>KV751381.1:27443-69103 GCA_001698575.1 Mola mola | reverse complement strand
GAAATCTAAAAGACATTACAAACCAATGAGACACATGCATCTCGCATGCAGGAGCATCTGATGTTTCCCCACTTTATTCTGATTCCTCTGTGATCAATAAATTTAATATGTGAGGCTTTACAACTGAAGAACAACAGGTAAACCAGCAGGATGCAATGCTGTATTTAATGTATCACACTTACGTAACCAACGTCTGGCCGGTAACAAGTGTATGCTCCCAGAATGCTATGCAGCACATCATGATATGGCCCGCCCTGATGACAAAAAAAGAAATGATGAAGACAATGGAGATTAAATGTCTGAGTTTGATTTACTTGGATACAATAACATGTTTGCAATGTTACAGGGGTAACATTGAGTTGAATTAAAAAAAAATGGTGACTGAGATGTTTTCTCAACATGTTTTTTTGTAGAACTTAAAATGTGTAGAGTGGATGAGCTTCCCTCACAGACCTGCTGGAAGATGCACAGGTTGGGGAAGGTTCTTGAGATGTCCAACTTGATCAGCTCAAGGCTCGACTCCCGGTCTGATGAGCCAGCATCTTAAAAACACAAAAGAAAAGCAAAATCTTTCAAGCACATACTAAAACCTCTAAGTAAGAACTACTATGTTAACATGAAATTTTCCACTCTGTCTCTACCTTCAGATTCAGCTCCCGAGGCAGATGCGGGCATGGTCTTGGACTTCTCTTTAGCGCGGGCCAAACAGATGTTATACAGCTCTGTGGGGACACATTAAAGCATCACAGCACGGTCAATATGAGAAGTAAGGAGGAAGAGGTGGTCAGGGTCTAACGACACTGAGCAGATAACTTAATGATTGAATGGATGGCTCTTCACATTACTCTGCAGCAGGAAAATTAAAGGTGATTAAAAGAAACACATCTGCCTCCATTTTCAAAAGATTCTGCTTGTTTCAACCCACTGAGCCTCCAAGCCTGTGCTTTGACTTGTGGCTGCCCTCTAGTGATGAGACACTGGACTAAAATAATGGAGAATAACCTACAATTTTTATTCGCAATATTTGGGTAGTTTAGCTGCCAGTTCTGCCTGGACGCATGGAGTAGGAGCCTAAAACTCAGCCTTGTCTATTTGTTTAATCAACAATCAGTTTTGAATCAATTATTTGGAGTCAAATTATGAAAGTAAAAGCATTAGA
Source organism: Mola mola (assembly GCA_001698575.1). NCBI lineage: Eukaryota > Metazoa > Chordata > Actinopteri > Tetraodontiformes > Molidae > Mola > Mola mola. The sequence goes on along the minus strand of KV751381.1, from coordinate 67,944 downwards.
CGTAGTAATAGTAACAGCATAGTAGGAGTAATGCAGGTACTAGCAATAACCCTCCAAGTAGCAAACTGTAGTGGTAGCATTAATTTGACAGGAGTCAAATGACCTTATATAAATGTAGAAATACTGGCACTGGGGTGCTACTTATTAAAGACTCTTTAACTCTGAAAGGGACAGAGCTTTGTAGGAATGTGTGTATGTGTGTAAAAATGATCATACATCTGACTGAACTGTATTTAAAAGTCTGAGCAGTACAACTTAAAAAGTTTGGATTTTGTAAACATCACGCCACTCAATCAGCCACCTGTTATTTTCTTGAGAACATGAAAAGTTTATTAGACCAGGGTGGTTACGTAGTAACAGTTTTTCATGGACTTGAAATGAGCTTTCGATACTATAAACCACAATGTTCTTTAAAAATTGTCTCACTTTAATTTTTCTTAAACAGCCCTCTACTGGATGAAATCATGTCTGTCGGTCAAAACATCAGGCTGTCAGATAGGAAACTCACAGTCATCTTACTTTAGTTGCTCAGCAGGGAAAATTGATATTGGGACCTGTCCAATTCAGCCTCTATGTCAATGATTTACCAAATACATGTCCAAATTTTAAAATGCTATTAAATGCAGATGACACTGTACTGTATGTACATGCAAAAACAAAGCAAGAATCTGCAGCAATGTTAACTACAGCTATGGTACCAGTGTCCCAGTGGCTCCAAAAGCCCTGTCTACACCTCAATACAAAAAAGACCATGTGCATGTTCTTCTCTTGACAACCAGGGGGTTAGCAAACCTCTCCATCCATTTCCAATAAGCGGTAGAAAATGGATCATCGCCTGATGATGTCCCAGCATCATCAGCGGGGTACACCCTGGACAAGTTGCCAGTTCATCACATTGTGAACAATTAACCTAACACCTGTTTGCATATCTTTGGACTGTGGGAGGAAGCCGGAGCACCCGGAGAGAAACCACACAGACACAAGCAAACTGTGCCTTTCCTAGTCAAAGGGGAGATATTTGATGTGATGGAACATTCCCATTATTATTCCATTATCATGGTGTGCTCTTTGATTCAAATCTTACGTTTAAGTAACATCTCAGAAAAAGCCACTGATATAATAATAATAAAATTAAGTGTAAACTGACATCTTTTCAACATTAAGACCATCTCTTACTTTATAGTCTGCAAAAACTTATATCCATGTAATGGTATCTTCTCATTTACTGTTATAAAACCTGGTCTCACACACACAACAAGAAGCTCTTTAGAACCCATCATGTCTCTCTAAGAAAGCAGACAAAATTCTTAATAGGAAACCCATGAATGTTCATTACTGCAATAGTATAATTTATTATATATATATTTTTTGACACTGACACTTTCTTGTATTTTGTCCTTTTTAATGAGCATTCTGTCTGAGTTACCTGTTTATTAATTTGTCCATCCATATCTGCTATGTTGTTTGTCATTTGTCATATGTGACATTTCGTATAATTGTCTTTATGGCACCTGCCTTAGTACTACGGATATAATTTAGCAATTACATTAATTCTGGCATGTTTACATTGATACTTACTGCTGATATGTTGATTAATGTGCACTGTCTTAATTCAATCATGAGCAAGTGGGGAATGAATATCCAGTGTGAGTGTATAATGTGTGTGTGACATCTCCATCCACTCTCACGCACTCATTGGGATGTTGCCCTCATGATCTGGAGGAAACATTGAATCATGCTTCTTAATGGACACACTCCTCCCTCCTTTTTTATCCATCTCACTGCCACTTATTACACTGATAATGCTGAAACAAATTGCTACATGAATCTGAGTGTGTGTGTGTGTGTGTGTGAGAAGAAGAGAGAGAATAGAATTCATACAAAAATGAATGATAATCCTATGGTGTGTTTAAGGTTATAATATATAACATTTTTCACATTAAGGGATCAAAAAGATTATTTGTTGATTTGTTAACTTAAATTATGCCAAATGTTTCTAAGAGTTCAAACGCATAGATTATTAAATGTTATTCATGTTGATGGAGTACTTTAATTGGTGTTGCCTGTCCTTCCTCGAAAGAGTCTGAGGAGGAGGAAGGAAGTGGTGTAAACTTCAAATAGATTTTATTTGGCAACCAAAATTGTTTCACTCTAGTCATGTTTTATTGCTGCATTGGTTGATCTTGATATTGGCATGAATTCTATAATGTTTGTTTAAGAAACAGTGCAGACATTATGAGCCTTTAGTTCTCATAAATAAGAAACACACTCAGATGAAGAGCCACTCTCTTGTACCATGTGTGATGTTGAGGTCGTTGCCCACAGCCAGGGTCCACACTTTGCCTCTGACACTGGGGGGGATGCCCTGCCACCACAGATCCCTCACTCGTCGAGATGTACACCTGCAGGTGGGTTGGATGAGGACAGAAACTTCAGCATATTGGAGATTGTTGTAATGTGTCTCGCAGAGTAAAACACAATTTTTCTAACAGAACCAGAAGAGGGTAGTCACTTCTTCGATTGCTACAGTTCAAGTGTGTAGTTAATTACTTTCCCTGAGAGTGAAGGTGATGCTTCACCCATACGTCTTTTATTTGCTGTGTTCCGCCCATGTTTCATAGTGTTGCCTGTCTAGGCCACAGTTCTACAGGAAATAATTAGTTTTTGAGTGTGGTGTTTTTGTTTGTTCTCACATTGTACTCCAGTTAGGCAAGATCTCTTGATTCCAGATCTGGGCAGCCACACCAATGCTATTCTCGATCTTACACCGATCTTCCAGCTGTTTCTTTCTCTTTTGAGCCTCCTTTAACTCTGCAGATGGAAATTTGCTTAGCACAGGTTAGATCCAGATCAGAGGAAAACTTTACAAACGGAAAGGAAAACAGCTAAAAAGAGATGGATACAGAATAGCTGCTGGGCCCCAAGCTTGAATCTTTGCTAAGGCAGGGTGGATTAAAGTGCACGTTCCTTGAACTTCCCAGGCATTTCTTATTTGTTACTCCCTTCCAGGAGAAAGCAGCTGAAAGCTCTGAAAGATAGTAAGGGAACCTTGATTGTTCTTTAAATGATTTTACCTCTCTTCTTGACCTGGGCCACCATCTCTTCATACTGCTGTCTGTGTTTCTGGGCCTCCTCGGCTGGCTTGGCAGGCAGATTACTGTGACATACAAACATCAACGCGAACGAAATGGGTTAGTGGCTACGTGCTCTCAGTCTCAACTTGCATTATTCATGTGGCGCAGGCTTGTGTGGTATGCAGAGAGGAAAAAATACATAGGCAGAGGAATAGGACAGGAATACTTTGCCCAGATAACTAAACAACTGCACCTCAAGGATAATTTAGAAGCTTTTCTGCAGGTTTATGGGTTTTTTTTAAAATTACATCTGTATTACATTTTTCATCATTTCATCATCATTCATCATTTTATAACCACCACATCTTGTAAATGTAGGTGATAGTAAATAATTTTACTATATAACTTTACTATCTTACTACTACTGTTCTTACGCCAAATTTGAACTACTTTATTACAAGGAAATGTTTTCCCAGGTACTGTCAGTCCAGGTCAATATCATTTTAGGTTGTTCACTATTTTCTGTTTCTATACACTCAATTCTAGTGTAAAATATTGATTTCATGTATAAATGGCCTTTTAATTTATTGATTGTTTTCTCAAAGGCCACACTTAAAACAAGACAGTCAGAGACTGCAGTCTGCACCCCCCTTTGGTACAATTTCCTTTCATTTGACATGAAATTGAAATTGAAAAACTGTGAAATAGTGACATTTTGTAAAATATGTGTCATATCATTTGGAAAAAAAAGAAAGAAGCTAATATTATTGAATGCATTCAATTTATATTTTGTTAAACTATATTAAAGTAATCCATTTTATGTAATGTTTAGTTAATTACAATTTAAAAAACCATTACTTTTCTTTTAGTTTAAAACTAGAAACTAAGTGCATCTAAAAAAGTTTGGAATATGAATTATGTTTTATTGTCACTCTCAAATAACATTATTCTAATTATTTGAGATTCACTATTATTTTATGCACTGTCAGCCTCATTACTGTAATCTTCTGCATATAAAATAAAAAAATTCTAGAATCCAGATCCATAACCAGATCATCTTTGAGGAGCACGGAGATGTTGTGGAGACCTACCTTGTGTTTTCAAGTTGAAAAGTGCTGTTTTTAAGTTACAGGGCCGGACAGACATACATACATACAGGGTCCAAATGCACTAACTTCCTTTCTTTCATTCTAAGTATAGATATGTATTTTTACTAGGCCAGTAATACTGTTGTATATGCACCATTCTAGATTATTACTACCAGCAGGGGGAGACAGTAAAAAGGAAAAGTAGTGGGAGGGTGCATAAATCTTAGACAGAGCAGCAAATTTTGCCAGTCAAGATGTCACATAGATTTCCTGTGTGAACACAAGGTAGTTTATTCAAAAATTACATTATCATTTTCATTTGCAATTTTTCCCAGCAGAAAAGCAGCGCCACTGAATCGAAGATGAGGCTGTGTATATGTCCGTCTGTCTGTTTGCATGTTAACAAAAATTTAATAGCCCTCCAGCAGCCAGGCTGGAGGGCTATTAAATTTTCAGCAGTCCTTCTCTTGCACCGTCTGTATTCCACAGCAACAGCAACACTGAATGGATTGTAATGAACTGGCTGAGTACTGATACTGAAAGAAGGGGGGGGGGGTGATGACAGAAAAGACAACAGACAAAGTCGTCTGCATGCTCCACTGGCAGTGAGTGAATGAAAAATGTGGGATAGTCCAACAACCAAAATATCTCAGACAGAGAGTGTTTACATACGCAGGTCTGTCCTCCAGTATAAGTGCAGTGGTGGAGAGCGGCTCAAAGTCCAAGTTTTTCCTCACACTCTGCCTGGGAGATTTTGGGTTGCCAGGTCCAGATCTTCCACTCTTTGTTTCATATTCCTGACAACAAAAGGAGCTTTTATTACCACTGGTTACAGGGAAACCAACTTGCATCCTGAATGTTTAAACACACACACGCACACACAAATGCAGACAGAGGGAAAAAGAGAGAGAGTGAACTTGGAGGATTAGTGGCTTTAAATTCCATGCCAATGTATGAAAAGAAGCACATGTATGTGGTTACAAAGCTGGGGAAAACTGTTACAAGGGTCAAAGCTGCCCTCAAAACTAACACAAGCCACTGGGATTTAAGTGGTGGGGAAAAAATAAGAACAGAGATAAGACAAATGACTTGTATGTGTACATTAACTCACACAGAAACACTGAGGATTCATTGACAACCTTGTGACAATGCTCTTTTGGCCCCTGAGCATTCGTCAGCTGGTGTCTAATGACTCTGCTCTACAACTGGGAGTGTGAGCAGGCCTATAGGAGGAGGAGGCAATGTGACTTTCAGCCTGTTACAGCAAAGGCCTCAGAGCAATTTAACGAAGCTCAACTATTAGGTGACTTACAGTTTGTGTGTGTGTGTTGTAGAGGTCAGCTGCCAGATAACAGCTAGTTCAAAAAGACATAAGAGACTGCTGGAAGATATTACATTGTCTAACTAGTTAATTAGGAAGCTACTGTAAATAGGGCAAGTGCAATATGAGCACACACGCTCCACTGCATGTTCAAAATGGCCTCCGGTGTGTGTTGAGTCGGTTAATAATGCAGGCTCAAGACTGCAAGCAAACAGCTTAACACAGTGCAACCACGGGGATGTTTTAATCTATCAGCACTGGCCACAAAATGGAATTCCTACAATTGGCACCTCTGAGTGTTCATGACTGTTTGTGATGCAGTCCCTGTAATTATTCTGCCTTTGTGTTGCGTTCTGCCATACCAGGACCTGCTCTCTATTAGCCCCGTGGGACAGACCTAGGTAATTGAATCAGAAAGATTTTTTTGAGGAGGAGGGCAGGATGATACAAAACAATGTGAGAAGAGAGACATAAACACATAAAGTCACCATGGTAGTATTAATAATGCCAATATGTTCAATCATAGTGCAGTGAAGAAAGCTATGTTTTTAAAAGAGTAATAAAAAGGCCATATAGGACAGGGAAAAGTAGTAAAAAGTCTAAAGCAATGCTAGCAGCTCTGTGAGGCTGTGTTTGGCACCACAGTGCTTCAAGCTAAATCTTAACATCAGGGCACTACATCTCTCAATGATTGTGCTATAATTCCAGTGATGAAGCACAATGTTCACCATGTTCATCATCAGAGTCATAAGGATGAACCACTTGTTTTCATCAGTTACTGAGCTTATTGAGAAGACCACAATTCTCACATGTGTTCATTATGAAGCAAGGGAATGACAAGCTTAGCTTAGCATAAAAACTGGAATATAAATGAACCAGGTACATCTGGTTTTAAAAAGGAAAACAATAAGTTGCTGAGCCATTCCAGAATCTCAAAGAATCAATGTTTTTTTCCAAGGCAACTAAGAGTAGCCATTTTCTAAAATGATCTGTAGGCAATTCTAAAAGTTAAATGGAAACTAAACTTCAGAGGATCGGTTATCTGGTTATCTTTTTTTTTTTTTTTTTTTTTAATTGCTAATGGTCCGATCTCTCAAATATTGTTTGAGCAGGCTTTTTTGGACCACACTATCCAAGATCTCATCTTTCAATGAATGGTGCATCCAGGGAGCTGTCATTCCATTGATTTTGATGCTAGTGGTTTTTAAAATTTTGAAATTTTAATTTAATCAACTTGAGATCCTGGAGAGAGCCCACAGAGTACAAAAAGAACATCCAAACTTCACACAGAAAGGCACTGAACAAGAAAGGAAATAAATCCAAGACCTTCTTGGTATTAAGCAACAGTGCTAACCATTTAATCGTCAAGCCCATCATGTCTACCTATTGACAAAATTACTACAAAACTACTGCACAGATCATTAAAAATGTTTCCATGTTATTTCCCACGTAGAATTTGGTAACAATCCATACAGTAGTTCTGGAGTTATTTATGTTCAAACACAGAAGAACAGGAGTAAAACTTAAACCCTCCATATGGCACCGCAAGTGTGCAGGACAGAAAGGAATGTGGTTAGAAGCTTTGAGTGACTACTTGTGGTGTCAGTCTAACTTTTCATGTACCCTAAAAAAATTCAGAATCAGAAAAAAGGAACTACCTGTGACGACATTACCTAAACCTAACCTGACCTTAACTTTAAAACCAAGTCTTAAATAGCCTTCTGAACTTATGAGGACAGGCTAAAATGTACTAACAAAGCTGGCCAAGGGCACACATTTGTGTAAGTGACTGATATATAAGGTTCGCCCACAGTTAATATTAAGTGGTTCTGTGTGACACTGGACAGATAAAATCCATTTACTGCAGCTTTGTTTATTAAAAACATGATGTTCTCAAGGGAACAGCTGCAGGCATATAAAGAAATGAGAATGACACTGCAGAGGAAGGGGGAAGAAGAGGAGTGTCAGGTAGACTAGGGGGAGGGCTGGGGCACTCTGGTCAGTAGCAATGCAGGAGCGACCAATAAGGTGAAACACAAGAGAGGACGTGTATGATACATTAGTGAGCGATGTGTGTGGAAGGAAAGGTGTGTGTGAGTGTGAGTAAATGTATCATAAGTATAATAGATTGAGAAACCACTTATACTGATAAGGTAATTTCTAAACACACAAAAAAACTGTGCCAAATTCTGCCCCTCAAATACTAGTCCTGCTGGTTAATCAAAACTTAATCTGATAAAGAAATAACCAAGAGATCACACATCCTCGTCTCTTCCTCAAGCAGCTCTTTATTATTCCTGGTGCAACAGACTTTCATTTTGTCCAAGAAAACATGTAAATATATCTTTGTTAGATGATATTATGTCCACTGGACAGGTGCACCATCACTCATCAGTATTATCAAAGCGTGTTGCAAAAAGAAAAAACACAGAATATATCTTCGGCCCATTTTCATCAACTATAAAATCGGAAGGAATGGATCAGTTGAACAGATTATCAATTTACTGACCTATATCATGCACTATATTGCGATAGCAAACAGCATTGACTGGTCTTGACTACTGCGATGTCTGCTGTAACTTTTGACACAAAGCAAACAAGGATAAAATATTTAGAGAGAGATGTTGTATTGCAATGTGGTATAAATGTTAGCTTCTTAAAAAGATCAAAATTGATGCAGCTGAATCAGAGATTTAATCTTTCTTCCTTGTTAAAATATTGCATTCACATAACTCTCAATGAAAGCTGAATGTAGACAGTTCAACTGTGTGTGTGTAATAGCTGTTAGCCACAAGTAGAGACTAAGGGCAGGCAAAAGATCTGGTAAAACTCCTACCTCTTCCTAAATGGCAATAGTAACATGCTGCATTCTTTGCACCTATCTATAGACTATCTATTCATGCAAGAATGCTTACTAAGCTTATATACTTAAAGAACAGCTCTTTGCACATTGGACTACATAGCTTCAAACTACTAAAATTATACTGAAAAGATTGTGAGGCTCCCTAGACATAAAGTTTGCAGACAACTAACAACATAACTGAATTGAATGTGTTCCTGTGGTTTCAAGATGCTGAAAAAAGTTAAAATGAAAAAGTTAAAATGTGTTCATAACATAACACATTTCTCAACAAAAGTATGGTTTTGAATAATAATTAAAAAAAAACAAAACAACTTCATTCCCCTGATGTTTAGGATTGAACTGTAGTTTCTCTGTGTATGTGCCGGTGGCTTTTAGATTCTCTTTCAGCAGTGGTACACCTGCTGATAGCCTGCTGTGAGCTCTCCAGTTTCCTGGCAGGGATGTAGCTCTCTGGTTACTTGGCTGTACTGAATGGCTGGCTAGCTGCTAATGGTCTTTATGGTTTAAAATTAAACACACTAGAGGACAGCCCTCTGAAGATGACATCAATAGCTTGTCGCTAATCCAACTTGTAGTATCACATCATACAAATTATTACAGAACAAGAGCAATCTGAGATCACACACCTCTGCTAAGGCTGAGCGAATTTGGACAAACACAATAATCACCCTGCGAAAAACCCCAAATAATTTCACCAATTCAAGACTAATATTCACAGCATTTTATCTAAAATAATAGTTGAAGGATGTGTTAGATTCTAGATGTATCTCTGGAGTGGCCGAAGATATATGAAATTTATTGACAGCCTCCTAAAAGTACAGTACATTACCTTAGTTGCAAAATGGTGGAAGTTGTGACTCTCTCTCTCTATTTGTAAGGAAAAGTTAATCGAAGTTCATCATTAACTTCCTTAACATCATTAACATTATCAAAACCTGAGTTGGTTTTATTTTTGTTTATCATATCCAGCGGAATCGTAGGATCCAGATCAAACATTTGTTAGGGATAGGTTTTTACCCTTTTATTCTTAATCCTACGCTTTGAACATTTTTCAAGTTATAAGCCAAAACATAAGTGGCCCTCTTCTAATTTGAAAGAGTATTAAAAAAAAAAAAATGGATCCACGTCCACAACCCTTCCAAAATTTCATGCAATCTAAGTTGGGTTAACTATTTTCATGCAAATCCATCCAGTAGAGGTAATTAAACTAAAATACTACTATTTACCATTAAAATGCATGCTACAATAAACATAACTGGAGGCAAGTTCCTCTTCTGTGCAAGACTGGGCAATCTGTGCTTGATTAACTCACTTACAAATGTTGGTAAACTCTTGTCCACTGTTGCCATGGATTAGCATCATATACTTATGAAAGCTGTGTGAGCTCACTTAATAATATAAGCTTCACGATGAAAGGCCACAGCAGGGTGCTTCAGCACGCTTCACTGCATGCCAAATTCACAGGCTTTCAACTGGAAACTCCTTGAGGCAGTGCCCAAATCCATCAAACACAAAGTTTGAATGATGCCGATGGCTTCTGTAGGTATGTGGGTTTGTTTGGTAGCCAGTGCAGGACAGGTTTCAGGGTCACTAAAATTCCACATATTTTTCTAACAGATAATTCCAAAAAAGTAAATTATACACCACCAGCTTAAATAGGGTGACCTTAAAAAGACTATTCTACCAATTTTACACATCTTACTCTCAAATTACTTCAAATCCTTTTATATATTGTACACGCAAACAAATATTCCACTAAACCACAATGTTAATAAGAAGTTGTTTCTTAAGAAACTTCGAACATCCCACTGCTGGCACAAACAATCCTCCAAGTTCAATGCGTGTTGTCATTGCATATTGATTTTAATGCAAGTCAAAGTGACGCAAATACATCAGTCACATTTGTCATGTCACACAATATTCATAGTAAGAGAAAACTACATGCAACACCTATTCAAGATCTGATACAGTCTTGTTGAAGTAGTTTAATACATCTGAATGAATTTCAGGCCAAGATTTAATTTGTATGTAGTATCTTTTGGTGCCCTGCAGCAAACAAATCAAAAGTTGACTTATAGTTTGCAAAGGACGGCTGAAGAGGAGTCTAATTTGTGAGGCTATAATGTTCTGTCAGCTTTTTCAGGAGAAACTGAAGCAAATATACAATATCAAAAAGCAGATGAAGCAACGCGCAAGGGCACTGAACCACTGGCTCAGATGTGATCTTAGCTTGTTTTACTGCAAAGCGTAAATAAATAGAAACATTAATAGAGACATTTGTTGCTCCCTGTTCAATAGCTCCGTGTCTTTGACTTCATCAGTGATAACAGCAGGAGGAAATCCCTTAACACATTTCAACACATAAGAATGAAAAAGACAGAACGACAGGTTGCGTCACATGCAATTGAGATCTCCTGGATCCAATATGCTGTCATCATCCTACTCCCCACCACTGAGCACAGCACTTACAAGCTGAAAGAAGCGATTATGTGAAACCCGAGCTGTGTTACTCCTCCGCTGCCTCTCTTTCATGCTCTGACTATCAGTGCCAACTGACAGGCAAGGAGAGACACAGCGGGTCATCGAGCTCACAGGGAACACCATGAACTCACTCACCATGAACGCTGCAGTTCCTTACAGATGAACAGTCCTCCAGTGGGGGGGTTCGTTTTCCAAAACCCTAGCCTAGCATCATTGCTGCTCCCAAGGGCGCACTCCAGGCAACTGGGCACCCAGGAGCGAGAAGACGAGCAGTAGGTGAAAAAAAGAGGTTCAGAGGGACAGGCAGGCTACCAATGGAGGGACACACCCCACATTGGAAACGATGCAACATTAGCATGATATCCCTCTATCCCTGTATCACCCCCCACCTGTCTCAGAGCAGTGACGCTACACTGAGTGGCTCTGCATTAGGGCTGCTGTTGCTTCTGCTGCGTGTGTGTGTGTAAGCCAGCAAATCAGCTGCGCCGTGTGTTATTAGTCACCATCGCTGCACCAAGAGATGCTCTGCTCTGCTCTGCCCTGGCAGCCAGTCTAATCAACCCCAGAGTAATAGATCAGTTTTCAGCTTCTTAGCCCTCTGTTTTCTTAATCCAACAGGGAGTCAGAAAGAGGCTGCAGTTGAAGAGGCGATAACGAGTTGGACATCTTGTTCTCTGGCAGAACGGTGTCCCTTGTTCGCTGCTTATTGGACGTTACTCGCTACACTGGTGGCATTGTTGCCCAATAACAGACTTGTACCAGATGACTAACTTTAACAATAAGCAAATATTATGCTCATTAAATATTCGGTTCTCTTGCCAAGATGCAATTGCCCTGAAAGTTTCTGTGTAAAATACTGAAAAGGCTTTTCAACTGATAATAGATGACCATGAAATCAATCTAATTAACAATGTTGTTATACATTCAAAAAAGATCTCAGTCAAAGGGTGTCCTAATATGCCACAATAACATAGTATCAAAAATGGAATATTTATATTATGAATATAAGGGTACCTTTGTATATGCTCTTTTTTTTGCAGTTATGGATTTTCCATACGCCTCCTTTATTTCAGATTTTGAGTTTAATTTGCCAAAAAGAGACAAATAAATTAAAGATGAATAGCAATTTCTTACAAATATTTCATCTTCTGCATATACAGTATCTTGATAATGTTGTTATTGCCACAATATTTGTGTAGTAAAAATCTGAAGTCTTGACAGCCCCAGCTTAGCAGATTTGACCATTGTAGAAAATTTTACAAATAACTGAGCAGGACTTAGAGGATTTTAGCATTGATATGTTGACTTAACTTATTTTTACTGATATTTACTGTATATTTGAAACTAGTATTACAGATTATTTTTAATCAATAAACATTTAATTTCTAAGTAGATTTTAGAGAAAAAAAAAAAATAAAGCATGCAATATACCATTAAATTTTGCCACTACCTGATGTTATTCAATCAATTAGAGACAAATAATAAATAAAATACGATATAAGTTTTGTGGCAATTGGAGATTTTATAGCTCAGGTTAGAAATTGAAACCAAGGATTGGGTTGTATGATTTCAGCATGACGACATAGTACAGGCACATGCTTCAGAGTGTTTGCTTCAGGATGTGCTGCTTATGACGGGGCAGCCCGGATGATACACAGGGTTACTGCGGGATCCAGGATGTTTAATTAAAAGAGAACAAAAATACTTTTACCCGATAATAAGTAGACATAGCATTCGAAGATGGTCTTAATGCTAAGAAAATATAACAAAAAGTAGGAGCCCAAAGAAACTTACTATCAGGACTCAACATTAGCTAGGAGAAGCTTCTGCTAGAGCATTTCTAATTCTGTACTAGCTTCCAAAATACCTCATTTATTTAGGTCTTTGAAGGGCTTTTTATTACTTAACATTAAAGACTCTGGCTGGGTATATTGTTAAATTTTAACTTAGTCTCCCTCCCACATCCCGGAAACTAAGACGTGCCTGGACTGGCACAAAATTGGATTTAGATGCTCAGCAAGCAATAAAATAATTACTCTTTTCAGCAAGCAAAAAAATTTGGCTTGTAAATTAGGAAAAAGAATTGTTATCCTCTTTAATTGGGCCTGAGACGCTTTCCTGTTTCTCCCTGAATGGTAGAGGTAAATTATAAGAGTGGTCAGGCTGGAAGCTAGCTATCCAGACAAGTGCTCTCAAGGTCCTTGACATTTTGAATTTCAGATTACTGGGCAACAAACTCAGCTGCAACCCTCGTGGTATGTTAGAGCCACATTTTACATTGAAAGTAGTCAAGTTGAAGCATCGTGACGCTTTGATAGAGGCCTAACCAATGCAAGCTTTTCAGAAAATGCAGCAACTACATTAAAGTTATTTCACACCAAAAAATATAAGTACGTTGTTGCTGATTTTTGTTTATTTCATGGGTAATAATATGTTTCTTCAAGAAAAAAAAAAGAAAACATTTTGGCATTTCTGAGATTCGAGGGTGAAGAAATTTTTACAACTTAGGAGACAAGACAGAAATGTCATCCTCCACATACTGTATATGATTGTCCATAGCAGTTATTACACCATTATCACCACAACTTACCATCACACATCACCTCTTTTACATTTTCTATATTTATGTCAGAATTTCATATAGTATTGATGCTCACTCCATGTAGTATGTCTACCATAATCCAACTGTGTGTACTATAGTTAATTTATTTACTTTATTAATAAATTCACTGTATTTTAACAAACAAGGTACTGACTATGACAGATGTGAGTGACATAATAATAATTTTAAAAAAGCTGTTGTGTGCATATTCACTTTTCCCCAAAGCTATGACTGTGTTTACTCCTCAAACATTTGTCAGATCGGCATTCAGCCATGTCCTTTCTGTTATGTTTCTAAAACTGTTTGGGGGAAAAAAAATAAATAATCGAGATTGTTTGCTTTTCAGCATACAGAATACTAAAAATAGCCTGAGAACCAAAATGTCACTGATGGGACGTTGTAGTGCTAAGGGTGTTATGCTCTTGGTATTAAAGAACATAACTGAGATTGTCCTCAGTTCCACTCTGTCCTTTTTGTCTGTTATCTAACCTGAACAGCAGTTACAATGTTCCCATACTTTGGTCTTTATTATCACATAGGTACAGTGATAAGCTCTGCTTAAAAGCACTGTTGCATTCAACGCCGATTATTCAGATTTCCATCTTAACAGCGTTCTACAGCACCATTTTACAAACAAAACTAATGCTTAACTCAACAAATAAATGACTTCACAACTCAGGACTTTGATTTTATATTTATACACGTGCAGTTTTATTTTGATACCTTTCATTTTAAATTGCCTTTTAATGATTCAGACAATAAACTATATTTAATTATTAATGTTTTATAGTCTTCATACATAGTCACGGGGGGAATCAGCTGGTTAGAGCACATGACTCATCTCTTTGTCAAAGTCGGGACAGAGGCAGTAAAATGTCTAACAGTGAAGAAAAGTGCTATTGTAGTTTGCCTAAACAGAACAAAATGGAAATCTGAGACCATCTTAAGTAACGTCAAGGCTCAGAGATATGAGTAGTGCTTGTTTGAGTTAAATAAAACTTATTATTAGTTAATGTGATTCATATCCACTAGTCCAGAACAGACAACAGCATTAGATGTTAGATGATATATTACTGATAAGAATAATAACAAAAATACTACACATTTTTGTTTGTGTAGGTTCTCAGTCATCCAGGTTGAGGCAGTCTTATGACAAATTTTTTGTATTTTTAAAAGTTCATAACATGCGGTTGATGAATAAATGATGGTAACAAAGGCAACGATGAAATAAGACAGGATGGCTAATTTAGTATTCCCAGCTATATCAAGATTAAATTACAACTATGTTGATGACATAATTGGGTCTCTCTGTGGCTCAGTGAGGTTTTTACTGGTGGAGTATAAACCAACTTTAAAAAGATGCACACCACAATTTTTGAATCAGACTGTATAGGTGCTGAGTTTGTTAATGAAAGTAATTTGTCTTTGTATTTTTTTGATCTATTTATTGACTATGATATTATTATTGACTGATCGAATTACCGATATAAGACTGATAAAGTACTGGTCCAATAAACATCTAGTCAAGGGGAAAACACAACTCCACCAAAAATTCACCATGGAGGCATAATTGAGAGGAAACTTTAACTTTGTGATCCCGAACCTTCACAAATCGACTTAAAAACACACAGAAATAAAAGCAATAGGGAGAAAGTCCAAGGAGTTCAAACAGAAACTGAACAGCAACACACAGACATGGGTAGTGCCTCTTTTTCCAGCTAGCTTTCAGCTACAGTAATATAGTATAGTTCAACTGTCAGTCTGCAAACTGGGTGGTGCAAACTAAAAGTTCCTCTCACACAGGAAATAGACACACAACCTAATATGATAATATTGAGAAACTGAGAACGCGGCCTATCTGACTGTTTATCAGTGTATTTCATGGTGTTTCAACATCTTAGATACATCCTCTTTAGGGGAGCAGAAACATGTGATTACTGACCATCAGTGGTGTCAGAGTATCGCATTACTACTGCATATAAAAATGTGGCCAAATTCTTTTTTCCTGATTCTGACCATCTCAGTTATCAATTTTATACCTTTTGTATTATCTTAGGGTCCTTAGAGGGGGCTTCCCTTGGTGGGACTTTCCCAAAGAGCTTCCATCCTGGATCCCTCTGCTCCACTGGCCGACTGTCCTTCACCCTTCTGGCAAACAGACTCCTGAGAAGAGGACAAATATTATAAGGTCATCATTCTACAGATCGAGAAGTGGAACACAACCGATAATTACAGTCTTCAATTGGTCACCATTGCGGCCCTAAAAGTTGCAAGAGCGTGAGTGTGCTTGTGCGTACGTAGGGGGATGTATCAATATCTCACAAAACAAACCTTTGGATTAAACAACAAAAGCACAGTGGCGACCCACAGACCATTTGTACAACCTCAGTGACATCATGCAACCTGACAAGTCATTCATGGTCATAGGACTAAGTAAACTAGACACAGAGCCCATTGACCAGCAGCACTGACAGACACCAGCATGCTAACAATTAACCATTCTGGCTGCTTCAAAGGTGTGGAAATTCCACATACAATGCAAAGGCTTCACAGTTCCATTTAGCAAGCTATTCTTTTCATTTATCTGACAGTGCAGAGCTGTTGGAGCGGTTAGTAGTGGCTTTAATTAAAAGCTTGAATGGAGCCATGCTGTGAAAAGACATGAATTAAAGTTGTTAAATAAAAAGCTTCTTCTGACCCAAGCCATGTGACAGAACAAGTAGAGTAAAGGGCTATGACATCAAGTAGTCCATATTCTGCTGCTGGAAAAACAAAAACATAATATACAGGTTTTATAGACCACACATGACCCGAATGGACTTTAAAGAGCAGGAAAAAACATGTTTGAATTCTGACAGTTTACCAGCTATCCACCACACAGTCCCTCTCGACCTCCTTGTGTCTGACGCTTCTTAGAATTGCAGTTGACTGCTTTTACTTCAGGCTTCTGTTTGTTTTTGGAGACTGCATTCATTTAGACACATGACCATGCTCACTAATGATGTAGTCAAATCTAATTTCCCATTATCCTTCTTCTATAATGACAACAATAACAGTGATATTGATAAAGAAATATGCTTGGTATGCATTTTATTTCTTACTATCATTTTTGAGTCGGGATCAAAGTGACCACCTGATGTTCTAAGCAGCTACCTGGCAGCCACCGTGACAACACTGATACATGCAGGAACGGCAAAGAGGCAGTGATAAGATATGAACCCAATTACATCCAATAACCCTCATATTTATATAGTCAACTAGTTTAACTGTGGAGAAAATATTTTTTGCAGGAGTGGAAAAATGGTTCAAGCTAACTTTAACAGCTAATTAGTGAGCCCAAATGACTCAACCATAAGCATATGAGTCCTAGAATACATTGTAAGAAGTAAGAAGCAGTAAGTCTCTAAAATGTGAGTGTACTGCAACGTGACTGGTCAAAGTCAAACATTCTGACCAGCTGCTCACAGCTACTGAAACTCAGAAACACATTAACCACTTTTCACAACTACATGCGTGGAAATCGGTTTCTTGCAGTTTTTCCCTGGCAATGCTTCTGTTTTCTCAGCAAACAGAAAATGACAACAACCTGATCCAGTGGAAGCCAAACTTAATCCAGACCAAAACTAGGTTCACGTTTCAGGATAACATTAACGGTCAAACATAGCAATCAGGACCTTTGATATTATTTACTGTCCAATGTTCACACCTTATTCAAATCACAGTAGCATGTTCAGCTCTGCATATTTTCCCCCTCTGCTTACTATAATACCCAAAGAGTGCAGAGAAAGGTATTTCCTGATTCTGTGGCTGACTTACGTTAAATGACAACTTAGCTATTCATGGCCAGCAGATGTAAGTTATGTTCTGACAAACTGAACACAGTCTAACATACAGTGGTGGTGTTTGACCGGTGATATTTGGACTTGTAATCTGCAGCTATTATCAAAAAACACTCAATGGAAGACAAAAAGCCAGCAATGCAACTTTTTTCTCTTAGAATGATCAAGGTATACTACTGGAAGACATGCAGGGTCTGGCATTTGCTGAATACTACTCATGTACAGAAATGCTAAGATAAGTTGCTATTTAAATAAGGATATATCTGTTGTAATCAACAGATATATCCTGTAACCCAACTTCATCCGGAGCACATAAAAAGGAAGTAAACTTCAGTGGTTAGTTCACAAAGGGCTCACAGCAGAGTGAAAATGACTGAAATCTAATGTAAAGAGAGTATGATAATAGCCAACTTTGACCTTCTTAAGCCAAGGTCCACCTTATCTGAGCATTCAACTTTACCTCAACATTGTCTTCAACAGCATTTAGACATGTTTCTAACAAGTGTTCTTATCACCTGTTGTAACGTGACTGAAGCTTGATACTTAAAGCACGTAAGAGCTCTGAAAAAGTCGAAACTTTGGGTAAATAATTTGTTAACATACAAAATAAATGCAACTTTGCATTTGTTTTACTTACAAAAACTTAATTTTATCCCTACGTGTCAGCAAAGTAAGGGGTAAGCATGAGTTGATACAATAAACTATAAGGCTCTGAACTATTATGAGTCATGAACTTCAGTAACCCTGTGAGCAACCATGCATCCTTGCTGCACAAATCAAAGTGCAAAGGCCAAGTGTTGGCCAGCTTTACAAAGCAAAGCATGACTAAGTCTCAAATTTAAACCCTTCAAATGTTGAATTTTGCTGCAGTGTGTGTGTTTAAAGCTGTCATGTATGCCAACAAACAAACGTATACACAGTAGGACCATGATTTGCATTCAGTCCAAGTCAAATGTACCTCAATGTGACTGCTGAATGACTGCAACTATGGTCAAGTGCTCAAGTGGAACAGCTAAAAAATCCAAGAGGGCAAGCAGAATTGCTTGTTTTTATGTTGAATTCAAGAGGTCTTGAGCTGGTTCATGGTCAAGTCTCTTAAGAATATTAGGACCTCACAACGCATGCCGTGAGTCTCTATAAAACTCTATAAAGCTCTGTGGTAACGCGTATGCTTAAAAACACAATGGCACAGAAACACCAAACAAGCTCGTACAAGAAGAGGGAGAGCAGACTACACTGAGTCCTCCCTTACACCTATTGTGGAAGACATCAGTGAACAGAGTATTCCAGAGACCTCTGTGAAATCACTGTCAAGATGTTACAGTATCTAGCACTAAAGCCACATTAAACTAGTGATCAAATATGTTGCCTGTGTGCATTCAAAAGATACAAATCTAAAAAGTGTCAACCATGAAACAAACCATAATGTCATCTGTTGATGTGCACTATCCTACCTGTCAATGTACAGAAGAAGTGAGGGGGCTGCCATCCTGCTGTCACCAAACAAAACTGTCCTTTCCCAAAAAAAAACAAAAACAAAGGCACATGGGGGAAAGAGCCTCAAGAACAAAGAACTCCTCACTCCTTCAGCCAGAATTTAAACCTTTAACTTCCATCGCAGCAGTTACAGAGAGGAAAAAAGTTCCCACCCAGGCACCACGTTGAGGCAGAGTGAGAATGTAGAGGAACCGGCAAGAAGAGGCCCGACTCTACAGATGGGAGAGGAAGAATGGTTGTGAGGAGAAGGAGTCTGAGGACACTCAGGGAATGAGTAACTTCTCCATAAAAGGGAGGAGGGACAACCTAGCGAGATAACTGGAAAGTATGATAAAGGTGGAGGTTTAAGGCAGGTTAGCAGAACTGCAATATACTAAAGCTAAAACATTAAATCCATACAATGTCAATTTTTAAAACATAAGACAGGTGTGTAAATCTAGATTCATTTGCTTTGTCATTTTTATTGTGAGATGATTGGGTGTGATTAGATGGAATTAGGTTCCATCCAATTTGACGTGATCCGATTCAATTTAGTACAATCTGATACTGTACCTAACATTTGTTTAATGTACTTATTATCCCCATTCTAAATTAATGTAAACTAATTATGTAAACATGGAAATTCACTGATCGTTTATGAAGTATATCTAACTTATGTTGTTAAAAAAAAGAATAATCAGTGAATCTCAAATATTACTGAATAATTGTTACTTTATGATATACTAGAATGATACCTTTTTCTTTCAATTTTACCACAACGTGTCACTTTGCTCACAACTTTTGCCACAAACACACATAAAAATGCTATATGAACATAAACTGAGTTCGACCTCACACAGACCAGGTGCGAAAAAGACATATTGTCCAGGTCAATATAATAACCATACAAACATTTTTTCTCTTAAGTGGACTTAAAGAGGTAAAGTAACAACCGAAGACATTTTTTTAGTAATGCCTCAGGAACCATGGATGCTGTAATTACATGTAAGCTTGATGAGTTGTGGCTGGAAAATGTCTTTAATATCCATGTCTGTCTTGCTTGTGCATTAGTTCAGCTAACTAGCCAACCACTAACTAACAGCTAGCTAGCCATCCAAGCATCCACAAACTCCTAATGAGGTGAGTATTAAAATTTGTTGTAATTGTTGTTTATTGTGCTCTTAACAATGGTTCTACTGAAAACAATTATCGATTTAGATGGGTAGATTTTTACAGTCCTAATTAAAGATTTAACAAAAGAATTAATCAAAGAAATATTCAAAGAATTTAATATTTAAAAAATCCCTGAATGCTGAATATTTCAAAAAGTATAAAAGGCAGATGGACAGAAAGGCAGAAAGACTAGCAAACATGTCCGTAAAGAACTGAAAATTTTGATAGATCGTGAGTTGTTAGTGTGGATACTGATTGTTAGCGTCCACACTAACACAAGCAAAAGTGGCATGCTGGATGTGCTATGAGAAAAATCAACGTTGTCCCCCTCTAGTCACCATGGATATACTATACAGTATATACCAGATGTTATGGTATCCAGTTCAGAAATTGACACAATTCAATATGGTCCAAAATTTCCACTTTGGTAATGAAACTGTCATCAATAGACAAACAGCACAAGTAAGACAAGACTGGTTATCAATCCCACTCAAACAACACAGACGGTGTCAGGTTACAGCTGTGAAAAGAATTTTTCTAGCTGCCTGGTGCAAATATATAAAAATATTGCCTAGGTGCTATAAAGTCCTCTTTTCATTCACAGGGAGGTCTGGTCTTTCATACAAAGAGGGAGCATGATGAAGCAGGAAATAAGAGACTGACATAATGAGCTCCTTGATGGCAAAATATGATAAGTGCCAATGAGTGTAAAACCAACTTTAGCACCACTTTAAGGAACTTAAAACCTCATTTACTAACTTCTTAATGCAATTTCAACATAATTGTTTTTGGCCAATAAAGTCATCACCAACCACTGTCTTTCCTCATCAACACAGCCAGAGCAAAGCACTAATTAGTTGTATGTAAATGGAAACTTTGCAGCTAAATAAAAGACGCTAATAAAGGATACGTTTTACTTTGTTTGATCAGCTTGTTCCCCCAGCTGCTCTCTCAGCAATATGCATGTACACGCTTAGAGGAAGGAACACCACACCTCCAATCACACAGAAATGGGAAGTAACACATTACATGCGTGTGCATGAGAGTGTGTCCGGTGCGGTTCAGTAAAACGGGACAAAATAAATAAATTGTAAGCAAAATTAAACTGCTCTATGTCTTTTTTGCAAATTCCTTAGTTACGATGTTGGCATTGAGAGTACTGGGACATGACGGGCAGCACAAATCACCTTTGTTTTTATTAATGCACTGATGTTTATGTCTGCTTAGAGTCAAGCGCCTCTTGGTAGGAGAAAACACACTCAGGTGATATTGCAGTAAAAATAGCTCACTGATGCTGTGATGTCACGTTCTGGGTGAGCTGTAAAACTAGAAGACCAGAGGGAGGGGCAAGAGGGATGTTAATTAAATCTGAGCAATGTTTACTGCTCTAAGGCCTCTGTAATAGCCTGTCTTAAGAGGAAGTACAGAATGGAAAATTAGAAACTCAAAAGAATAGTTCAGACTTTTTGTAGTTTTTAGCATGTAACTATCATATTTCTTGTGTTTTGGTAAAGTAGAATAGTTTTTGTTCTTCATAAAAACATCAGGTAAACAATATTTTTACAATAGTATTATTACGATTTAGAATTTTTAGACACTATAAAACACTTTAGTTTGGTTTGATTTGGACATGTGCAGAGGAGGGACGGTGAATATATTGGGAGAAGGATGCTTAAGATGGAGCTACCAGGCAAGAAGCAAAGAGGAAGACCATTGATGTAGTGAGAGAGGATATGCAGATAGTTGGTGTGAGAGAAGAAGATGCAGAGGGAAAGATGGAGGACGACGATTCGCTGTGGCGAATCCTAGAAAAAGCTAGGTAAAGCCGAAGGAGAAAGTAGTCACTAAATACACACCTGATACTTGTTTATAACACACTGTACCATAGCTGTTAGCAGATACTAGTAAGTACACATTCCTAAATTTGTAGAAATGTACTATATTTGTCACCAATTATAATATATAGTATATGTTATGGCTGTGTTTTATTATGTTTGAACTTTAGTATCTGTATATACCCCAACTTCCATTAATGGGTGTCTAATTGTTGGCAACACATTAATAAACCACAAAAAGTAATTGTAGTGTGTTATAAAGCAGTGTGACAATGAACGTTAAATCATAGGCAGAGTGATTCAAAGTAAAGTCTTGTCAAATTAGTGTTAAAATGTGTGCGTAACCGCAGATGAGGCTGTGAACTAAATGAAATCGAAGGGAAAAAGGGATGAAATCTTACACCTTGTAAACATTTGTGTGTTTGACTTAGACTCAAGGGACCCAATCTAAAACTACTTCTATTACTATTCTATTCTTTAGTTTCACTCAAGCCGAAACACCATAGAAGTACCTCTTTTAAAATAAGATTCATCATTTAAACACTCATATTCTAAACTTACTTGTTGAACAAGCTCGCTAGAGGTCCCAGTTTTTTATGTTTGTCATCGTCTTCTTGTTGCGTTATTCCTGACCCCAGATGCAGTCTTACAGGACTCCATAAATCTCGGGGGTTTCCCGGCGATGACGACAATGTCACGTCCGAGAAGTGAGACATACTGCTGTCATCCGTCTCCAAAGTAACAATGGCACTGGAGTCAGAAGTAACAGTAAAATCCAAAATGTTTTCATTGGAGATTGACAGTTCAGTGCTCATGCTGGACACGCTGCATACAGAAACGTCATCGCTGCGGTTTAAGACTCCGCTCCCAATGTTCATCCCCACAGTGGCAGATAATCTGAGGGCAGGGCTGAAAAGGCGGATGGAGTCGTACCCGCTCCGAGGAAAGGTGGAAGACTTGCGGATGGTGTTCCAATCACAGGATTCATCATCTAAGGCTAAAGTGGCAGGAGAGTCGTGACTGGAGTCCAGGGCAGGGCCTCCATCACCTCGCTGCTGGTGGCTGTGGAGGATGTGCTCTGGAGGGTTTATCTCAAGAGCAGGAATACCCGAGTCTTGGGAAGACAAGCTGTGGCTGTCCTGGTTCAGGTCCAAATTCTTTGTCTGGGGGCTGCTGTAGTAGACGGAAGTAGGAGAGCAGGACGGCATATAATTGGATTGGACGGTCGCGCTGGGTTTGTGGCAGTGGTGGTTGGTAGGATCATGAAGGTTAGAGGCAGTCAGCTCGTTGACTACACAACCATTCTCCACCGTGGTTCCTCCAGACACACCTTAAAAAGAGAGTGAGATGTAACTGGTTGTGACAAAAAAAAAAAAAAAGTATAATGTTTTGATGATTTTTAATTTTTTAAGCTAATAGTAGTTAGCATAACTATATAAAAAAATATTAGAAATAGCAAGTATTAGCATTTTTGTTCAAGGTAGATTTAACTATTCTGCTTATATTAAAGCTACCATGTGGAGTTTTATTTCTTAACAGTATGATTTGCCCTCAGATCCTATTAAAAGAATGTTGTAACGGTTTGGAGCATAGCTGACTCACAAAACTAAATTGTTCTTCACCACAATTGCAAGAGGACCTCAAGACTGTCCTCCTAAATATTTCATTTAAAGGAAGGAGACTCGTTCTTTCTTTCTTTCTTTTAGATCTTAATTATGCACGCAATACTGAATGCAAATAGAACTTCTTACAACTCCACGAGGTCTCTTTAGTTCTTAATCCATCTACAGCTTCTTACTGCATTTTATGATTCCGTATTTATTCTTTTGGCCATTCAGTCTTATCACACTGTGTGCTTTATTGACGATACAACTATGAAATCAGTGAATTGAAAACCCTATTTTGCAGCATTTTATACTATTCATTGGTTTGAATATCAAAAATACCCAAATGTTTAAATGCCCATCTTCTCAGTTTTTCCTGCATAGAAAAGTTTTTGCTACCCCTTCCCAAGAAAGTTTTAGCTACTCCCAAAGTAAAATGCAGTAATGATGAGTGAAAACCAAGAATAAAGACAGCAATTCAATTCCTCTCAGAATCTGTCAACTAGTTTAAACTTATCAAGATAATGCAGATTGTTAATTCAGTCCTGATTCTGAAGGCAATTTTAACAGTTTCTCTGGCATTTTACGGACTTTTATAGGAAAAATAACCGGACACTGGCACCTATATTTCTCACAGCTTCCTCGAACTGACCAGGGTATCAGGGAAAAGGGACGTGGAGTCCCTGAGGTGAAAACTAATCCCGCAGTAACCAGTCTGGGCTGTAATGTGAAAATTGCCCCAGCCAGGCTATACCATGCTTCAACAGTAGCTGGGAAGCTAAGCTAAAACTAGGGCATCTAAGCAACCAGCTACATGAACTGAGCTCCTGACTCTCATAACCAGACATTCACTCCCCTTCTGTAACACAGAAACACTTAACAGCTTACAAACGTCATAGTATAATTGTTGCATGTCAGTGGGGGTGTTTATTTTTTTTTAATCTTTATTTTTTTTTAAATTTCAGCTCCTGACAATGAGTCAAATGGTTGACACACAAAGCCAGATTCTTTCCCATGCTCTTAACCCTGACCTGCCATTGTCATGTGAGCCCAGTACACTTTGTCCCAGAACACAGCAGCAGGTTGCTCCTGTGTCACTGTGGAAATAATCCACAACCACGGGTCAAATGTCAGAATATACTCAACACTACACTTTGCCAAGCTAAAAAAAAAAAAGCTGTCATCCTAGCTTGAAATTGATCATATTTAAATAAAATGCAGTGTTTCACATATCAGCTTTGACCGCTAAGCTTGGAGACTTATTAGTGAACTCTTAAATCCACGCCAGCGTAAAACTGCATGTCTAAGTCAAGACAAACACAAAGGTTGCTGTTATTGTCTACTTGATTTTTTTTTCATAAAGACGTTCTCTTGTTGGTTAGAATATAGATACATTTATAAAGGGGCAGTTCTTTAATTAAAACTATAATAGTGTGATGTGATGATTTAATACAAAGCATGTGACGTAAAAAAGTATTTGCAATCAGACTGGTTTTACAGCCCATAATTTGCGATCCTCTTTTAAATTCAGCTGTTTATTTTGTTAAATTTTGAAATGTACCGAAGTACTACTAACAGCTCTTTTCATTATCAATTAACATTTCCATTTCCAGCAAACTGCATAGAAATCTAAATCAAGAGTCTTCCTTTGGAATTACAAATGACAAAGAAAATAACTTAATAAATCACTTATAAAAAAATAATTGGCAATCAATTTTCATTCTATCCACTAATGTAGCAAATCTATTCATAACCAACTCCCAGATGTTGTCATAAATACTTCTGGTATGAGTGTGGTAAGCGTTAAAAAACAGAGGTTACAATTTGAAATACCTTGTTTTTCATAATTAATGTCTTAAATCCCATTTTATCTTTGGTATATCAAATGTATACCGACCGGCTTTAACTTGTTCACAAAATGCAACGTGCCATGGTTTAATGGCTGCGTGTATGTATATATTCAAGGCTGCATTTCTATTGAAACATTTTTTAAATGGAGCTGGGTGTGACTTAAAATGTCACCAGTGACAACAGCAAACAGAGTACCAGGGTACCAGAGTTTCTGTGATACCCTTAAGAACAGACTGGAGCTCTGTTACAGTTGTATCCTCGTCACCTACCACAGTGGCTGTCTCTCCGGTCCTGGGCGCCAAGGGTCGTGTTTGCCATGCCGTCGACTGATGCTACAGGTGGGTGGCAGGTAGCCGGCGGTCAGGGCGGTCCATGATGATGATTTTACTACCGCTGTACCACCATCACTTCCCTGCCTCCTCGACGCGGCTTAATGTACGCAAGCAGCGCCGGTTTGAAAGCATTTGCCGGGACATAAAAACATAAATTCACTTCCAGACAGAAACTAAAGGCTATTGGTGAATACAAAAACCACGTCGAACCGGACTGACGCCAACTCACTGATTTCTACCAGCACTTCCTCAAGATCAACCAAACTAAATTAGAATGCGACGCACATTTGTTCCCCCAGACGGCATCACAACAGGAGGATAAACACTTGTATCGTGTTTAGCGAACGATAAAAGAAAGCGCATTTCTCCAGTTTATCCGGTATCGTTACCTGACTCGACGCTTCCGCCATTTTAGAGCAAACTTATGCCGTGATCGCGGTGTAATCGAGTTAGGAGTGCTCACCGTCGATGGATTCACCTGGAAGACCTGAAGGCATTAATAATCAACCCGGCGAACTGATTTAATACAATTTCCTATGTGTCAGTTATTCTATACCGTCCTTTTATGTCATCATTTCCAATTTCAGACTTCAATACACCCTTTTATGTCCAGCGATTGGGAATAACTGTATATTATTGCTTATTGTATGGTAAAAAACAAAAGAAGCCATATTAACTCCAGTAGGTCTAATGTAATTTATACACCTTGTGTAAATAAATGCTTGGCTTTTTTTTGTTGACTTACAAAAAAAAAAAAAAAAAGCAAAGTGTAAAATGATGTACACTATTCAGTTCATATGAACATATCCTTGTTTGTGTAAGGTCAACAATGACCAACAAGGGGTGTAAATATACTATATACACAGTGCTGGCAAAGAGGTGGCCTCTGGGCTGGGTGGGACCCAGAGACAGACAGAGAACCCATCTTTCATAGGGTGGTTGGTTTTTTTGTTTTGTTTTTGTTGTAAATGATTGAACGGAAATTATTAATATTTAAGTAGACTACAAAAACTATTACACAAAGGATTAATTTCTATGGTCACTACCAGGTGAAAGTAAAGTTTATGAATTCAATAGTCTAGTAAGTGGTGAATGGTGTGTGTCCAAAATAGTTACTAGCATCTTACATCCTATCACTGTTTTCAGTGGAGAACACACACCCACACACAAGATTCAAGTCAGCAGATTCAATTGCTCTTGCCACAGTTGACAATCCTTATATTTACAAATTTTAATTACCAAAATATCAATATAACCCTTCAGTCCTACATGGTTCAGCCTAAAAATGTATGATACAGAGCTTTGAGTGCAACGTTTGAAATGCTGTACTGTCCACACAAGTTCATAGTACTTGTTTTATGAGTGACAATCCACAAAATAATTTATCTAACCATCACCAGAAAAGTTACTGAACCTGTTACATAGGCCATGACTGGTGCTTCCTCCTACACTATTCTTGCTCTGCCCTCTAGTGTCACCACAAGGATTTGAATTTAAATTGTAAAACTGCACTTTTTCCCCTCTAAACTAGTAAGTCATGGCTTTATGCAGACAGAATCAGACAAAAAGAAGAAAAACTAAATGCAAGGAGACTCACAGGCTGAGGTTTCGTTTTATTCCTTTATTAGATGTTGAGAAATCCACAATGAAACAACATAATTTATTCAGGGTATACATGAAATTAGAACAACACAACTACTTGGGACAGATGGGATTTAGGTAACAGAGGAAAACAGGGAGGGTGAAGGAGCATCTAGGTGGAAATGAAAAGACGAGGACAAAAAAAAAAAAAAAAAAAAAAAAAATCGAAAGTCAGCAACCCTTACAGCATTGTTTCAAATGTATATACCCTCACTGAATGCATTATTTTCCTCGTCAATTTTTTTTGTTTGTTTTTTTTTTTTAAACATGGCCTATCAAAATGGAAGAATTCAATGGAGAAATATGAGGTGCAATCCTTTTAACTCCAAACTAAGTGCTTAGCTTCTTGTACACATTCACTCAGGTTCACACATACGTACAGTCCTGACATCACTGATTTAACCTCATTTATATATTTTTTTGTAACCAAACTTTTTTTTTAATCCAACATGAAAAATGGAGTGTGATGTTTGCATGCTGCATTTTTTGAAAATTCCATCGTTTATTTTTTTCCTCTCAGGTGTCCCTCACTTAAACTAATCAACATGCAGTGTGACTGAGTGACTTTTCTCCATATGTTCACATGCGCCAAGGTATTGCATAGGAGTCAGGGCACTTTAATTCCCCTCCACATTGCTTATGCAATCTACAATGGCTTACCCACCCCCCCCACCCAAAAAAAAAAAACAAAAAAGAAAAAAACTATAGCTCTAAATTAATGACAGTCACCTATGCATATTGCCTGGAACTGTCAATATTCTGCTCTACAATCAAACAAAGGTTTTACACTGATGCATCAATGCACTGTCACAGGTTTTAGTGTAAGTTATGCAGTATGCATGTAATAAAAAATTCCTGAGTGTACAATGACTGTCAAAGAAAGGTGACAAGACCCTGAAGTTGGAGTGTCTTTCATTCAGCTACTTGGGTGACGGCCGGGCAAGGGGTTTTGTTTCAAATGAGGTGGAATTGGACTGAACAACCTGAGGCCTTTGTATACAATCTTAGCATTTTCAAATGAAGCAGCCATTTTCAAAGCTATGCCCATAATAAAGACACCTACACCTGCGACAGTGCATGACAGTCTGCTCACACTGCTGACATATTTTTTATTTTTACCATTAATGGAGGGATGATTTCTAGTCATCTGTGCTTCCGTTTCAATATCTTCTGACAAGTCACCCTTCTATTGTCCTCACAACCTGTTAAAAAAAAAAATCCTAAAAAACAAAAACAGTAGGTAATAAAAATGTAAAATGATTTATCTGAATTATCAAGCAGATGCGTCACCTTATTTTTCAAAGCAGAGGTCACAATAAGGGCCAGTCCAATCACACCTCCAAAGATTTATAGCCAATTTGTTACCATGGGTTTCACATTTAGGGGGCACTAACACATTTGCATGTTTGTAAATATATGTCTCTGCATACATTCACATATCTCTGAGATAAAGATCTAGTCCACTTATTCTGAACCAGTGCCTTCACAAGTTCTGCTGATATCACACACACACACACACGCACGCACACACGCACGCACGCACGCACAGTGACTCAATATATTTTAACAAGTTATATTGTAAACCGAAAATAAAAACACACCTCATGGAAAAGAAAAAGCATTTGTACCTTAGTGTAATTTCACCATGTTTTTGGTTTGACCATCACCCAGAACAATGTTTTGTTTTTGTTTGTATACTTGCATCATGGACAATTAACCATCAGTCAGCGGATTTTGTCCTTTCTGGTTGGAAAAAATGAACTGAAAAGAAGTGTAGAAATGCAATTTTTAAATACCTGCAAGTATTTCTGCTTCAGCTGTTACAGGCCCAACAACCAAGAAGTTACCAGAAAATAAAAACCAAGCCACATTAAGCAAGAACAGCGATCAGGCAAAACTTCTTGTTTTCACAATTTCTGCAAAAAAGATATTCATGGAGTTTGACCATCTGGACTACAAACAAAATTAGGCTATGCTATCTACTTATCACAGCCACATTATGGAACTGCAACTTCAAAAAAGATTTTTGAATATTTTGATAGCACCAATATACTGTATCATAGAAATAAAAAAATAAATAAATAAAAAATAGATGAATTCAGTTGCAATATATGTCTGCAGAAATGGCTGTAGTTTTGTCTTCATAATGGGTCTTTACCCCGAAATTAACTTTTTTATCCAAATTCTTTTACAGCATTGCATTTCAAGTAGATTATTAGTATTTTTTTCCCCAACAAAACTCTTTTTGATTTCCTTTTTTTCATTTTTTGTTGTTTTTTTTTTTTTGTCTCACAAACCATACTATGCCTACTACTAGCTTTCGTAAGACTATCACCATTCAAAAATCAGACTCATTTATGATAACTTTTCACACATGGCGAATTCAGGGATGTTCAGAAGAAAGCTGCAAACATTCTCTACTTCACATTCAGAAAGTCATCCAAACAAACTACTTAAATTGAACTCTCAAATTCTTACACAACTCAAAAATCTCAACATCCTTGTTTTAACTTTCTGAACACAAGATGGAAAAGTAGAGGATGCAGTAGCAGTTGTTTCACACAACAAAAGAGGAGTGAGACTGGCTGGACAAACACACATGCACAACCATTCAGACATCACCATCTACCAGTATCCTAGTTCAAAAGCAAAAATGGTGGGAACAAAACTGATGAGGATACAACAAAAGATTGTCCCTACTATCCAACTGAATCCTGATTGAGGACCAGTGTACAGAAGAATTAAATGAAACAAATTCTAAATGCATGTCTGCACATGGCATCACTCAAAGACAGAACATATTTTGAGTTTTCCTATTTTCACTCTTTTTGTTGATCAGATTGATTACACAAGGTTTTAAGTTAGTAAATGAAAACCAGCGGGGTTATGTGATGGGTTTTTGAAGGGTGTCTCAGAAAATTAGCCTACATTAGGTTTTCCAGCTATGAGATGACCCTGAATCTTTGCTGGTAGAGGTCCAGTGACAAAAGAAGAGGATGGTTTCCTCTCTATGACAGGTGTCCTCTGCAAAAACTGGAGTACTCAAATGTGGCTGCCCCCTAGAGAAAGAAGTCAGGCACAAATGTTAGATCGATGCAAATCTAAGTATCCATGCAATCATGTACTCAACCTCCTGCACCTCTCATGATTTCTAACTGAACAGGATCTATAACGTCAGACTAAGACGAGTGATGGTGGATCTGAAACCATTTTTAAAAAATTGCCCAGTTTGTTGGATGTTCTACTATAAGCCTACACTTTCTGTCACCCAATTTGGAATTTTAGCTTGATTGCCACTGTTCATGTTTCATAATGTATCAAATTCTTTCATTGGATTTTGATAGCCATAACTATAAATATGGGTACTATTTGTACTGTTCACATATGCATGCATTAGCAGAAGCTGTTCCTCCACAGTACGACAATATTTGGCCAATGGATCTGCCTCTCTACCGATGTGCAACTCCTGTTGGGCCTAGTATCCTAATAGTTCACAGATTCAGGTCTAAATGCCAGCATCACTTTACTTTCAATGAAGCACATGAATGTGGTAGGTATAATTCTAGTAGTCTGTGAAGATTCTCGGTCATCCAGGTCATGGTAGTCTTGGTGTTTCTTCTGAAGGAGAAAGTCCAGTTGCCTTCAGAAGAAACACCAAGACAATAATTCTAGTAGCATAAAAAGCTGGAATTTTAGTGGGAGATAAATTTATTGAACGTTCAATTCTCAACTATTATTTGTGGAAATTCAGATTTGGGAGTTAATTCCTGATATAAAACTAATGCAACACTAATGATACACTGTTCAAGTTCTGCAATGTAACAGTAGGAATTTATACATTCAACGATTTATCATTCCTTTGCTCAAGCTGACATAATAACTAATACATGATCAATAAAGAAAATTTATATCGGATCACCTAATATTAGTCTCTTTTGGGGATAACATACATATGGCAATTACATTAAAGCTATCATTTAGTGCTGTGTTAAAGAGAGAGTTGAATAAACAGCTTTCTGTAAAAAAAAAAAAAATTGAGGACCTGTTATGAAACAGTTATTTTCAAAATGAGTTGAGAAACCTCTGTTGGTCCTATCACAGTTATTATACTTTCATATTCAGTTTTCCCATCAAAAAAAATCTTTTAGAGTTGAAGTCTGGTGAATTAAAATGTAAACAATGTCTTGATTAACTATCATTAATGCTAATCAGTTCTGGGCAAGTGGTGTTTATTTCAAGGAATAACTCTCAAAGACCTTGCCCCAGACCACTGGTCAACTCTTCAGCCTGATGTCAAACCAGGTTTCAGTCCCTACTCTCTGTCGGAACAGATATGCATTGTAAATTTTGTTCTAGAAAAAGACTTGTAGAGGAAGTTTAGAAACTTCTTCATTGCAAAGTACTTCTGAAAAGTTTGTTGATACAGCAACACCTCATCGTGTCAGGTTTTTTTTTTTAGGTTACAATAGTGTGAATAAAAAGGCAAATGTTCACATTGTGCTTTTTAAATCTGTTTTACCTGTACACTGAGATCCAGGGAAAAGGGGGGAACAAAGTGTGTTCTGCCACCAGCCCTCATCTTGCTGGTTGCTATTTCCTCCCTGTCTACTTACACTTAACAGAGGGAACTAAACAAGACAAATGAGAAGTGGTTAGTGTGTTTCAGCAAACAACCACTGACAACATCAGGTGGAACCCATTTTACAGCTGATGATAGATTATGAAACACTTCCTGGTTAACCAAATATTTGTGCTACATTCTACAGCGTACTGCTCACGAAATATTGACAATGTTAGGGGATAATTTAAAGAAACCCTCACCTCTGGCACATTTCCAACAAAGTCATAAGCAATCCCATACTTGGGGATATGACCTGCTGGTGCACATAAGCAGGACTGTTTTTCTCCTGACGGTTCCTCCTTTTGAACCTTGCAGACTGAGATGACTGTCTCTCCACCTGCACTCGATGCAGATGCTGCCGTTTTGCAGTCCAAGCAAATCTCTTGCTCAGTAATTGGCAGAAGGGTGCTGGAGCCCTCCTGTGAATCCAGAGAGGTCTGGGCACTCTTTTCCATGCCAGACTTCTTTAATCTGGGTAAGAATTTACCAGATTCCAGTTCTGACTTGCCATAATAAGGGCCCTCACACTCTGCATCCTCCTCTAGAGGTTTTAGGTCTGCCTGAGGATCATCAAAGACGTCCACCGGTGCCAGGACGGGAAAACTCATCTCCTCTTTGTCAGTCTCAGCCTCTGAATCACTTACTCCACCAGGAGACAACTCTGAGGCTGATATTGGTCGAAAATGAGTCCTGGGGGAAATGCGAATGGCCCTGTACTGCGTACGGTTGATGCCATATATTCGTGGGTGGAAGGCTTCATTCTCAGAGTCCGAGCAAAGAATAGATTTGGGTTTGAACCCTGGACTGAATGAAGCCATGTCTTCAGGCTCAAAAGAACACTCAACATGGAGGACTTGAGAGAAGGGATTGTTCAGGTTGAATGATGCAAACGGGTATTCAAAACCTTGCTCTTCACTATGCAAGCGTCCATAAGATCCAAGCAAATCTTCATGGAAGATAAAAGAAAATCCCTTATTCAATCCATCTCCGCCTCCTCTGATGGCCTGGTCACTCTGCCCAAAGGACACAAGAGGCCTCCACAGGGGCCTGTGGCCAGGGGCAAAGCAGCTGCCAGTGTTCATGAACACATCTGTGCCAGTGATTGTTAGCATATCTGAGCTAGAACCAGATGCAGCAGCAGCAGTGCACTGTAACAGGCAGTCTTGGGTGTCACTTGGAGGCACAACAGCCCAATTCTTATCACCACTTGCAGTCTTTAACTCTCCATACACTCCTCCTAGGATAAATGATGTACTTTCCTTTTCTGAGTTCAAGTCCCAGGGCTTGGACGGAGTCATATAATCCCCAGCACCATCTACTTTGGAGAGTTTGTTTTTGGCTAAGTCCCGCTCTTCTTTTTTGCTATCCCAAAGGTGATATTCTGACCGCTGCACTGCTTTTTTCTGAGGTCCGTGAATTGGAACTCCTTTTGCCTGCACCTCCAGACAATTGCAGCAGTAACTGCTTGGCTCATCTGAAAATAGCCCCTCAGTTTTTTTTTCTGCTCCGCACCTAGACATTACAAATTTGTCATCTCTTACAGCAGTCCAAATGTCCTTTATTATCCCTGAGCTGTAGTCATCACCATGTTGGTTTGTGTTGTCTGAAAAAATGCCAGTGCTGTACTGATTACTCTCATCTTCTTCCAATGCTATACCACAAATGGACTCCAATTTAGATTTTTTAGTGAAGGTCTGATTAGATGCTGTACTAACACTGACCTCCTCACACTTATGGCCAGAGTTTTCTTGCAAAAAATCCAAGATTTCCTCCTCCAGATATGTACCAGAGAGAGGAGGGATCATACAATCAAGCTCTTCATTGCCAATTTGAATGGAATCCTCTGTCTGAACATTTCCTTGCTCATTATCTGAACGAGTCTCCTCTGAATGTGACCATGGACTGCAGGTTCGAGTTGAAAGGTTAGAACAGTGTTCATTTTCGTCAAAGGCACTATTTTTGGTCCATATTAGCAAACGAGACTGTTTATTAGAATGTGGATCGAGACAGCTACTAGAATCTGTGTTGTTTTCGTGACCAACAGTGAGTGAGTCGCGGGGAAAGGAAAAAGTGGGGCTGTCATATTGCAGCTCAAAAAGAGAGAAGCAGGATGAGAAACCAGATGGTTCACTGGTGGTTTCAGGAACTGTTGGCTCCTCCAGATACCCAGATAGTTTGCTCAGTGTGAAAGAAACACTATCAAGAAGGGGGGACAGCCGAATGGGAGAGTCTCCTACAAAGCTTTCTCCATCTATATCTTCTGAAGTGGATGGTGAGCAACATCCCCACACTTGAGCCATGTTTTCAAGATCCTCCATTAAGAATCCAACAGATCCCGAAGCTCCCTCTGAGTCTGCCCGTATTGCACTTTTCCCTTGCTGCTGAAGGCCATCTAACACTAAACAACATTCTGCCTCAACGTCTCTTTGCTCTTTGCTTTTTTGTCGAATCATGCTCAAGATCCGACTCTCTTGTATAGAGTCTGAGGCACTAGTATCCAATATGGATTGATAAATATCAACTTCATAGAAGTGAGTGAATTCAGACAGATGCTTGTCATCTAAATCTCTACTATCCTCTGGCTGAGGGCAGCTTGAGGTCCCAGTGAGTTCAGCAGTTTCGTCCTCTGCTTCGCCAGGCCCTTCCACAAAGTGTCCATCTACAAATGAACCTGCAGCTAGGTATGCTCTCTGGTAGCTCTCACTGGCTATGCAGATTCCTTGGATTCTCTCTGGCAGCCTCTCCATGTCAGTTGACAAAGTAAAGCCATCAGAGTCTACCTTGCTTCGATATTTTGTTTCTAGCTTGCTTTGTCTGCTGCTGAAAGGTACAAAATACTCTGTGATGGGCTCTGTGTACCAGAGAGGCTCCTCCATATATTCCTTCTTGTTACTGGCCTCAATTCCGGACTCTTTAGCTTCCTTCCAGCTTGGATCTTTTCGAATCTCCTTCAGCGGTCTCTTCCCCTTTTTGTAAAGCTGTGTTTGTTTTGCAGTGCCTCCACAGGTGCTGCTGCTGCTTCCTCCTACATTTCTTCGCTCCTCTTTGTCAATTACTTTCACCTGCCCGCTGTTCCGTGTTCTCTTATTCTTTGTAGCGTCCCGGGATTTGTGCCTTATTCTAACTGCCTTGCTTCTTGATGACTTCAAGTCACCCTGATTCCCACTTGAGCTTGAGCCTGCTTCACTAGAGCCAGAAGACCAGGATCTGGGTCTATATTTGCCCTCAGATCTGTGTCTCATCTGTCTCTTAGAGTGGATGGTAGATTTGTCCTCTGCTGCCGCACAACCATGGTATCGGTTTTCTTTTTCCTTTTTGCTTCGTCGCTGCAGGCCTCTCTCATTGGTCATAGTAGAGATGGTACCACACGACTCGAGGTTTTGCTCCTTTGCCGTCTCACCTTCACTGTTGCAATCTTTTGGGGAAGAGGTATCTGTGCTGGTCTGTGGGGCTGCAGAGGATGATGAGGTTGAGTATGAGCAGGCCTTAGATTTGTTCCACACTGTCATGATCTCTTGGAGACAAACAGGTTTCTCTGACAAAGGAGGAAAGGCTTCATAATACCTGCAGTCCCAAAAGACAGAGAGAAGGAAAACTTTATTTAAATGTTTTCAAAACAATAAAGTTCAAATAACAAATAAATATTTGTGTCTTCTGCCACTACTGTTTTTAAACACAAATTATCTATTGTGTAGCTTACATTTCCACCTGGTCCTTTGAAGAGGGGGACTCAGTGCGCTCTGGAGACTGAGGGCCATCAGATTTCTTTCGTATCTGCTTTTCCTCTGTAAGACATTTAACAATCAAAAAACCTTATAAGAGCAGCTTTTATGCACATATTTCTAATTTCATTTAATTTAATACAAATGTAATGTACCTTTCTGTTTGTTTTGGATGTCCTTTAGTTTGGAGCAAAGCTCTTCTACCAGGCTCTCTATTCCAGAGTTCTGCACCCATGATAAAGAAGAGAAACAGTTTTGTTGGTTGTTTTTTGAGAAAACAAACTGAAAACTGTAGGCAGCTTGTTACACAGGGATCGCTTGTAAATGTAACATATGAAACTTTAATATTTGAATTGGTTTGAAGATGAATATGCATACATATTTAACAAAGGTCTTATGCCCAACAGTGTGAATCTTAAAAGTTACACATCTGCACACAATCAAATAGCACATCCTACTATAGAACAGCAATACCTGCTGATAATGTCAGTAATATGACAATGTATTACTTCCAGTGATATATATTAGGGCAGTTAACTTATAATTGTGCCAAGGTAAGTTTAGAAAGACACCTGGTAACAGCCTATTGATGAGTTAGTGATATAGTTGGTAAGTAAGCAGAATTCCCCAAAACTTCTGATCCCTCTGACGCTACCTCCTAAAAAGCAAAGCTACATTTTCTTCTGCCTAGTGCTTCTTCTTGCATCATCGTGCTAATGCCAGTCAGCTGACAGCCAACCAACTGTGCTGCTCATTGCTACAATCCTGTGCAGCGTGCTGGTTAAAAAATAGACCGCAGAGTTTGGTCCCAAGGGAGGAGCACAACACTCCTCCTCTTGCCTTGCAGACCCTTCCCCCTTGCCTCCCTCCAGCTTTGTCGTGTCATTTTTATCTCACACCTCCCTCTTACTGGCCACAGAAGAATCAAATGAGCATATCTTGCCATAGGTTTAACACTCACACAAATCTATAGAATAAATTATATATGACATTATGTTGAAGTCTGTGCATTATAATTGAGGCCAGCAGTTTCTCATAGCAAAGAACAACTTACCTTAACATAACTCTCTAATTAAAACTAACTAAATATGTAGTCACCAGCTAAATGAGGGTACATTTCATGTACAATGAAAACCTTCTTTTGTTCATTGCCTTCCACATTGTCACACTTTTATTTCATGCCTATTCATTACGACTTATGCTATTAATATCTGCTAGACTGCACCTTAACAAGCAATAATATAACAGGAATAATACACAAACAAATTCCTGAGATTGTTAGACCAATTATGTAATTATTCCTGTATTCAGAATTTCATTCAAAAGTCAGAGCTCCTATTTCAATGCATGAGTGATGACAGGTTCACATTCCTTTCAAAGTGACAACAATTGATGCTAATCATTATATCACATTGCAGAAAATTAAAGCTTGATAAACATAGTGAAAATCTCAGTCAGGCTAAATGTTAATGATTCTTACTTCATCAGATGCAGAGCGGAGGCATTGAACAGCAGCTTGCTTCTTCATTTCTTCAAGACTAAGGTCGGCCCCACCTTTCTTCTTACTCTTGCCCCATTTCTTTCCAGCTCCCTTCTCCCATCCCAAGAAGATGTCATTTTCCTTCCAAGTCAAAACAAAATAAGACAGTCCAAAAGGTCAAACATGAAAAAAATGTAACAAAGATTACATAAAATACAGGCAAAATGCATGTCAATACCTTTATATAGACTATCTATCATAAGAATTTGTATGCAATCATAACAAAAGTGCATATCCATAAATGTAATGTAAATGGCAATATATATCAAAAGGATTGTTCAGTGGTTTTGTAGTGCCTTGAGAAAGAGAAAAGCCCCACCGTCACCTCTCCTAGAAAAATCATGTCTTTCTCCAACAATGAACAAGGTTATATTCACATACTAATTTCAGTTCCTAAATAAAGCTTATTGCTCACTTATTTTTCAAAACTCATTTGACTCGACTAGAAACATTTCAGCCCACCTGGTCCTGCAGGTCATAGTCGTAACTGTCATGCAGGAGAAGACTGAGGACATAACGGGTGTAAATCATGGCATCAATCCCGCACTTCTCAAGCTCTTGACCAAGCCAGCTTTGTACTGGACCTAGTGACTGGAGCAAAGACATCTCTGCGGCAGGCAGGGAACCCACAAGGGGTAAAGGGCAAGAGAGGTTTTCAGGAGGAGCCGGACCGTCTGAATCGGTGCTCACTGGACGCATGGGACCTCAGGTGTTGGCCATTCTCAGGTGGAGCAGCATTGTGATGGGTAGTTACTGTAGGGTGGTTGGGGGAGGTTACAGAAAGGAAGAAGCAGAGCCTTCAGAAGTTTAACAGTGGGCAGTCACTCCAGCAGAGTGCAATGAAGGGGCTCTACATGGGGAGGCATGTAGGATGTTTTTATTTTTTATTTTTTTTATTGCTTTGAGCAAAAAGTGGGAATTTACTCGTCAGGCATGGCTTATGCTGATTGATCTCAGCTGCTGAGCAAAACACAGGACGTGTTTATGTCTCAGTCAGAGGAATCCATTTTGGGACCGTCTTACTTCACCGGCAAAACCTGAAAAAGAGCAAGCATACTTCAGTCTCTTTGACATATTTTCAATGTTGAATCCAAATATTTGCAAAAACAAGACCTTATTCATAACTCCCCACAGAGCCAAATAGCAAGAAACAAAACTTATTTGTATTTAAAATTAATGCCCTAATGGATAAAATTAATGTTTCTTTATTTTCTTTATTACGGTTAGCTTTTATTTTATTTTAGAAAGGAACAGGAAATAAAATGGTATAAGAAATCCTATCACAGCATCTAAGTTTTATTCCATATCCCCAATGACTGTTAACGGGCTAACTAATGGGCTCCTGAGAGAGCAGAGGCTCTTTAAATAAGGCAGACAGCAACCACAATCTTAACATGTCATAATAGTAACCCCTCTTTGGCGTGATAAAGAGGTTAACAAGTATTACTGACCTCACTACCAGAGGATAAGGTTTGAACCATGGTTATTTGTATTCTCTTTAACCTACATCATATTCACATTAATGTAAATGCACCACAGTCATCTGAGTTATTTAAGTATGTGAATGTAATTACCTTTAAAATAAACGAAAACGACAAGAGAAGTGGTCATGACACGTCAATTTTGTAACACCTAACAGGTAAAGAAAGAGTTTGACATCTTCAAAATGAAAAGCACAATTTTTTACTCAAAAATGCCTTTAAGTTATTCCTACCAATCCCATCACAAAAGACAATAACTGAATAGCTCCAATGACATACAAAGTAACCTAACATGATCTGGAATAAGAAAAAAAATAAGCAAACTCCAGCGGGCAACGAGCAGGGACACGCTTGCTGTCAAGCACATTTGTTTCATATGGCAGCAGTGGATTGGGAAACAGTCGTGAAGAGCAAATGGAGGCTGCACCGATTTGATTGGGTGTCTCGGCCGTCACTCAACAGTGGCACATTATAGAGCGAACCCGCTAGAGACGTCAAAAGGGCAAGATAAATAGCTTTGCGGTATACAACCATACAACTTTACCAGTAATGATCCGTCTGTAGAATAACATTGTGTCAGCTACAAATATACAGATGAACTAATGCCAAAAGGTTAGATAACTCCATCGATATGTGCTAAATATGGCTGACCAGTGTCTACAAACCAGCTGTTTCTTGTATGCACACTAGCCCCGGCTTCTAGCTCGTGAATGCATTGCTCACGCTCCAACTTTATTCTACCAACTATCACTGAAGGGACACCCAAAAAAATACTTTTCTACAATGCTAACGTAACACATTCTTTACTTTGGATATATTGTGTAAATACGAATTTCTACAATTAACGTTGCATTGCATTACTGGGCTATCGATTGTGGCAGTGCAACACGGAACAGCCTGAAACGACATTAAATATTAACAATTAATGTCACCGTTATATCAATACATCAGAAAATGGGTTTGGTAGCAATTAAATGACAACTAACGTTGACGACTGACGGTATAAATGTCACATGGCTAGCGTCACTTTGCAGTCACATAGCAAGGTTAGCTGGACCACCGACCTTTAGCTAATGGGCTAAGTTAGCTAAGTTAGCTGTCGAGAGCTTTTCGTCTCTTCAGTAGACTGTGAGTTAATATTTGTACCTTTTCCTGATATCTATTATTAATACGAGCGACTGTATATATAAACACAAAAAATTTAGTCACGACACCCCATCGTGCCCTTTAGCCTAGTACTGGTTTAACCACTGTTGTATGTCAGGTAAACGGAGGTAGCTTCTATACGGTGACATTAGAACCCTGACGTTTCCCCGTGATATAGTTAGCTAGCAAACAGCAACACGGGAACAGTAGGCCAAGTCTAAACTTTGTCTAAAACGTATTACTGAAAATAGCAAAAGTCAACAAACTAAAGATGACATGTCAAATTCAAATTTCAATAAACGCTAGCTAACGTTAGCTAGTTTAACTGTTGTTGTGACAGAGGGGGCGGATGAGCGGCTGCCCCGGTAGGCAGAAGACTGTCAGACGTTTTCCCTTCAAAATTGTACGCCATATCGTCATACGGCGAA
The DNA here is from genome assembly GCA_001698575.1 of Mola mola. Taxonomy (NCBI): domain Eukaryota; kingdom Metazoa; phylum Chordata; class Actinopteri; order Tetraodontiformes; family Molidae; genus Mola; species Mola mola. The sequence goes on along the minus strand of KV751381.1, from coordinate 27,826 downwards.
AGAGTAACTTGAGTAATCCCAAAACAAACAGGCACAAAACTCCACAGAACGGAAAGAAACCTCGCAGCCGGTTCGCTGCTTTACTTACATGCCGTGGGTTGAAGTAAAGAAGAGCAGCGAAAGGGGAGCGGCTATTTCTCTCCCGCTGCCGTTCCGAGCTGGAGCTCTGGAATCCGCTGCGGTAGCATCACGTTATCATAAACGCCGACAGAAATGGCGCTGTTTTCACGTCTAGTGCTTCTCCAACAGCGTCAAGGAAACCGGCGACATTGTGGCTCAACCAGGAGGAAGGTCATTCCTTGATGACGCTTAATGCATGGAGCCACAATGTCCGCAATCAAAAAGCCAGTTTCATTCGGCGAAGGACTCTTGACTGCGACACC
>KV751381.1:16688-27110 GCA_001698575.1 Mola mola | reverse complement strand
TTATAGGCCTAAAAGAACACCTCATTGCTATTTTTTAATTTTTTAATTTAACGTCTAAATACACAATATAGTAGACAATATAATATAGTATTACAATTTGTCAAAATTGTTTATTTTAGAGGACATTATACACTGCATGTGCTTATGATCATGGTATATTTAGGGCTTTTTCATGTATTAATAGTTAAGCTTTATCACCCAACATACACAGTAAAGTTAAGGTTAGTTGATAGATAGACGTTAGACCTTTAATATTTTTATGCAAATAACTTTACTCTTACCTTGGTCTCAACAAATTACATTAGTCAATTGCAAGAGAACAATTTCACAGACATTGCAAGGAACATTGTACTGATGCCAGTTTTTGTGTTAGTTATAGTGATACAAAAATGTAAAATAATTGCCGACACATTCTGTATGTGTTAGAGAAAATACGTTTATTTATGTAGATTCACAAATATAAGCACCCACTATGTCTATGGCCTTTGCCTGGTATTAATTTGGTTACCGTTGTTCACCATGAACCACTGTTTAGACAAAACAGAGTAATTCTGTAGCTTATTGTCCTGATTACTCTCTGTACTGCTCTTGTTACGATATCTCTATTTATTGCTGCTTTTCCAACAACAGAGGTGTTACTATTACCATCAGTAGTATTAACAATGCCACTTTCCCTCAAGTGCAAGAGTATAGTCAGATCGTGTAACTTGAACTAGCACTTTTTATTGTATCTCAATGCCTTTAGGTTGCCACTGGCGGTGAAGTGCGCGTTTATGCTGGGGCAAGCACTTTTAATTGAAACAGACCACCTGGCCCCAGTCAAGAGTCCATCGTGTGGCACACTTCATCCATCCTCTGACCACTGAGGTCACAACCTGCGGTACGTGATGAGTCAAGGCCTATTGACCAGCTGTTTGCACTTCTGCCAATGCACACATAAATACACAAAGAAACACACACACTCCCTTGCGCTCAGTTGCCTCTGTGCAGTGAAATGTAATTACCTTTTGGTCTATGTAGGGTGAGTGAATGTGTAGAGACAGAGCAAAAGAGGTGAAGACAGAAGTGCATGGAAGGTCATATGAGAGCAAAAACAAAGAAAAAGAGTGTCGACGTGCGCAAGAGGCGTTTTTGTAACATACAATATGTGTAATTTTCCTTCTGCTCTCAGGGTCCCTGAGGGGCTGTTAGTAGACTAACACTAGCCTTTTGATTTTTATCTGAAACCAGAGTGCTGCAGCCAAAGACCAAAGTTAAATTGACCCTCTGCACCACAGAAACATAATCAATTGTGATGTTGTGTGGATTTCAACCATCAATATACTGTGCTCATTTTGCTAATATAACTCCTTTTCATTAAGATGTTGGACAACAAGCTTTGAAATAAAATGGTAAAAGGGATTATTATCTTCTTGGATTACTTATTTCTGAACCATGGGCATACTAACATGTAACATCTAATATTTGCAGAGCAGCATCTTGCTCTTTGCCCTGACAGCTTTCTCATTTGCCAGTGTTAATTGATTGTCGATTTGGAGCAGATGGCACAGTTAAAAGATGCCCCATTATCCTCTCCCAGGAAGAGGGTTAGGCAGATGGGGGGGTGGGGTAAGTGGGGGCCACTGGGTGATTACACTCCAATGTTGTGAAAGAAGAAACATTTCCCACAAAGCTTTAGAATGTCTTTCCGCTGTAACTGTGAGATGACAGTGCTGCTACCTGAGGTGAGCCAGGTTATCATCTGTGAGACAGGTCATCGGTATAGGGCAACTAGTGTACACAGTTTCTGTGGCCAAACACAACATCGTAAGCATCCCAATTAAAGCTGACATTTCTCCTTTTGTTTCTGCTCCTCTTAGTAAGAGTTTACCAATCTGACAGCCTGAGATAGTTCAAAATCTAACTTGAGGAGATACCAAGACTTGTTTTGTTTTTTTTAATGTTTTAATTTTCCTTCAAGTTCCTGCAATTACAAGGTTTTTTTTTTTTTACCAGCATTTTATAAATCTATCACTGCTATGAGTAATGAACTTTCTGTGTTCTTAGAAACCAAAGCTTAAAACTAATGATTTACTGAATCTGGCTACACTGACTAGCAAGAACAGTAGCAGTGGAATAAGTTCCAAAAATCTTTTTTAAGATGTCACGCTATATTAAACTTTATATTAAAAATGTATTTATTTAAACTTGCAGCTGTGAAGTAAGCAACACAATACACGTAGGGAGAAAAGTATCAGAATAATTGTACTCACGTTGGAGAAAAGATGCTATGCTAACAAGAGGACATTATTTTTGTTGTTCAGTCTAAATGTTTTGCATAACAAAATGTAATTTGAAGTACATATGTATTATTTTAAAGAATATTTTTAAATCTTCACCGTGAATATGATAATTGAGTTTAAATCTTTTAACCATTTATGGTTTGTACGCTAAGTATGTTAGTAAGCTATGAAACCTGCAATCGAACCCAGGACCTTCTCGCTGTGAGGTCGACAGCGCTAACCACTTCACCACTGTGCCGCCCTGTTTTAAAATTCATTTTCATTTAATTCCCACTAAATCCCCACATCATAGGTACCTCTCAACAAGATATATTTTTTAGCATGCTTCACAAACATAACCTTCATTTACTGTTACTGTCAAATTGCTATATGTTAAAACTTGGTAAACTAAGTAAATGTGAAGTTAGCTTGGTTCCAAACAGCGATCCATCATTAAACAAAATACACACTCTACTCATAATCATTATCACATTTTGAATTGTGGTAAAACAGTATTAATAAAAAATGTCTTTAAACAATTCTGAAGAAACATAGACAGAACTTGTTTTGCTATTATTTTTTTAACAATCGACTTTTTGAAGGCGCTATAAATAAAATGTTTAATTTTTGTATTTCAACAGATAATTTTGATTGTTTTGGTTCCTGCCTCCCCTCTATTCATATCAGCTGGGCCCCAGCTCCCCATCCTCCTTTTACCTCCTTATGGGCAGCCCCGCATGTACGGTATTATTTCTGGCATGGTGGCCTAAATGATTTCATGATTATTAAATAATAATATTTCTGTCCCTTAATGAAAAACACACATTGCTGGGGATTATTTAGCACATATGAATTTAGGATTTGCCATAGGCACGTGATACACTTTTGATCAATTCTACTTTAAACAATCAAATTACATCATCACATTTTTCCGTTTTGTGTTTTTCTTTTGGAAACAGTTAAATTTGATCATATGGTTTTAAGGTTATCCTTTGATTAAGCTCATAATTCCAGAATGGGTTGATGCCGTATGTGCAACAGATTGTAAACTGATTCTCAGTTACGCTCTCTTCCTGTCAATTTGACACACTAATCTTTTTACGGAATTTAAATCATTTTCTAGGAAGCAACCAATTCTGGATAGGAGCATGAATCAAACAGGCTAATCAGGATCTTTGGGAGCAAAATGAGATCTCTCCCCAAACGTACCGTAAGAGTTTGCTTACTCTTTCTCATCTTCAATCAAAGCTGTTTGCTGGCTTTGTGCACGCCTGAATGCATGCATGTATTTGTGCTGTGTGTGATCCCACACTGACGTCTTCGCTGATGTTTTGTTTCCTGTGCTCACAGTTGTGCAATGCCTCCACTGACACTGGCAACATTATGCCATATCTGACTTCAGGCCGTTTGGAGAGATAATAGAAATAAACGGATTAGCTTTTATGATCATGCGTGTATTCTGCCTGCTGGGCAGACAATCCATTCTGCCCTCCCTTTCTCTTTGGGGTCGTGTCAGGCGTGCCTTGCTCAGATAAAAAGCCCACTAACCCCAATCAGCTAAAATGCTGAAGCTACGAAAAGAATCGTAATACTGTTTGATATAATAGCTGATGCATTCCTTGGCACATTTTAACAGAATTTTATGCCCTTATGCTGAAAAGCCAGCTCTTTTAAATAAACTTGCCAACTTTTGTCATAAACTGTCCTGAGTGGATCAGTTTTTGAAATACATAATAGGCAATGACTAAGGACTGATATATGTAAAAATATCCTGTCCTTACCTGTATTCTAAATAGACTTGAGCTACACCAATTATTTTAATTATCAGGGAGTACGCACGTTGCTTTAAAGCCTAGTTATAAGGCCTAGTTCACATATAGGCAGGTCTTTTTGAAATTGAGTTTTTCCGTGCATTTTGGCCTTTTGATATATGGAAACTGTGTTTTTTTAGGTCACTGAAAACACATATTTTGGAAAACCCTCGAGAGACACATTCCTTAGAAACAAAGTGGTGACGTGCTTTACCTGCCGTAGTATTTTGCACCATCAGCAGCACATAAACTGTAAAAACAAAGTCATTGTTTAATCTAGAAACGTTTAATGTCTGTGCTGCCTCGAAAACAGTTTTTAAATTTCAACAAATCTGAACTTTTTTAAAATTTTTTTTTCAATGATTCAAGGTAAATTTTAACACACTTTTTAAGTTAGAGTAGCAACTTTGTTTTTACAGGGGGCTTCTTCAGTAGGTCACTGGGTTCTTTCTGCAGAGGTGAGTGGCTGCATGCAGCCTGACAGACACTTTGTTCACGGGAAAAGGTCAACATCAGCGGTAAACAAGTGTGATTGTCTGCATCTTTGTCAAGAAGGAGCACATGATCTAAAGAGGCTGATTCCCTGTAACTCAATTATCACTTTGTCTGATAGATCGATCAGCAGGGCAGTCGAAAAAGATCAGTCAGTCTCGTCCTACATTACGGTCGCACTAAGCCACGAGTTAACATGATGAAAGATCTTTAAAAGCAGCATTTAAACACCTTTAATCATGGCTGAACTAACTAACAAAAACAGGTTTCATCACTTTTTGAGGGGATCTGCAGTGTACCTAGACACTTTACCTGCTAAAATCATTCACCTCCTCCTACCTGCACTAAACTCTGCACTCCGCACAACATCTGTACGTACTGTTAGAATTCTACAACTGCCTATACTGTGTTTTCTATTTCATTTCATACTTCTATACCTTTATAGTGTTATATGTCCACTGGTCCTGTACCAGAACAGTATTGCTGCTGTGACAAATTAATTTCCCTACGGGGAATAATAAAGTCATCTCTATCTATCTATCTCTATACTAGTTTTCAGTCAACACTGAGCAGTGGTATTTGTGATTTTTTTTTTTTTTTTTTTTACTAGGGCAGTTTCAGGGAGGCGGCAAGATTGCAGACGTACGCACTTTCCCAAATGCTTGTAATGCTTGTATACTAATGTACGAATGTATCTGTGCTGAAGGACATCTCAAGTGACGCAGGACGACAAAGCGGGACAAAGTCTGCTTGTCATGTGTTTCACTGCCCGCGTTTGCATGTGTGTGAGTGGAGGAATAAGAGGCTGAGACAGAGAGCAGGCCTGTTTGCACCGGGACAGTGCGCAAACATGACAAGTTCAACTTTACGTCACAGGCAAGCGCCTGTAAATGCAGGGAAAATGTGGATTACATCATGCGGTCACAGTCTCACCACAAAGAGCCTGTTATCAACACAGCGCAGGTACAAGTGTGCCCTCAGTGCAAACAGCATGGCCTCGGAGTCGCCTGTTAACCTGTCTGCTGTCTTGCAGATGACACATAACTACTGATAACGGGTTTGCAAAGGGTCAAACGGAGATTGGACAGTTGCGTTTCTTTTCCTCCCATGCAGCCACCTCTGTTTACTCTCTGTGATTACAATCTGCTTGGTAAGCAAACCATTTTTTAGGATTAAAAAGTAGGGTTTTAAACAAACTGAAACAATTAGAAATCTATTCAGTTTCATATGCAGAACGTAAGCTGTTACTCCTCACATGGGATGATATAAACCTGACTTCTGCTATCAGTTGGGAGAAGCCGCCTTAGATAACGTACATTAGCAGATTTAGCAGATTTGAACACTTGTTGAAGTCAGAAGGTTAGCTCAGCCTGGTTGTTAGCTCAACTGCATGTTGTAACATGTAAATTTGATTTCCCCCTGTGTGATTGAAAAAAAAAAAAGAAGAAAAAACCGAGTGTATCTGTCTTTAAAAGAGTTTTATGTCTTTAGTAGGAACCAGTCTGCTCTCGGTCACAGAGAGTTTGGTCTGTGCCTCTTTACTGACTTTGTCAACAGTAAAAAAGTGTGGGCCAAAGTTCACGGCGTCAACACTACTGTCTGTTGGAAGTCAGGGCAGTTTTGTGTTTCTCTCCTCTCACTATCACACTTTTAAAACGTCTCGTTCATGCTGATAAAAACAACACAGTCACCCATTTGTTTTGAAAGGCATGCGATGATGGAAACAGTTAACGTCACTTGGCTGCATTTATAAATCCCTGCCAGGAGGTGAGGACCGGGCCTTGAACGTTGGCTCAGACAGAAACCAGTGTGCTGTTTGACAGAAGTGGCCTCACTGAAAGAGCGGAAAGGAATGTGTGGTATGACTGGAACTCCCTGGTATGTTGTATAATCCTTAACAACTGGTGGTTAGCTGGTAAACAAACCTCCTGTCTGCACACAGTCAACAAGTCGTTCTGGGGAGATAGGTTGTTAGCTCGAGACTAACGACGCGGCCATTAAGATAATGTGACACATGAACACATGAGCAATTCCAAGTGTGCACAATTAAAGTGACTCAGTTGGCTTTGACTGCTTGATGTTAAAGAGGCATTTCACAAAAGCTTGACAATGACATAAATTTGTGTCATTAGCGACTGTCCAAGTAAATATTAATGAATTGTTTTTATTGCTTTCGGACTATTTTTGTCTTTGTTTCTGTTTCTATTTGATGCTGCCACTAGGGGTAGCAAAATCAGAATATTCATTTTCTTTCATGAATTTACATTTTGTTGCAACTTGAGGCTTTTACATTCATTACACTTGTAGTTTGCCACTAATGGCAGTTAAATATCACCTCATTTATCAGAATTCTGTCAGTTTTGGCTGAGCTAGCTTTAGTGTGAAAGACAAAATAATGGACGTAAACAGATGGACTTTTTCTTTTACATCATTGCTATTTAAAATTGATTGTGAAAACATTTTACACCACAAGTTCAATAGTCACTGTCTTTTTTGTGCTTTATATGTTGATGTCCTGAAAGAAATATCTGCCTCTGTATCTGCAAAATTTTCCAACAAGCTCATCAGCTAGTCGCTAACTTTGCCTAATCTGTTTTAGCGAAGGGTAGTGTGAAGTGGGTTTATTAGTTTTTTCTGCTGAAATTATCTGACAAAAGCATGCTGAGGGTGTTGAGAGTGAATAAAAAACCGTAGTCAAGTGTGGAAAACCGAAACAATGAGCTGAAAGATGCTAAGATGCCATTGAACTATGGCAAACTGCTGAATCAGGTTATAATTTTTACAACGACTCCCCTTTCACAAAGTTGTCTGACAAATTGTGTTTATAAAAATAATAATTAGATTAACGGTTTTAATGCCCTGTTATTTTGTGCATTTAGTGTTAATTTTTCTTGTTCCCTAGCTGTCGATCGAAACTGAAAGGTCATACTTCTTTATGTTTATATGACTGATGACACAATGCCACAGGTTGAAAGTTGACATAGTCAATATTTTGACAACCCTTGACATAACGTGTCGCATGTCAAGGTTGCCAGGCTGCACTTGGATCCATCGTTAAACCAGGAGCACTCCATGAGGCCCTCAAGGAAATCAGACTCACCTAAGGTTTACACACAAAGAGCAGCAGTTTGTTTATTGTGTTTCTCCTGAGTCAGGCCACAAGATGAGCTGGACACTCTGACACTCTGGCAGCTCATATGACCAGGGATGTGTGACTTTCTAACAGAATGAGGTATTCATGACTGCTCTACCTCCTCTCGTGGACTGAGCTGAGCAGCGTGAGTGCATACTATGACCCTCTGATCATAAAAACCTTGCACTGACACACGGTTTGAGGTTGAAGCCAATGAGAAGACCTATCAAAATTCTCCGTCTTGTTGAAGTGGAGACCTGAACCCATCTGAGGTAACTATTATGGCTTTATGTCATGAAACTTGTTTATTCTGTTTGGAGTGTTGATATTTTATATACAACAGTTTATGTTGGAAATATTGAGCCAAAAGACACATACATTTAATTAAGTTAATAATGAATTGTGACATAGTGTCTTTTAAAGATCATTTAGAGGTCAGGTGCCTTATGTTCAAAGGACTTAATTTCCCATAATTGCTATGGGCTAAAAAACAAGTAAGAAAGCTCAAGTGGACAAGCTGTTGTTATTCCCCTTTTATTTTTAAAGGACAGTGTGTGATTTTAAGTCCAGTGTCTCATTTTGTCAAGTAGTTAGAGACAAAACCTCTACAGTAACTTTTCTTCATTCAAGGTCCATTGATTTAGCCATTCCAAAAACTTTTGACCACATTTTTTTTTATTAAAAAACCAAAAAAAAAAAAAAAAAAAAAAAAAAAAAAATGTTGCTGTTTTAGCAATAAATACACATTGAAGGACAAATAAACATCAAAATATGTGAAAACACATGCCCCCACAACGCAGATTGAACTCCTCTGACCCAACACTTTCCCTTCCCACCTGTATCTCCTGACTCCAGAGCTGCATCCTCCTCCACTCTGGACACCTAATCCCCATAAGCCTTTATAATGCCCCAAACAGAGGGAGAGAGGAAGTGAAGAGTGGAGAGTCTGAGCTTAACGACCTTGCAAGCCGATTACAGGCTCCACCATGTTTCACAAACAGCACTGTGAGGCCTTGGGCTCAGCCGGCGCAGTCAAATCAACTATAGTTCATAGGGTTTGCGGGGTGGGTGCGTGGGTTATGAATCCAGACACAGCAACTTGTTCAAGATAGCAGCAACTATTCTCAATGGCACAAATGTTCACCATGAACCTATACCCACATGGGCAAATGTTGTTTTCATTATTGGTTTGTGGAAAGGCAAAGGTGCCACTAGAGGGCAGCAGAGACATTCTGTAATTACACACCTGTCCCGGCTAGAGAAAGTGTGTCACTCGGCCACTGTTCCCCAGTGGGCTAAAAGAGGGTTGACCTGAACTAAAGACAGTAAGCATCACGGAGGTGGATTAAGAGGCAGCGTGACGCTTCTGCTCAGAGGATTAGCAAAGTAGCAGCTTCCAAAACTCTGTGAATCTCCAGATCCCACTGTTGTTCATGAGGCCTTAGACTATTTACATGTAAACACAAGGCAATCAGCTCCAGTCACACAGAATATCAGTTGATATTGTAAAGCTTTAAGATTTACAAATATTTTCTCAACGTAGCTATATGGTGGTTTCTATGATTTTTTTTTTTTTGTGGACTTAAACAACGTTTCCAAAAAATACTGAGTAAAATGTAAATAAAAAGAGAATGTGATTACTTGCTAAACACTGAATAATTAATCTCTGGTTGTGATAGCCTACAGTATGTGAAGTCCTATTTTCTTTGTTTTACTCCTGCTACCATGCGGTATGTTTGTGTGTAGTATTAAGGTTGTGATACACAAAAAATAATACCTCTGTGTGTCAGCAGGCTGTCACTTGCCTGATGAGACTGTTGTTGCGAAGTGGTTCAATTTGTTTTGGCCTGAATAAGCAGGTCCTGTATTCCGTCTCTTGCATTGAAGCAGTTTTGTGGTGCACTGACACTCAGTTTCCTCTCGTGTGTGGGCCTGCCTGCTCTAATGTTGACTATGTTCATTGTCTGTTCCTCTAGGCCCATTGATTTATTGACATACTTTATTGACAGCCAATGTGCCAAAAATATGCGAATAAAATAAATTACAAAATCGCAAAAATAAATCTCTAAATTCTTATTTATTCCTAGATTGTTCTCTGTGCAGTCTTTCACACATTGGTGAACTGCTCACCATCTTATATTCAGAAAGACTGGATTATATTGGACTATACCCAGTAAAGTTACAGTTGCTAGTTAAATGGTTAATTAAAAGTGAGATGTTCCATCAGGTATTTTCTTTTAGCATTTCGCAATTTCTCAGGTCTTTTTGTTTTCATAGTCCCACCTTTTTATGAAATGTTATAATGGCATCAAAATGATGATATCATTTTTTTAAAATGAAAATTGATAAGTTGTATTTGCACTCTCCTCTCACACTCTTTGCACTTACAGTCCTCAACTTGATTTGGCAGTGTTCTAAACAAAGAGTATGTTTGTGTTGCGGTGGCATGCATGTGGTTGATGTTGGTGCGTCAGAAACAGAGTCTCATACTATGACTACTCGCCTGAGATGCAGTGTCTGCACCATTGCATCTGCACACATCACTCAAGCCAGTTTCCTTAAAATTGTTTTTACTGAAGCACAGAAGTCCCCCATAGTACAAGTCTTTAAGTGTCTTCATGTAACAAAAGTAATAAATGTACTATCAAATGTAGAAGAAAACTATCAAATGCATACATGCATTTAACATTTTATTCAATACATTCATTTTAAAATGTGCTACTGG
>KV751381.1:0-16395 GCA_001698575.1 Mola mola | reverse complement strand
AAAGTGATGAATGGATTCATAAAATTGCAGAAAAAGAAATAGTTAAATAATGTACAAGTAGCTCAAAGTTGTACATTCCTTGTGTAAATACACTTTCAGTCAATCACTGGATTTGTTATTTTCTCAACCAATAAGCATGAATTGTGTATTCCACCAGGACAATCATCTTTTTACTCTTCCTATTGCAGCTCCTGTCCAAATGTCCGTCCGTGTGTGTGTGTGTTTGTAAATAAAATTACTCAAAAACCACTGCACAGGTAATTACCAGTATTTAAAGGGATATTAATATGGTCACGATCTCAAGCTGATTACATTTTTGGACCTCAAGAGCCAAAAAAAGAGAAGGATGGATCGGCACAAGCATTGCTGCTGATGTGCAGCGATGCAAGCCCACTTAATGCCCTGTTTGATAACTCTGCCAACTGCCGGCCAACCCTCACAAATGTCACAAAAATGCCAAACTTCTTAATACTTACCCTGCTCCTGGCTGCGTCAATATTGTTTTTGCCCGTGTTTGTCTGTCCATGTCCGTCTGTGTGTGCATATGTATAGTGTATATATATTAACAAAAAAACATCAAAAACTAGTGGATGGATCATTGTCAATTTTTACAAGGGCAATTTTTGTCTAATTTTGTAAGTTTGTATCAGTCAATATTTTCTCTTTTACCAAAAATCTAATAAAATCAGAAGTTGTAAGGAATTTGATATGTACTGTCGGTGTGATGCACAATTAAGTGATTAACTTTTGCTAACAATCCCAATTCTGATTTTTAAACATGGAAGAATTTGTAAAACTAATTGTTGGACTGTTGGACGCATAAAAGAAGTTGGCAGATGAAATATCAATAAAATGTCAAAGGAGCATTCTGAAGTTAGGATTAACGATAAGATCAAATAGTGATTAGGTAATACAGGTAAAACACACATATAAAAACATGAAGAGTCCATAGAGTAAATAAAACAATAGACAGAAATGCTTCCCAAACAAGGTTAAGTAATAGACTTGACTGTATCGCTTTCGTGCCCTGTAACCATCCACCTGCCTGGGGTTGAATGAGTTAAAATCACTTCCATCATGTTTCAGGAAGTCTAACATCCAATTTATGAAGATAGAAAAAGAAATTGTGGCATGTGGGGATGGTAAATAGCCGAGAAACAAGTTGAACAAGTCATGTGGTGGTTAACACCTTGTGCAGTTTGTTTAGTGTGTGAAAATAGCATGAAGGCAAAGGGTAGTATCATGTTTCCATGGTTTCATGAGTGAAGGAGTGTTTCTTTAGCCTTTACCAGTTTACCAAGTTCATTAAATATACTATACTTTCACATAACCACATGTCATATAGTAGGTCACTACATCTGGTATGCAGGTGAGTGTGTTTTAATTTTGTTTGTTCCCATAAGTGAAAGACTTTCTTTGCAACACATTATCCTTTAAAACTGGCTGACTCAACAGATCTGTGTGTTAAAGATCCCATGTCATACTTTTCTTTTTATTCTCTTCTATTTTAAAATTGTGAAGCTGTTAAAATCTGAGGTCACTTATACTAATCAAGGCCGAGTTCTATTAAGGTCAAACTGAGTTATGCTCTAATGCATATTGCAACATGAAAAAAGGCTCTAACACATTCAATTGAACAGAAACTTAATAAATTTGATTTCGACATTTGTGTTTACCTGCATTTTCAAGTTAACATGGGTGTTGAAATGAGGTCTATTTTAACCACTGTTGATATATTTTAATTCAGAGCAGCTGGGATAGAACGGAAAGCCTTTCACGTTATTAGCACTAATCCTGATCAATGTGATAAAAGACACATCGCAGAAATAAAAAGGAAAAAACCTCAGCAAAACTACAGTCTAAAAGATGTAAATTTACCCTAGAACAGCTTATAATGCGTATTATTACTATACTAGTATCACTAGTATGAATTTACCTTTTTCATCAAATCACAACTGTTTAAAACCAAAACAGAATATTTATCAAATAATTTAAAAATCCATTATTAAAACAATAGTAAAACCTTGTCAACCTGTCATTTACTTATAGAAACTTGTCCAAAATAGATCATGGGTGTAAAGCCAGCTGGACATATTGTTGATTTTCTTCACCTTGAAAAAGTGATGAGCTTTAATTCCACACGTGTTGCCGTATTATTCAAGTCCACCTTAAATGTGATTTGTTTATTATTTGAATTGCTTCTTATAATATACTATCATACTTAAATGTGCAGAAAACAAAGAGGCAGCACAGCAGAGCTGACTTGTTAATGAAGAAATTAGCTTTACAGTTGATTTATTGGCATTGAGAGACCATGGCAGTGTGTGCATGACAATTCCATGATGTATTATTTGTGTGGTGATTATGCTGGCAGTAGAACCAGATTAGGTATGTGGTTCTGACAATGATTGACGTGTACGGATATGAGTCCCGCTTACACTTTTACTGGGCCGTCCACCCACTCTGTTATACACATCCTGACAAAATCTGTTTGATGACCCAACAGCCTGACGCAATCTGATGAGGCAACTGATTCTTGTTCCTCCTTGCTCTTTCTGTAGGCACAGCATGTAGCTCAGAGCATGACATGGTGGAACCAAGTTAGCGTGTTCATAGATCCCCACAATCCAGATGAGGCATAGACGTACAATCACATCCAAGAGATTTCAAGGCCACAAAAGGATTTCTTACATGAAAAAATTGAAATATATGTATTTTAAGCAGAAATTCGTTTTTAAGGGTTTCACCATTGGTCAGAGCAGGACTTTAAAGGAGTGGCATTGGGCAGACGATCCACAATCCAAAGTAAGGCCAACCAAACCAAGAAAAAGTTTCACAAGGAGCAGCTGCTGTGTCAATACAATACAATGGATGCACACATACAAAACTTGGTCTTATTTACCATTTTTACCTTTGCGCACAAGGCCAGAGAGGAACAAGTCACAGTTTCCCCTTCCTGTCATTGACCTTTTATGAAACTACCCTGCAAACCCACAGTTTCTGCTTGGTGTGTTCGTCAATGTCTGAGATTAAACAAAAACATCTCATCTTGACCTTCTAGTCTGACACAAGTGACACTGACTATAATAGATACACATGTGGCATTTCATCAGTGAAATGAACTTCAAACACAAGGATCACAAGTTTAAGTTTATAGAAAAATAGACAAATAATTACATTTATGGAAAATCATTTACAAATCAAAGTTAATATTAGAAGATGAGGAAATTCCAGTGAGTAGATAATCAGCCACTTTCTTTGGTTTGCACTTGTTCAAAGTAATCGCATGATTCGTACACTGGTACCTGACACTGAAAGACAGAGATATAAAGTATTACTGAGAGCACATGCTCTACCATACAAGTGCACAAAAATGATAACCAGTCCACCAGTAAGTAGGGTTTTTTTGCTAATGTGTGCACTGAAAAACTGAGTATGAGTGAAAATAAGTCAGACACAGGATGTCAGTTAAAATTCATAATAATGTCTCAACAGTGGAAGCTGCTGCTCATAATAACGATGTGACCGGAAACGTCTGCAATGTGAATGAGTGCGGTGCAAAATCTGCAATGTACACCCTTGAAAATACTATTAGTTATTAAACATATAAACACAAGCTTCAATAAATGTAGAACATTGTGTATTATCCTATATTTTCATTATTTATATATTACACAAACATACATACATACATACATACAAATACACATATATGTACCGCATGTAGCGGCAATCGCCTGAAAAAGCCAACACACTAGATTATTTTTTCTGCTGAACAATTATTGATTATTCATTTGCACATGCAACAAAAAGGAACGCTGCCACATTTTTTTTTTTCCAGCTTGCAGATTTGACAGACTTACCCACTGTGAAGAGCCTCTGGAGGAGCTGGTGCTGTGTTTGTCCATGTCAGAGTCAATGTGGGAAACCTCGTGGATCAACCTGGCTGCTAATGCTGAAACAATGATACACACACAAATACAGATAGAAAGATATACTGTAGCACAGTTTTTAGATTGTGACACCTGCTCTCGCTCAAAAGAGACAGATTCTCCTTCATTGCCCCAGAATGTAAAAATAATAAGTCAATTACATTTTAAAGGAAATATCTCAAGATTAAGAAGTGTTTTTTTGCTTTTTTTTAAAATAAATTTAAACTAATGCATTAATATAGGTTTTTAAAAATTGAAGTAAGTCACGGTGCTTCTTATTATTCTTGTATCAATTGTGTTTTAGAAATAGTTTCCTGATTTAAGCCATTTTCCTTGTTGGTTTCAGCAATGTGGAAACACAAAACAATAGCTTGTTAGCTAATTATATCCAAATCTCTTAGTCTCAATCAATGATTGTACAGGTCTGATCGGGCAATTTACAGTACTAGTGGTTTCCAACCAAGCAGACGATTTGGGTTTTAAAAATGTCCACCTCTGATATTTCTGTTGCAATCCAGATCATTTTGAGGAGTTTGCAGA
The DNA here is from genome assembly GCA_001698575.1 of Mola mola. NCBI lineage: Eukaryota > Metazoa > Chordata > Actinopteri > Tetraodontiformes > Molidae > Mola > Mola mola. The sequence goes on along the minus strand of KV751381.1, from coordinate 11,923 downwards.
ATTAAAGATTATTTATATTTAACTACATAAATGACATTTTTAAACATCAACAGCACAAACTCTTTCAAAAAACACTACTTTTTATTCACTATAAACATCTTATGACTATCTAAAATCCCTATGAAAACTTTTGACAACATGGTTAATGGTTTACCCTTGTAATAAGGTAAAAGGAAAAAAAAAAAAGTCAGACTGAGGTAAGTAGAGGTAGAAGTACGTAAGCATAACGGCACTTTTGTAATTTGCCTCAACCAAGCATTTATGCATTAAATGAGTCTCTGATGCGTGAAAATTTTGGTAACATTTTAATTCCCGCGTACCTCTTCTTCTCTTCAGAGCACAGGACCAGGCAAGAGTGATGAGGAGCAAGAGAACCACTGCAGCCAGACAAATTATAACAGGTAATGGCGGAGTGTAACCGATAACTCTTGGGTGTCCGCCTTGTGGAAAAAAAAAAGAAAAAAACAAACATCACGATGATATTAAAAGGTGCAAATTGTAATTTATCTTTTTTTTTAAATCTGAAATGTAGTTTTGGTGTGAAAAAGTTGCACTTTAGCATGAAAAACATATTGTTTTAAATGGTTGATAGGCTTGACTGCAACACATCTACATCGTTTCCAGCACACCAGAAGATTTAATACAACAGTGTCAATTACCTGTTGTGTTGCGCTTCGCGGCTGTTACTGTGATGGTCGTCCCATTTCCTTCTAACACTAATAAACCTGGTATCTCCACAGTCACTTTGCAGGTGTACCTTCCTGAATCCTCTTTTGCAATATTCATGATGGTCAAGTGTGAGCAGTTCTTCTGCAGAAATCCTGTATTGGGATTTTTCTGCATAGTTTCCTTCTTTATACTTGTGTTATTTTTCAACCAGTTCACACTTATTCTTGTAGACTCCACAGTCCAGCAGCAGGTAATGTTTACTGTCTCCCCCTCCACGACACACATGTCAGGAGTCTGGGTCATGACAGACGTGCCTAATAAAAGAGACACAAACAGCCACATGATGTAACACTAAATGTAATCGGGCGAAAGGAAGGAAGTTGGAGCTAAAACGTAAATAGAAACAGATTTTGTTGATATTTGAAATATTGAAACTCCGTAAAAACAGCACTGAGACAACATAATGCCAGTATCATAAAATTTGAACGAATTTGAGGATTTCATTGTCTGGTAGTCGGCAGTATCATTAAAAATTTCAGAGGAAGAAATCTCTCTTTATCAGATGGCTGTGACCTTCAGGCTTTCAGACCGTACTGCATTGAAAACAGACACGATTCTGTAAGTACATTATGGATGGGCCAGGGAACATTTCCAAAAAGCATAGTCTGTGTACAAGGTTCATCGCTGAATCCAGAAATGCAAGTTGAAAGTCTGCCATGGAAAGAGGAAATCAAATATAAACCAGTACCGGAAACACTGCCTCCTCTTGGCCATAAACTTATTCTGAAGCGAAGTGGAAAACTGTCCTGTTGTCTGACAAATCAAAATTGGAAATTCTTTGTGGAAACCATGAATGCCATGTCCTCCTGGCTAAAGAGAAGAGACTACATTGCTTGTTGATGGTACACAGTTCAAAATCTAGCGTCTCTGACGGTATAGTGATACATCAGCGCACACGCATGGGTAATCTGCATATTTGTGAAGGCATCATTAATACTGAACATTACATACAGATTATAATCATCATATGACTCCAGCTAGACGGCATCTTTTCAGGTAAGGGTTTGTTTATTTCAGCGAGACACTGCCAAGCCACATTCTGCAGGCAGTGCAACGTTATGTTGCTACATCAAATTCAAGATGAGGATAGCATTTTCAAACACAATAAAATTTTTCAGTTTCAACATTTGATATGTTTTTGGGTTTTTTTTGTACTATTCTAAATTAAATATGGGGTGAATATGGGGTTATAATGTTTATTTCTTTTTAGAATATCACACCACACTTCTAAGTGACAATGTTAGCATACAAAATATAAAAAGTCAAATTAAAGTTTAAGTAGTTTCCTACTTACACCGAGATGAGAGGGCACAGCAAAAGGCAAGTAGCAGTGAACCAAACAGAAGCTTCATCTCTCCGCACTGATTCACTTTCACTTAGTGACATCTTATCTCAATTCAGGTTCTCTAAGACCCTCCCACACACACATACACGTGCACACTGAGCATCATCTTTTCTTCTGCTTTCCTCTACAGAGACGTGTAAAAAAAAACACATATTGCGTTCCTTCCTCCCTCAGGTAAGATGTCCCAACGTGTCTTCTATTCTCTTCTGTTTTCACAGTGACGTCTGTAATTTTTTACTCAAAAAACAATACATTACAGAATGAACCCACAGAATATTTGATTTTAAAGTATTGATTTAGTATTCGAGCAACCACAACTTAGTCTTGTACAATGTGTTATTTTATAGATTTACTTTTGGTAAGGGCCCGGATATGTGCAGTTTCTAGGAAGTTACACGTATTGCTGTAAATTTGAATATGTAGAACACAACAACAGTCCTGGTAGACATTAGTTCAGCTCACTTGTTGAAAAGGAGTTGGTTTATTACCACTACAGTTCCCCAAAGTGTGAACTTTGGGCTTTATCATATCCACAGACACGTGATCCATCTTCATGTCGTGCACCCGAACTAAGAAAAAAAACACAACAAAACAGGAATTGTAACATTGAGCTCCTGACCCTGTTGCCAATTTAGCATGCTTTAAAGTAAGCAATTCCTTTTTGAATATCTGATCATATCCTTTGACATCGTGAGTCACTTCGTCTTCTTCTTTTGACTTTACCTAGCTTTTCTATGAGTCACCACTGCAAATAATCGTCATCCAACCTTGCCTGCCAACTGAATCTTCTTCTGCCACACCAAATATCCGCATATCCTCTCTCACCACATCCACGAATCTCCTCTTTCATCTTCCTCTTTGCCTCCTGCCTGGCAGACCCATGTTGAGCGTCCGTGTACCATTATATTCACTGTCCCTCCTCTGCACATGTCCAAACCATCTCAATCTGTCCTCACTAACTTTATCTCCAAATCGTCTGACCTGTGATGTCCCTCTGATGAGGTAATCCTGTCTATCCTTGTCACTCTCAAAGAGAATCGCAACATTTTTAACTCCTGTAATTTAGTCAGTGCCACCGTCTCCAAACCAATCAACATTGCTGGTCTCACTACCCTCCTGTAAATATTTTCTTTCACGTTTGCTGCTACTCTTTTGTCACAGATCACTCCTGAGACTTTTCTCAGACCGCTCCACCCTGCCTGCACTTGCTTCTTCAACTCTTTACTAGACTCTCCGATGCTCTGAACATTTGACCCCAAGTACTTAAACTTATGGACCGTTTCCACCTCTACTCCCTGTAACCTCACCGTTCCACTTGCCTCCCTTTTATTCACACACATGTATTCTGTCTTGCTACGACTGACTTTCATTCCTCTTCTTTTCAGGTTTTCGTCCACCTGCTCCCTACTCTCACTAGAGATCACAATGTCATCTGCAAACATCATCGTCCACAGAGATTCATGTCTGACTTCATCTGCCAGTCTGTCCATCAACACAGCAAACAAGAAGGGGCTCAGGGCCGAACCTTGATGCAGTAGGAGTCCATCTTGAAGCCATCCGTCACTACTACAGTGCCCCTCACCACTGTCATGCTGCTCTCATAGATATCCTGCACCAGTCTAACATACTTCTCTGCCACTCTCGACATCCTCATACAGAACCGCAGTTCCTCCCTCGGCACCCTGTCATAGGCTTTCTCTAGATCCACAGACACAATGCAACTCTCTCTGACCTTCTCTATACTTCTCTATCAGCGTTCTCAAAGCAAACATGGCGTCTGTAGTGCTCTTTCCTGGCATGAAACCATACTGCTGCTCACAAATACTCACTTCTTATCTTAACCTTGCTTCCACTACTGTTTCCCAAATCTTCATTGTGTGGCTCATCACCTTTATCCCTCTGTAGTTGCTACAAATTCTGTACATCACCATTTTTCTTAGAAATCAGCACCAGTACACTTTTCCTCCATTCCTCAGGCATCTTCTCACTGTCCAAGATCATGTTGAACAGTTTTGTCAAGAACTCCACTTTACAAAAAAACAAAACAAAAAAAGAACTCCCTTTCTCTGCCCTCTCTCCTAGACATTTCCATACCTCTACCAGTATGTCATCAGGACCAGCTGCCTTTCCATTCTTCATCCTCTTCAAAGCTTTTCTCACTTCACCTTTACTAATCTTTATAACGTCCTGTTTCAAATGTTCCACCTCTTCCACCCTTCCTTCCCTCTCATTTTCTTAATTTATCACCTCTTCAAAGTGCTCTTCCATCTTCTCAGTGCTCTCCTCACCTGTAGAATTCTATCCCTGTCCTTAATCAACTTAACCTGCTGCACATCCTTCCCATTGCAATCCCTCTGCTTCGCCAGACAATACAGATTCTTTTTTTCCTTTCTCAGTGTCTAACCTATCATACGCTCTCTGTTTAGCCTTTGCCACCTCCCTCTCCGCCTTAGGATGCATCTCCTTGAATTCCTGTATTCTCTCTTCCATTCTCTCACCATTCCGTTTCTTCCTCGACAACCTTCCTCTGAAAACTCTCCTGTACTTCCTCGTTCCACCACCAAGTCTTCTTATCATCCTTCCTCGGTTCAGATGACACACCAAACACCTGTCCCTCCTACCTGTCTCCCTGATCACTGTTACTATAGTTACCCAGTCATCTGGCAGTTTTTCAAGACCACCCAGAGCCTGTCTCAACCTCTCCCTGAAGTCCTCACAGCAGTCTTCCTTTTTCAGCTTCCACCATTTGATCCTCTGCTCTGCCTTTCTTCCTTTTCCTCACCACCAGATTCATCCTACACACTACCATCCAACGCTGTCTGGCTACACTCTCTCCTGTCACTACCTTGCAGTCTCCAATCTTTTTCAGATTGTATCATCTACACAAAATGTAATCCACCCGCTTGCTCTTGCCTCTGCTCTAATATGTCACCCTGTGTTCTTGCCACTTTTGGAAGTAGGTATTCACCACGGCCATTTCTATTCTTTTTGCAAAATCCACCACCATCTGTCCTTCCAGGTTCCTGCCCTTGACACCAAATCTGCCCATCACCTCATCATCACCTCTGTTCCCTTCACCGACATACCCATTGAAGTATGTTCTATTCACCACTTTCCATTCTCACCTCCCTAGGAATAAACTCGCTACAGAATTTCTCTTTGTCTTCCATCTCACAGCCAACTTGAAGGGCATAAGCACTGACAACATTTATCACCACACCTTAATTTTCCAGCTTCAGACTCATGACCCTGGCCGACACTCTTTTCGCCTCTACAACATTCTTTGGATACTCCTCCTTCGGGATCAAGCTTAAACAATTTCTCTTCCTATCTACACCATGATAGTACAGTTTGAACCCTGCTCCAAAGCTTCTTGCTTTGCTGCCCTTCCACCTGCTCTCTTGCACACATAAAACATCTACCTTTCTTCTCTGCATCATGTCAGCCAGCTATCTACCATTGTCTGTCATTGTGCCAATATTTAGAGTTCTTACTCTCAATCCTACACTCTTGACTTTCCTCTTCTCTGTCTCCTAATGCAGTTCCCTCATCTTGTTTTTGCACTAACAGTAGCCCACTTTCTGCCGGTAGCCTGTTGGTCAACAGCACGTGTGGTGGTCATTGTTAACCCAGGCCCGACCGATCCAGTTTGAAATTCATTTTTGCGATTCGCATGTTTGATTTGGCTCAGTTGATACGCCAGATCCCCTTCATGACGTAACCCTCACCGTTCATCTGGGCTTGAGACCGGCACATTTGATTTGGCTCAGTTGATACGCCAGATCCCCTTCATGACGCAACCCTCATCGTTCATCTCGGCACATGAAATACACTGGTTTGTGACCCATAGATGCTGGACTGACATTTTGAGTCCCACTGAATCTAAATTTGTGTGTCTACATTACTGGTTTTTGACTGGGAGAATAAATTCCATTTTTGTATTTCATTTTTGTGATCAAGTCTTAAAGGCTGACAGTAGCTTACTTGTCTCAATAAATTACAAGTTTTGGATGAAATCAGTGAACCATTGTAAAATAACTATGATCAAATTATTACATACCATCAGTTAAGATCTTTGGATTCCAAAGCAGATTCCAAAGCAGTACAAATAAAATGTTACAGAATCAGAGATAATGCTCAAAGCATGCTTTTTCTAGTTCTTGTTTACAAAGGGGTCCCGATGAAATATAACAAAGTCAGCAAAGGGTCAATTGCATCAAACACTAGCAGCCATCTCATCGTTTCACTTCATTTGACACATAAAGTACACATCAGAGACAGTTTTTTTTGGTATCGATCCAGGAAGAAAGTTCAGTGCGAAAGGATTCAAGGGAAGTAAATTTAGCTAAGCAGTGTTAGAAAACTAGACCTGGGTATTAAGACGCTTGTCATATACTGCCTGTATGTGTTGAATTTAATTCTCTGTCTAGGAACTTTCTGAATTCCTTATCTGCCTGCAGTGCTCAGCTCAATTCTCATTGATTTCAACTAATCCAGATATATTCTATAAAAAGCTTTGTATAGATGTCACCCATTAGTTTGTGACTTGATGTTTTTTTCTTTATACAGTCAATGGTTAATACATATTATGGGCTCTTCTGAGTATTTGTGGCAGCAGGATGATGCCTTTGATACCGAGTCATAATGGAATACAGTGTGCATTTGTAAGTGTGCGTTCTTGATAATCACGCTTAAAACTACCAGATAAAAGGGGTTTGTTACACAAAAAAATCAGTCTTAAAGCAGATCGTCCAACATGCAAAAAGCAAGGTCTAATTGCACAGGAAGAGAAAAATGAGAAGCAAAAACAAAAGTGAAATATGCATGCAAGGGAAAAACAAGAAACAGGTCACACCGATATTTGGGCATTCACACAGGTGACAGGACATATGAGGCAGGTAGTAAAGAGATCTGCAACAAGGCAATAACACAAACCCCCCCCCCAAAAAAAAAAAACAGGAACCGGTGTCCTAATATGGAACTAAAAATTAGAAAACGATCATCAGGCTGGTATTAAATAATTTAAACGGATACATAGACACTTCCTTGTCTTATACAACACTCGGTGTTGCGTGACCTTTCGTGTTTGTTTATCTCAATGACATATTGGTGGCCAGTCCGTCAGCTGAAGAGCACCTGGCGCACCTGAAGCAGGTTTTCCATCATCAACCCATGATAGTCAACCTGGCCAAGGGTCAGTTTGGACTGCCCGTGATCGACTTCTTGGCTCACCGCATTTCGCCTCATGGCTCGGTCCCATTGCCTTCTAAGGTGCATGCGGTGGTGGAATTTCCCCACCCAGTCTCTGTCAAGGCATTGCAGGAGTTCTTGGGCATGGTGAATTTTTATAATCGTTTCCTCCCTCATGCTGCCCACCTCCTTCAGCCACTTTATGGAGCCCTGCGGCTTAAGAAGGCAAACGACCCTGTTGACTGGACTCCCGAGCATGTCCAGGCCTTTGACGGACCTAAGTGCGCCCTGGCTAACACTGCCCTCCTCGCCCATCCCACACCCACGGCGTCCATAGCTTTAACAACCGACACGTCTGACATAGCCGTGGGGGCGGTGGTTGAACAGCGTGTGGCGAATGCATGGCAGCCACTCGCATTTTTTAGCCGCAAACTGCGAGATAGCGAGCGCAAGTGCAACGTTTTTGACCAGGAGTTCCTGGCCCTGCACCTTGCAACCCGTCATTTCCGCTTCCTGTTGGAAGGTCGCTCCTTCACGGCTGATGTGGATCATAAACCGCTGACTTTTGCCATGTCCAAGGTGACTGAGCCGTTGTCTGCTCGTCAGCACCGCCACCTGGCAGCCATCTCTGAGTTCACAACGAACATTCAGCATGTGGCCAGAAAGTCCAACCCTGTTGCTGATTGTCTGTCACGTGTGCTTGTGTGTCCTGTGCACCTTGGGGTGGATTTCTCCGCTATGGCTGCCGACCAGCTCAGCGACCCGGATGTCATCGCCCTTAGATCAACGCGTACCGGCCTCAAGCTAGAGGATGCTGTGATGCAGGAAGGTAGTCCTGCCCTCCTCTGCGATGTCTCCACTGGCCGTCCCCGCCCCGTTGTTCCAGTGGCCTGGCGCCGTCGAGTTTTTGAATCGATTCACTCCCTCTCGCACCCTGGAGTTTGGGCGTGGGTGAAGTAAGTCGGTTCCAAGTTCGTCTGGCCTGGCCTCCACAAGGACGTCAAGGGTTGGGCAGCTGCATGTGTGGCGTGCTAGCGTGCTAAGGTCCACCAGCACACTCGCCCTTCAAACTGTTTCTGATCCCGGCCAGATGTTTCGACCACGTGAATGTAGACCTAGTGGGCCCTCTACCTTCTTCACAGGGTTTTACGCACCTGCTCACAATGGTGGATCGGACCACCAGGTGGCCAGAGGCTGTCCCTCTGTACCTCCAAAACATCCTCGGACGTTGCACGCGCGTTTCTTTCCTCTTGGGTTGCCCGTTTCGGCACTCCGTCAGATATCACCTCAGACAGGTGTCCCCAGTTCGTGTCAGAGCTCTGGTCAGCACTTGTGTGATCATTGGGTGTGCAGGTGCACCACACTACCGCATACCACCCTCAGGCTAACGGATTGTGTGAACGATTTCACCGTTCGCTCAAGGCAGCGCTGCGCTCTCGGATGGTAACTGGGTGGACCCTTTACCTTGGGTTGTGCTCGGGTTGCGTTCGGCTCCTAAGGAGGAACTCGACGCTTACCCGCTGAGCTGGTTCTCGGTCAGCCGTTCCGCATCCCTGGGGAATTTTTGCCTGGGAACTCCGCTCCTCGACCCCGCCCTTCCGTTTGTCCTTTTTTTTCCGACAGCACTCACGTTCCAGGCCCCGTTCACCACTAATTTCCGCGGCCGTTCGTGCCTGTGGAGCTCATGTCGGCTCGTTTTGTTTTTGTACGAGCTGATGCTCACCGCTCGCCCCTTCAACCCCCATACGATGGCCCATTTCGGGTTCTTGAGACGGGTCCTACAGGTTTTGTGGTGGATAAGGATGGGCGTAGGGAGCGTGTCACGCTTGATAGGCTTAAACCGGCGCACAGGGTGGTGGACGAAGTGGTGTTTCCGGCCCAGGTTCCCCGTCGGGGTCGCCCTCCTTCCAGGACCCCGGCAGTGTGTTCACAAGTTCCGCGTTCTGCTTCTCAGCCGACTGTGTTTCTCCTGCTGTTTTGGCTGAGCCACGTTATGGCAGGCTGCTTAGCCTCCAGTGACAGACTGATTTTCTTTCCAGGAGTCCCTTCTGGGTGTTCGGGGGGGCTGTGTGGTGGACACTAGCTCACCCAGCGGGTTGTGAGCTGGGGGCGTGGTTTACGTTCCCGGCTTTTCTGGTGCAAGGTTGTTCCTGTTTCAGTTTGGTTTTGGAGCTGAGGAATAAAGTTTGAATTCGCCTTCGTCTCCTGTGCTTTTCCTCATCCTGCCACAACAGCATCATAACTTAACATAATACTAGTTATTGTGCATGCTTGATAATTGTTGCACTTAATTGAATGGATATTATTTATACTGATGTTATCCTCTGTATTTTTTTGAAAGGTCTTCTGGCAGAGAGGTCTACAGCTTAGTCTATATGTTAGCAATTTAAGATACAGCAAAAATGTAATAGAATATGTCATAATAATGAATGCCACACCTGTTCTTGTATATTAGGCTACTCAAGTTTCCTCTATGGAAAAATACAGCTGCACATAAATACTTCAACTGCGTATTTACGTAGCAAGCTGTTAGCTAACAAGTAGGCTGTGACAGATTCATATTGCAAGAAACTGCCATCTAGCTTGTTCTTGTTCTTCTGAGCCGTAGTGGACAAAAATTGATCAAAAATTGCTTTTCTTTTCAAGAGATGAATTTAATTAATTTCGTTAATAAACTGACCAAGTTCAAGCTTACATTTCATGACGTGAATTAATATGTTTACATCAGTGAAGGTCTAAAATACAGAAACTGTCGTTCTGGGAAAGCTTGCATGCTGGGCTCATTGACAGATTTGAGTAAGTTTTTTCTGTGCTAATAAACGTCTTCTATTTCAGAAACGGACCACAACTATTCACGCTCCAAAGGGAAGAGCAGTTAATAAGTGGTTGTTCAGTCGCAGTCACAGCAGTAATGTACAAAAAACAGCACTGCAGGAATGAAGAGCAAATTGCTAATCAGAGGATGTAAAAAAGCAAAAGATGTACTATGTGTGTAAAATTAAGAAGACAATTATAACAGTAATTGCTTCCACTTATTAAACATACAGTGTATATTGTCACTTTAGGTTTGTCCCATGGAATAGAAAGTTACAATCACTCAAGCAAGTTGTGTCCATGGGAACTGTAGTAAATGAGCTTAGGCTTAATAATAATTGGGCAGGATAAAAGTGGTTGATCTAAAAATATAGGAGATTTTAGAAAAATGTAGCCAATTTAGAGCTGCACATAACTTTAACAACGTGAAAATGTACTTTGTTTTGCTGTCTTGTTAAAATCTAAGTCTTTATCATCCAAATCACTACCTGTCGCCCCATCTTGAAAAATCACATCAAGGGAGTGTTACACAATATATCTTCCATTACCTCAGTCAGTGATATGGCATGCTGCTCAGGCACCTTTAAAATCTCATGCCCCCCCCCCAACCACTCTGTTGATCTTTGTTTTGACATCAGTTAGCGCAGAATAAATTGGTTATAATTTGAAATAAAAATAATAAATATGAATAACATATAAATTAATGAAAATAAAATTAGTATTGTAAAATTACAATTAATAGTAAAAAAATTAACTGAAACAGTTTATAAAGATGCACATAAACTACTGACGCCTGTTCAGGCCAGGTGCTGCTGGGTGTGTTGAGGATGTTTCAGAAAACTGTCTGCAAGTACAGCTACAAGGACAGAAAGAGAAAGAAACAGTTGCATGTGATTTTCCAAGATGAGGACTTAGATGATTTGGATGACTCTTGTTTGACTCACAAGAGATGCAACTTGTGCTCTGCAAAAAAAAAAAAAAAACACAAAACGGGACAAGACATTTAATGTTCAAACTGATTAACCTTATCGTTTTTTGGTGGGGTTTTTTTGGAAACATACACAATTTCTGAATTTGATTCCTGCAAAAAAATTCCAAAGGAGTTGTGACAAGGGCAAGAAAAGACTGGGATAGTTGTGGAATGTTCAAAAAAACACCTGGAACGCTCCAACAATTGGTAACATGGGATAGTACCACGATCGGGTATAAAAGGAACACTCCTGAAAGGCTTAGACGTTCACAAACAACGAAGCCATGAGGTTCTCCACCGCGTGGTCAAATAATCCAAAAGTTTATGAACAACGTTTACCATCTATAGTCGATAATATCAAACAATTCAGAGAATCTGGAGAAATCTGCACGTAAGGGTTAACGTCAAAAACCAAGATTTAATGCCTTTGACGTTTGACCCCATCACGTGGCACTGCATTAAAAGCATTCTCTGACGGATATTACAACATGGGCTCTGTAAGGCTTTCTGGAAAACTTCTGTCAGTTAAAAGAGTGCGCCAATGCCTCTACAAATGTACATTATGACTCTACCGTGCAAAGCCAAAGCCAAAGCCAAAGCCATATATCAACAACATCCAGAAACTCCACCCACTTCTCTGAGATGGACTGACCTAAAGTGTACTGTGGTCTGATGACAACATTTGCAATTGTTTTTGGAAATTAATAGCTGTATAGTCCTCTGGGCTAAAGAAGAAAGGGACCATCCAGATGGTTATCAATGCAAAGTCTAAAAGCCAGCATCTGTAATGATATGGGGTAACCGTCACATCTGTGAAGGCACCATTAATGCTGGGAGGTACATACAGGTTTTGGAGCAACATATGCTTCCATCCA
>KV751380.1:1934047-1981418 GCA_001698575.1 Mola mola | reverse complement strand
TTTTAGGTAAATATTTCAGTTTATTTCTGTGTTTTAATGACCTTCATACAAACAAAGGTGTTAACTTAACTTTTCCAAATAAGTCTGGAAGAGAAAGAAAGTTTCGTGCTCAGTATTTTTACACTGTGACAATCAAAATGAAGCTTACTTTGGAAAAGGAACAAAACTGACGGTTTTGGGTAAGTTGGAGCTTTTGACAAACTAAAACTTGTAGAATAATGAGAATGAACGTGACTTCATAACTTGTAGTTATGAAACAGCTGAAATACTGAGCTGAAGTCCAAACACTGTGAGCAGCACTCTTCCTGCTTACTTTGGTCAAGGAACCAAACTGACGGTTTTAGGTAAATATTTCACTTTACCGTTGTCATTTGTTGATGTTTAGAGACTTGGTGTGACCATAAGTATTAAAAAAAAGTCAAAGTTGACAAGATAATCCTGGTGGAGAAAGACAGAAGCGTTTCACGCTCTGTGTTTCTGCACTGTGACAATGCTGAAGCATACTTCGGAAAAGGAACCAAACTGACAGTTTTAGGTAAATATTTCAGTTTATTTCTGTGTTTTAATGACTGTCTCACGTTTTAGAACCTTCATACAAACAAAGGTGTTAACTTAACTTTTCCAATTAAGTCTGGAAGAGAAAGAAAGTTTCGTGCTCAGTATTTTTACACTGTGACAATCAAAACGAAGCTTACTTCGGAAAAGGAACAAAACTGACAGTTTTGGGTAAGTCAACAGTAACAGGCAGTGTAGTTCAAGTAGCAGGTTAAAAATCATAGTTTTAATCATCATTATGGTGACGCTGTTAGTTAATGTTCGGCTCAGAGCTTTTTGACGTCAAGCTCAAACTCTGTGTCAATTACGAAGCCTATTTCGGCCAAGGAACAAAACTGACTGTTCTTGGTAAGTAAGAAGTTCAGATTTCTTCTGATTAATTTGTAGGAGAAGTAAAACACATACATCCAGTTCAAGCAAATATCGGTTCTTAGTTTTAGAGATGCGTGACCTTTAATTCAGCATCTTAAAGCAGCATGGGTAGTTGTTTTGAGCACTGATCGAGTTCACTGTGACTCTGGTTACGAAGCTTTCTTCGGTGGAGGAACAAAGTTAACTGTTTTAGGTAAGAAATCCCATCAGTGAGCTTTAATTGGGAGCGTTTCGGTGGGACTCTGACCCCAATCGAGTCCAGTGTAAAGTGGAGATGAGAGCTTTTTCTAGTTAAGGTGTAAAGTCTGGAGCCGATTTTGTCCAAAACCAGCCTGTTTCCACAAAACAGGCAGTTCTGAAGAGAGATTACAATAATGACAAAACTAGACCCTGAAGAGGCAGGTAAAAGTGTCTGCTGTCGGCTGTTTCAGCACTGATAAAAGTGCACTGTGACACTAATACAGCAGAGGCTTTCTTTGGCGGAGGCACAAAGTTAACCGTCTTAGGTAGGAAATCATTTTATTGCTCATTCAATATTGCAGAAGGGTGTTTTTGCTAAGGTGTTTTTGGTGCTGTAAAGAATCTGAAGAGCAACTCTTAAACATGAAATCGTCAAAAAAATAACCCCAAAAATCGCGAATAGCTGTTTAAATAGTGAAAATAGGTCTCAGAGGATTTGACTGTTGTGTAAACTCAAGTCTTCACATGTCAAATTGGGATTATTTTAACGTGGCACAGAAAATGAGAGGCATTAGGAAGAGTTTTCTCTTTATTTCTACCTTCAATGGGACGCTGGTACACAAAGCGTCCTTTTTGAAAGGGGGGTTTATGGGGTGTAAATGAGTAAAAGTACTGCGCTAATAAAGAAAAGTGTCTCTAATCCCAGATTATCACTCTGACGCCGAGCTTTCATCGGTTCTGTGAAGTGCTGTGAGCTCACAGTCAGAGCTTTACTTTGGAGCTGGAACTAAACTCACCGTTTTAGGTAAGACAGTTAGAAAAAACCTACACACTAAAACTAACACAATGTTCGTACAGCATCAAACTGTAACTAGCAGGTTAGATCCTCAGCTGTTAAACGTGCTGCGAGCAGCTTTTTGTTTGTACATCATCTGGAAAGAGGAGCACTAAGAGGGTCACAGCTTTCAGAGAGGCTGAGCACTTTTTCCTGCAGCCTTGTATCAGCGTGAACAACTATGACCCTGCTTACTTTGGCAGCGGGACCAGGCTGACGGTGCTGGGTAAGAAAGTGATTAAAACTGATGGCATATTGTGACCTTTTCTGAAGTTAAACTTGAGCCTTGTTCACTTAAAAGTTGTTGTTTTTTTTAATTTAAAAAATGCTGTCTTAATGTCCTGTGGTGCATTTGGTGCGCAAGTGGGATCCGAGTGAAACAGTGATGACTCTACCGGTTTGTGGACTAAATCAGATGTAGATCTCTCAGTTTTTTGCTTGTGAGTCAGCTTATTTCGGCTTATTTCGGAGGGGGAACCAGGCTTCAGTTCTCGATAAGATCGCAGCCGTAACTACATGAACTGACATTTGAACGCGTGGATGCAAGTGAGCCCCTCTTTATTCAGCGTTCCATCCTCTCCCGTGTCCTTTGGTATCACCAGGTCACATTTGCAGTGGCTGCCGTTTTGCCGTTACGGGTTACAGGCACCGATAATCGAGCTGGTTTGTGTGTTTTGCCCCTGTAGAACCGGGGATAACCGTCAAAGAGCCGACCGTTCAAGTGCTTCCACCTTCGACGAGAGAGTGTCGCAACGTGAAGGACGACAAGAGGAAGAAGACCTTGGTTTGCTTGGCCAGCGGGTTCTACCCGGACCACGTCAGTGTGTCCTGGCAGGTCAACGGGGAGGGTGTCACAGAGGGGGTGGCGACGGACAGCGCCGCTCTGCAGCAGAAGGGCGAGCGGTTTTACGACATCACCAGCAGGCTGAGGGTCCCTGAGGAAAAATGGAGCAACCCCAGCAGCCAATTCACCTGCTCTGTCAGCTTCTTCAACGGAACCGTGGCGATGAACTACACAGCTTCGGTCAACGGTGTTAAAGGTAGGATCCCTCAGAAAATGGCCCCATCTTCCAGCTGCTGGGAATACACACCAATAAGCATCTGTGCTTTGTCTCATCCGCTTCTTAGGTGCTGCAGTTGCCATGACAAGAGGTAAAGATGTTTCAACAAATAGGGCTGGATGTATTTATTTTCATTTTTGATGAGCTCATGTGAGCGTTTGCACCCTCTGCAGAGAAGTACCTGAGGATCACACATGCGGCCAAACTCTCCTACGGTGTTCTTATCGTCAAGAGCGCCGTCTACGGAGCCTTCGTCCTTTTTTTGGTGTGGAAGCTTCAGGTTTGTTCTGCACACTTTAGTTTTGTTCTTTGTCGTGTACTTGAGCGCACAGAACATTAAGAAGCATCGTGTGGCTTCTGTGTGTGTCGCAGGGCTCCGCCGGGAAGCAGAACGGCTGACGGAGGAGACCCGAGCCGAGGCCCCTGGGAGGTTTTGTATAAAAGCTCTGCATCTGCATTCATGACTCATTCAGAAAACCAGTTTCCTGTTGTGTGAATTGCCTGTTCACTTATCATCGTTGTTGTCAATAAAGGTGTTTCAGTGGATCTCACTCGTGCTCTCGTCTCGTCCCTGACTCTCATGAAATCTCCAGAATCTGAAACCTGATGTGTGTTCAGCATAAACCAGAGAAACAGTCAGTTGGAGAAAGTTGCCACCCCCTCCCCGACTCTCTTATCTTAGGGGGTATTTTTAGTTGCTTGTTGCCAGTTTTCTCAGAGAGAAACCACTACTTTCCACCTCTGCTGTAAAAATGAACGAGCTGTTTTAACTGACAGTTTGTTTCCAGGCTGCCCCTTAAAAATTGTGAGCTTGCTAAAAGACAAATCGAGGTAACGTTTAAAGGATTCAAAATAAACTCAACTTGTGGTTTCAAAAATTGCAAGGCAACATCATCTCAGAACCTGTGCCTTGTGACGGTGACGCAGTGTGCTGGAACGCTTCGGCTCAGGAGAATCAGCTCTGTTTGTTGAGCTTTTCCTGAGGTGACTAAAGTTTCTGTGACGTTTGAGAGTCACAGAAACTTCCGCTTGTCCGACCCCACTGAAGTAGGTGTATAAGTCATATTTAGGTTTCTTATTGTTCATGACCGCCTGTAGGTGACCTTCGAACTTCTTAGGTCCTACCCCGATCACAAGGATACAAGTTCTAACGAGACAGTTAGATGGAGAGCGTGAAGCAAAGCAGAGCTCCTACATTTTAATTTTGAACTTATTCCTGAGGCCAAGGCCTTTACATACAAAGATTATCATGACAACTTTTTAAGCTCCTGATGCTCATTAAAAATGAATGGATTTGTGTTCCATAAACAGAACATCAACTGTTCAGTGTTTGGGATCCTCCACGGTGCTTTAGGTGTTCAAACGAAATAAATTACAGCTTTGGTTCGAACGCTGTCAGGAGAGAAGAGAATGTGAGAATGAGCCTCCCACATAAACAGGAAATCAACCTTCTCGTCTGTGTGCGAAGAAGGTCAGAGCTGTTGTTGTCGGGGGAGAGGATGTGGTCACAGAGCAGCCTGCAGATCGCTCTCGCTGCTGAGAAATGACGAAGGTGCAGCCTTCCTCTTCACCGCAGCCTCCGGCTCACACCTGCACCTCTGCACCCACACACACACACACACACACACACACACACACACACACACACGCCCCTGAGTGAACACACGTTTCTGTGTCAACTGAAGCTGCACAACTGGTGTCACATATCACCTACTCACTACAGTAAATGTCTTTGTCATATAAAGGAACAAACAAATAAAGAAAATGAACAAAATATTGCAACATTTTGCAGAAGGGGCCAATTCCAAAATGTATATTATTGGATTGTGATCATTGGTCACTTTGATCGCTAAACACACGTTTCTGTGTCAACTGAAGCTGCACAACTGGTGTCACATATCACCTACTCACTACAGTAAATGTCTTTGTCATATAAAGGAACAAACAAATAAAGAAAATGAACAAAATATTGCAACATTTTGCAGAAGGGGCCAATTCCAAAATGTATATTATTGGATTGTGATCATTGGTCACTTTGATCGCTTTGGTTCATCTTCCTCTGTCGATGCAAAATTGTTATTTTCTAAATTTATACTCTACTTATTTGTACATATATATCATACATTAGATACATAATAGAGCACTGGTAAACAATGTATTGATGTAGATGGGATGGGAAGCTGGTTAAGTATAAGATAATTGTTAATTTATGACTTACGGAGAAGGGTTGAGATTAAATAAGTTTGTTCTTCCTCTCACTCTTTTTCGAGTACGCTGATTGAATCGTCTTTATTGCCTTCATCACTGTTTACTTTCTCTTTTTTGTCTGTAAATGTCCCATTTTATACTTTTAAATTTCCTTCTGCAATAATACATCAAAATGGATTTGTTTGTTTAATTTATTTGTATTATTGTAGAACCATGTTATATATTTAGTACAAGATATAAATATCACTCTAGTAAAGTACAAGAACCTCAGAAATTGTACTTAAATACAGCACTTTTGTTAAATATACCTACTTTCTTTTCTTCATTGCTTATCATGCTACAAATTAGTTTCTCTTTTTGTTAAAAATGGAAAAAAAATTTTAAAAAATGGAAACAGGAAACAGCATCTGTGAGACCACAACACAAACATGGTGTCATCTGTGACACATCTGTGAATACGATGAAGACAAAAAACACGGCTGTTTTCATACTAAGACAGGATGTAATACTCTCTGCCATATGAATTTCGGCCGATCTGGTTATTTAGTCCAAGAAAAGAAGCTTTTGTGCATAATATTAGAAAAAAATGACTCGTACAGTTGGTTACAAACAGAAATTGGAAAAACATTTTCATCCCTGTTAACATTTAATATTTAACAGGCTAACAGTTAATATAAAACTGATGCACATATGGGAAACACTTGTTATTTAATAAACTGAAAAATAGTTTGTTTTTTTGTCTTTATCTTGATATCATAATGGCTCAGTGTGTTTATCAGGGTCTCACTTCAATTGGCTGGCTAATACATAAAATAACATATCTGCTAATGTCTGAGTCACGCCGTCACAATATTGAAGCGAACGGCGACTTTGAAAAGTGACATTTTTTCAGACATGCGTCCTCCATGTTCATCACTTTTTACTGTTCCTAACAAACATCTGAGGCCATTGTCATCTGTGCTCCTTGCACTGCGTTCACGGGGAAAATAAGACAATCTGGCAAAGGAGGAAGGGAACACGGGGTTTAAATACACGAGGGAGAGGTAGACAATTGGACACAGGTGGGACACATTAGGGAGAGGGACTAATCAGACACACCTGAGGGACAACACTTGACAGGACATGGGGAGTAAGACACAAACAGAACTTCAAAGTGAAACAGGAAACACCGAATGACCCTAACAGACAGACAGACAAGTTATACTACCGGGCCCTGACACCACCAACCTGATATTGTCTTAGCTAGAACACCACCTCTGGTGTTTACATACAGTAATTGAAATGTATCCAGATCAGGGGGTCTGGCTGAATGTGAATTACCTGAGTCCAGGATCAGGATCCAGAGCAGTTCCAGATCTCTCCAAAAAATGTATTGGTGCCACTTTACACTAAGGGTGCATTAATTAACATGAGTTAATGCAGTAATAAGCATCTACTAAGGGTCAAATAATGTGTCACATAATCTCTTACTAACAGTCCCCATGTTAACTGAGTTTCTTGTACAGTAGTTTGTAACTATACAATTAACATTAGTTAACACAGTAATCCTCATTAAAACTTAAATAACATAATGAGAAGCATCCGAACCCTAATAAAGCATTTATTAATGCTCTTGGTGACCCTCCGTGGAAACATATCTCCCTTAATGATGTGGGTTTAAACTACTGGAATTCTGTCCATTTGTTTTCGTCTCACTTTCATGTCTTGAACTGATCCAAGCGATGTAAGTCGCAGGAAAGACAACTTGAACTTGGAATTTCTTTCTTTTAGGTGCATAATTGATTAACTTGCTGGAAGCCCTCAACATATCTCAGTTACTAGACACGACAAAAAGCTCAGTAATGAGCAGCTGAATGAAACATTCAGAAGAGCCCCTGTGATACAAACAGGAACGTCACGTCATGCAGGCTTCATTCAAACCACCAGACCCTTTCTTTTTTTTTTAAACAAAATATCATTTTTATTATCAAATAATTACAGAAAAATAAACATTGTGATGACAAAATACAACTTTTCATCAGTGAAATTCCAAAATATAGATTAAAAAAGAGCAGTGGTCAAAAGAGTACAGCAGAGATGGATGGCGTAAGTTCACAAGTGAAGGGGTTTACTGGATTTATTGGCCTGAATGTAAAAATAAGCTTAATTCTCTAGAAAACAGAGAACATGTACAGTAGCTCCAGTGAGGGAAAAACGTACTTTAAAGACGCGGCCGAACACGACGGACATATGATATCATGCTTCGTCACATTGAACAGACTTTACAGGTTTACATGTGTTTAACTTTAAGGCCTCTATGTGATATTTGCATAATCAGTGTTTAACGCAGCAGTGTACAAACAGACTCCCTGAACAAAGTGTTCCCAACCTGCAAACTCCGGGTTCACAGCATCTACAGTCATCAGTCACTTTCTCGTTCCTCACCTGTCGATTTTGGCAAAAGCAGAGGTTCAGCCATGGACGGTTTTCAAGTCCTCCAAAAAATGGCTCCGGTGTTTCTCCTGCCCTCGCTCCCACCGTCCCACAGTCTTTCCACCGTCCGCGGCCTCAGCCCCGCCGCCCAAACCGCTTGTTCCTCGGCGAATGCCTGGCACAGCTGGCGCAGCAGAAACTGGAGTAGTACGAGTTGGAGCAGAGCCGGGCGAAGACGATCAGCTCGCAGTTGGCGAGCTCAGGTTGATCCTCGCACTCTGGTGGCACGTCAGCACCTGCAACGGGACCCGTGTCACTGTGACATTCCTGCGTGCTTTACAATCACATTCTGTGTCATTCTGGATGGACTGGGCACCTTGTTGCGTGTCTTTAGTGACTCTCACTTCGGCCGTGGCACTCACGGTGTAGATGCCAGTGTAAGCGTTACAGGTGTAGGTGCCCTCATCAGAAGGCTTCACACTGTTCAGGATCAGGCTGCCGTCAGAAGACACCAGGATGTTACGACCGTCCGGACGCACCGGGATGCCGTTTCTGTAGCAACCGAGGGGAGAGTAAAAATTAAAGTTGACGAAAGTGGCGAGGTTAGAAAATCCCTTCAGGTCAACCTCTCGACATCAGCAGAGATTACTGACACCTTTCAAAAGTCATAATCTATGGAAGCCCATTTCTGCCAATATAAAATAAAAAAGATCCTGCAGGTATGACAAGTCTGCGTATCAAAATGAACATTTTTCAAAGTATTGACCAATATACATCAAAATAATGAGCGGTTTCTAAAAATAAGATAATAAATACTCGTTTCAGAGAGTTTCTCATTATTTTAGAGACAATGACATTAAATTGAGATACCACGTCCAAATTCTGATATGGTTTTTTATTATTTTGAGAAACCAAATAATTATTTAGAGATGCTAACAGATTATATTGAAAAACTGTGTCATTATTTTAAGATACTAAGTTACTTCAATAATCATCATAATGAGAATTTTTCCATCCATTTATGTTGTTTTTATTTTATAAACATTTACATCCTGTCTTTGTGACTCTAAAGAAGACAACTTAAATTTTCAATAATCATCATAATGAGAATTTTTCCATCCATTTATGTTATGAAGACAACTTAAAGTGTCTACAGTAGCCTCTCCTCTCTCCTATCAATAAACACACAGTTTATGGATTTTGTGATTACGTGTATATTATAAAACAATTTAAACTTTACTTTTAAATGAACTTTACATTCCCTTCATTTATCTAAGAAGCCAAATATCATCTGAACATCTTCAATGAAAAATATTCAAAGTTAACTGCTGACCTTTAAAAAAAAGTATAGTTCACAGTACATTTACAGATTGGGATCTTAATTTGAGAGCAGTTCCTCTGCTAATTACTCTTGAGACAAATTTCATTCATTATTTCATCCCCAGGCCTAACGAGACAAATGTTTGAGCTCAATAATGGTACCTACCTGGACCAGCCAATGCTGACGTTGTCTCCTGACACCACGCAGGGGAGCTGAGCAGTGCTGCCTTCAGACACCTGGATGTTATTGGGAGCTGTGGTTATCCTCAGGTCAGCTGGACAAAACAAAGGAACAAGATGGTGAAAATCCAAATTAAAATCCACACACAGAAGTGTTGTGGATTGTACACAGAAGAATCGAACTTCAGACTGTGACATGGGGATATACTGGCCTCTGCTGGTGATTGGGTGAAATTACAGCATTGGCAGAAGCCTGGTAATTGAACAGCGACACAGCGCTAATGAGCACGTCCTGAGCTGTCAAGGACATGAATTAAACTCACTCTGGACTCGGAGCTGTAGCTGTCTCTGCTCCAGCTGCTGCTGGGTGGAGGCTGTACACGTGTAGACACCAGAATCCTCAGACTTCAGAGGGCTGACGATCAGTGTGCCGTCTGAATGTTGCGTGTACCTGAAACACGCAGGTATTTAGTACTCACATCTGTTGCACAAGTAGTAACAACACACTGAGAAAGTACGTCACTACGACTAAATCTGCAGCATTTAAAAGGAGCATTTACTTATGTATACAGGTTTAAAGTTCCTTGATAGAAATGTTTTAAAGTATGCAAACCTCCTCTTTCTCTCTCAGTAAGAAATTGTGGATCTTGCAGGTTCCAACTTCCAACATCAAATTGCTTATTTTTTATGTATATTTTGTGGAGAAATAGGACTCACATTATTATTCAATCAAATCAGATCAGGGTATGATTACATCCAATTGTTAGTTAGATGTAATCAATTGTCTGTTACTCTAAAATGCAATAAATGTTTTCATTTTGTCACTAAAGCTCTAGTTATTTATGGGTATTTATGACGAGTTAATGGCAATTTTTACAAATAATGCTCTGGACAAATCAAATCTACAGCAAGTATTCCTTTTAGCTTTTCCTCTTCCTCAAAATGAACAGCAGTATGACAATTACCGAGAGTCACCGAGGATCTGCCCATCTTTGGTCCACTGAATGACGACGGACTGAAGGGCTGACGGAGGGAGGATCTTACAGGGAAGTGTTGCAGTTTGTCCTGATCGCATTTCCAGCAAAGATGAGCTTGATCGTTCGATACTGAACCTGAGAGAAACCCCAGGAGCACATGTCACTGAAAAACATCCAGGTTTGCCCATCTCTTCAGGTGTTTTGTGCCTATAATTTTCATTTTTTTTTAGAGCGAGACTCTTTCTTACCGAGGGACCGGACCGTCTTTGGGCAGTGAGGTGGGAGTCAGCTGAGGAGATCCCTCTATTAAACACACACACACGGGACTGTTTGAACTGGTTCCTGTCATAATTGACTCCCATAACGTCAAATTAACGTATCACGTGTAAAGACATGTTAACTTCTCGAGGCCAGCGTGTCCTGACACAACCTCTGATATCATCTATGACATCAGGGCTTCACCGCGATCTACTGCATTTACTTGTGACAGACTAATTGGGTCGGTCGAATTAAGGTTTCGACCGAATCTGGCGCCAATTAGCCGACTGCACAACGGACGAAGCTCCTTTTCAAAACCTTTCTTGGATCGTGACCTGACCGAGCCAATCTATACTACAGTACATGTTTTGATTATGTGGATAGAAATCTTGAAATTTTTATTTCTAACAATGAAAAAATGTTTCTGGATGAAAATTCTTTGTTCATACTGAAGATTTGATAGAAAGTAAGAATGCCACAGTGAGCTAAATGAGAACATCAGCATGCCAAAGAGCACAGTGCTGATGCACAATGATATTTGCCTTACTGACCTTATCAGGTTAACATGTTAATATTTCACACTATAAACAACAGCTTCGGCTGACAAAACAATCAAAATCTTGACCTGATGGTGGTTATAATTGTGGTCCGGGATTCTCTGTATGTTCAGCTATTTCATGACTCGCTCCACAAATTAAAGCTGCAACGGTTAATTGATTAGTCGATCAAAAGAAAATTAATCGACAATTATGTTTGTAAACAACTAATCAGCAAAATCATTAAACATTTGTTGGTGCCAGGGCCTTAAAAGTCAGGATTTGCTGCTTTTCTCTGTTAGCTGGAATGTGATGTGACAAATTGTGATGAGCAATTTTGGAAAAAATGTATAGAATAAATGATTAATTTTGAAAACAACTGTCAGATTAATCAGCGATAACTGACACAGCTCAATCTCAAACTGAACCATATATCACTTTAAGTCTCTGTTGTCTTAATAAGTATAGTTATTCTATTTGTGGCTAATGATATATGATGTGAATAATTATTACATTGATAATGTCTCTCTATTGATTGAATCACTCATCTACCAAAATCTTTTGGCGTTGAAATTAATTTATTAAATACTCTCACTGCAAATATTCATATTTGTGATTCAGTTTTGAATCATTTGACAGCCCAATTTAAAATGCAAAAATAAAAACTACAGCAATTAGTTAAAAGGAGAATGAAAGTTGCACTGCATTACCTGTGACAGACAGGTAAATGTAGCGGTGGTCTCTCTCCTGTTCCCGAGTGGCCACGCACAAGAACCAGCCAGAGTCTGACTTAGTGAGAGGACCGACGAGCAGGGAACCGTTGGGCTGCTGGTGATGCCTGAAGAAAAAAAGAAGAAAAGACGTCCAAAATATTCACACTGGCAGAGAGCTCACTTTAAAGTCCATGAAGCCGCTGAGTGTGTGTTTCTGCAGACCTGTGAGTAGACAGAGGGATGCCGTCTCTTCTCCACTCAGCCACGACAGTGGAGGACGGTGGCGGGCTGACTCTGCAGGGCAACACCACCGTCTGGCCGACTAACGCCTCCACCGTGGCGGGGTCGCTCTTATCGATGGTCACTCCTTCCACTGTCAGACTGGGGACGCAGGAAGGGAGACAAGGAGGGGAGGAAAAGAGGAACGGAATAAAAGAAGAAAGGAGGAGGATCAGGAGAATAAAAACAAAGAGAGGTTGAAGGGTGGAGGAGAATCAGAGTCACTTTATGCTCTGCAGTGATTAGTAGTCACCAAAGCATAAAGATTGCCCACAACCTGGCTTCAGAGAAAGCTCAAAGAGAAAAGACGGAGAAGGAACCCAGTGTTGCAAACAAATGTCCCAGTGGAACGTGAAGAGTGACACGACCAAAAAAAAAGAGGTGAAACCGTCACCCACATAAATTCTTTCCATGACAAATGTTAAAGTCACAGGTGAGGCTGACAAAAGTGAACTCCCGGCAAGAAGCAAAGTCTCCTGCAGAAGAAATAAAACCTGTGATGCTGCTAAAACACACAGCTACACAGATGTGCAGTGACAAAAGACAAGAGTTTAGTCACGACGCGAAGAGAACGACAGCTGAGGCGTCACAGCAGAACCTTTATTAGTTTGATGTAATGACACAAAGGTGACAACACAGCGAGGAGGCAGGTGCAACGTTAACTCCGGCAGACAGTGAAAAGTCCCAGACGCATTTAACAGCTGTGACGACGTCACATTCTCCAGATACTGTGTCAAGCTTATAGGAATAAGTAAGGCGCTGCTGATTATGCAAGCATGAGTATTTCACAAAGCATGGGGTCATATCAGCATCACAATTATGTGACTCAACCCTGCAAAGAGTATTTTGCAGAAAACAAAGCAGAAAACATGAAATATTCTGTTGTACAGACAATTAAAAGCAGAAATGGTTGTAACATCCTTAAAGACAATCTAAGATACCGCAGCAGAAGTTAAACCACCAGAGATCAGCACAAACAACATTTTAAGGGGGATTTAAGGTTCTTGTCGAGTTAGCAAATTTTACCTTGAAAGCTTGGAAAGTCAATTGTGCGATGACAGCTGCTTCAAGTAATAGATTTATATTCTTTACACTTCACATTTAAAAAAACACTAATTAAAATTCAACAACAATTCAACAAAAAAAAAAAATCAGATTGTGCGAATTGTGAGCTTAATTCTGCGTCTGGTTTAAAGAATATGTCCAGTGGGACAAAGGTATCATCAACTTCACTGTCGTATTTTAGGGGGAGGCAAATGATGATCTCCTTCAGCTCACTCTTTGGCTCATCGAGGCTTCTTCAGCTGGGGCAGGAAGACTGTTAAAGGCACTACAAAGCCAGAGGAGGCGGGGCTAGGGCTTGGGAGTAGGCTTGCTGTTGTCCGTCGGGGGTCTTACCTCGCCGCTGGGCCGCTGTGCTGTGCAGCAGTAGCAGTGGGAGGACGGCGGTAGCGCAGATGGAGTCTACCTCTGTGGGCGTGCTCGGCAGCGCTCGTGGCCTGCCTGCTGGTGCTGCCGCTGGACGCCCCCTGGACTGTGAAAATCCTCCCCATGTTGCGTGAGCCTCCACCTGTTGACCCAGCAGAGGTGGAGCCGCCTGCTCTCGATCCTCCTCCAGATGTGGTCCTGTAGCTGTCTCCGGCGGGAATGACCTGATGGCTCGGCGCGGGAACCGGACATGCCCTCTGGCACTCCTCCCGGGTCATGAAGTTGTTGCTGTTGCCATGGCAGCTGCCATACCAGAAGTGCACACACTCGGAGGTGATGACGTTGTAGTGATAGCGTGATATCCAGCTGCTGCAGGAGCCGGCGGCACGAGGCAGGGAGCAGATGGAGCGCTCAACTGCAGAAAAGACAGAAAGCTACCAGTCCCCAGGCTTTTCTAACTGTTTCTGTGCTTTAGCTGCATCACCTGGTCTTCACAGACGAAGCTCTCTTGAAACTAGAAAATTTAAAGCTGGGGACTTTTCATTAACCTACTTTTAACTTTCATACTTTTAGATGTATTTTATCCAAGCATTGAGGTCAACAGTTTTATGGAACAAGAGTTACATAAAAATCAAAGACATAAAAAAAAAAGTAAAACTGTATTTACATGGAAAACTTTAAATCTCTGTAAATAAGAATCTTTAGACAGACACAAAAAACTTTGGTTGTACTGGAGAGATCCAGCTGTGAATTTGTGTTAGCTGAGAATCAAGAAATAGGAAAACGTTCTTCTTACAGATACTGTAGTTGTTATAGACTGTCTAATAATTAACTTCTCGTTCTCTTACTGTGGTTGGGAGGGTCGGGGCAGCCCTCTCCGTTGGGTCCCCCTGCAGGTGTGGTGCGGTCATAACAGCACCCGTACCTGGTGGTACGGCACTGTACCGCATTCTCAGCAGGGAGAGAGGAAGCAGCCTGAGGAAACAGGACACAACATGTAAGGTCTCTGCTCCAGACATTTATTAAACTCTTAAAAACTTGTTTCTGTTTCATAGAATCACATATTTAATCTTATTTTCATGAAAAATGGCCTTAAAATCTCTTGAATGTAATTCTACACCTTTCTCTGATCTGGGTTGTGGGGATAAATGAATGTGCTAGTTTAGCCCCATCCCATCTCAGCTCACTGCTCCGCCCCTCAACTGCAGCTGGAACGAGCCTTTACCAGGTTTATTGTCTTCTAGCTTTTAGACTAGTCTACTATATGCTGCACAGTGGCAAGTTCTAACACTGGAGTAATTCAGCCATACGTGTTGAACCAGACACAGATTCTGAGGAAGGAGAGGAGGAGTTATTTGCACAAGGTCGCCTACAAGTTGATGCATCAGAATGGGAAGTTTCACTTACACCACGTCAAGCCGCACCGCCGTGGACGTCATCATTCTGATCAATAAATTACCAACTTCCTTTACTCCCACATACGGATTGTCATGTATGTTTGCTTACGGTGGGTGCTGCAGGGGCCACATACTCCGCGCAAGCCTCCTTGTTGGGGCCCTGAGAAGCCGTCATTCCGTCCTGGCAGCAGCCGTATCTGACAGACAGAACAGGACACTCTGTACTTCTTCCAAAAATAACAGACAACTACCATTTTTACCTTCCTCAGAAAAAGCCTTAGTCTCGGAGTGGTCACTTAGTGGTGGCTACCGCAGGCATATGGGATTCCAAACAGTTTCTGGTTTGAGTGGTCACACACTCATAAAGTGACCAAGGCTCTAAAACCAACCTCTTTACGTAACCTCAACCACGGTGAAATGACTGGTTAGGGCTGGATACCTGGTGTGAATGCAGGATGGCTGAACTGGCGCAGAAGCTGGTCCCCGTGGGCAGCCCAGGCCCTGGGGACCCCCGGCAGAGGTGCGTCCGTCCGGACAGCAACCGTAATAGGACTGGCTGCAGTGCAAGGCCGGGGCGGAGCTGTGAGGGTCATGGACTGTGTTTGTCTGGGTCAGCTCAGTCTCGGGCCTGCGAGCTAAGATGAAACCAAGCAGGGGGAGAATTCACACAGGCAGACTAGAAACCACAGTCCGCACATTGCTTTAGACATTTACAATAGGGAGTAAGCTACTGTGCTTGAAACCACACACAGGAAGAGGAATGGCCACATAACACATATATAATTATAATAAACTGTTTGTTAATGGAAAGATAAAGTGGGGACCAATGGAGAATGAATTGGGACAAGTAGTTCCTGCAATCACAATAAACAATCCCACAGGAAATGAACACACATAAGACCTCCAACTTGAAATTCCTGAACACTGGGTCAGTGCTGCAGAATGCCATCACATGCCAAAAACACCACTGCCAGCGCATGCACACCTCAGTGCTTCAGAAATATTTTAATCGAGCTGACAGTGTCCACGGACCCCTGAATACATGTCAATCAGGCCTGGATAATTAGTGCTGGGACAGGGGCTGGATGGGGTAAAGGGGGGACTGATGGGGACAAAGTGACAAGAGTTATGACAGCAGAGGAGTGGGGGGAACCGAAGGGTAGCACTTGCAGTCTGCTTTCTGTAATCCAAATAATGGAAATATGCAATTTACACTATTTGAGTGAGTGATTCATTAAGGGAATTAATAGATTGAGAGCTATTAATTGGGGGCAGTTTAACTGTCACTGGAGGGGTTTGAAGAGTCAGCAAAAACATGCTATCAAGAAGAGCTAATGTTAACGGTTAGTCAAAAACTGGAGAAGAAGAGGTTAACAACAAGTTAAAATGATAAACTATTATTGCTAAGAATAATATGCTCAAAGGCAGTATATATTTTTTTTCTTTATAATTTTGAGGCTATAATGCAGTTAGCGAGACCTCAACGTGCACCATTTGCTTTATGGATTGTTTCAATTATTCTCTGTAGGCTAATTGGCTGAAATCACTTCATACACTGAGTTTTAAAACTTGATGATACTATGACCAATAAAAGCCAATACTAGGTGGAGAGAGTTAATCAACTTTTTATAACAATAGTTTTCATCCACCCAAAGAATCAATCTCCGTCACTATCTTTGATGTTCACCTGATGCACAAAATGTCATACTGGGTGATTTGAAACACGTTTCCCTGAATAAAGCCCTTTTATCATTATGTCTGCTGTTCAACCAGGCAGGAATAGATATTGGATCTTTGATCTTAGATATTGTGGTCTTTGGTCAGTGAAGGACACTCCACAACCTTACTGCTCATATACTGTATCTTACTTTTAAAAAAGAGAGAAGCAAAAAGGACATCAAGGACTGGATGGACAAATCTACGCTCTGACTGCAGGAGCTGGGAAATGTTTGCACAATCTTGTGTTGTTGCTTTTGGATGAACTTATTGATGTTACGTGTTAATATCTTTGTTTGTAGGGAAGTGATCTTTCCCTGTGAGCGGGTTAAAATATACCCCGACAACAAACCGGATGACCAAACCTGTTAAGTCCTGTTGAAATAAAAAGGAAACGGGACATTGATAGACAGATAATAGTTTCGATAAGAGAGTCCAACCTGTTGCATGGTCTGGCACATAGGGCTGGAAAACTGTCAGGGTGTTGTCGTGTCCTTGAGGGTTCTGAATGCTGGGAACCACTGCACAAAGAGAGGGTAGAACAGGTTTGGCAGTTGAATTATGTTGGGGACACTTCTTTGTTTGCTTAGACAGTGTGGCTCATGCTAACTAGTTTGAATTCAAGCATTTATTCCTGGATTTCTTTCTTGGTTTTATGATTTTTCTAAAGCTATGCAGGTTAGGTGTTACAGAGGTGTGAATTTATCCAAATGTAATGTTGCATTCTGCTCACGCTGTGGTCTGTAGCAGGGCTGGGTGTTGCAGAGCTCCACAGTGGAGGGTTTGGGGTGGGCGTGACATTGTTCCACAGGGTACAGGTTCCTCTCTCGGTCTGAGCAGATCACTTGCCGATCTCGTGAGCCAGAACCACAGCTCCTGGAGCACTGGAGGAAAATGGACGGCGTTAAAACTAAAATCTCGTCAGTTTAAAGCTCAGACAATAATTCACATTCAGCAAATGTATTTGTGTCGTTGCTGTTCTCACCAGGCCCCACTCGCCAACGTGCCAGCTGATCTGTCTCGGGCAGGCCGCCATCTTGCAGGGTCGGATGCCAATAGGGCGGAGCAAACTGCTGCAGAATGTTTCCTCCAGCTTCACTCCTCCTGAACCAACACAGGTAACTTCCCTGGTCTGGTCACCTGAACCGCAGGTGACCGAGCACTGCAAACACAAAGGCACAATTAAAGCTTAAAGCTATTCTGTATGTCACAATTTCAGTTAAAAATAAAGTCTGGTCTAACATCAGCAGCTCTGTAATTCTATCCATTGCACTCAAACATCACCAACTTGCTGTACTTTTGGCTTTCTTTTCTAGCTTTATTTTGGGACTTCATGTAATCTTAGATTTGAATCGATGACTATATTTTAGTCAGTGTGCTGTATTTGTTCTCCTCGTCGAAATGTTTACCGGACAAACACGGTGGAGTAATCCTTCTTTTCAGCTAATTTTAACAATTTTTTGTTTATTATTTTACCCAGATACAAGCTCTTTTCCATCCTTTCCTGAACCAAAAAGTCAAAAGATGTATACAACAGTGACCAGAGGCATCTGAGGAGGAGGGGTTTATCATCTATAGTGCAGCCTGCAGCCCACCACCAGGGGGCAATCAAGATGCTTTGGTTCACTTTTGGGGATGTTTTCCATCTTCATACAGTATGCAGTCTAACTGCAACAAATGTCACATTGTTTAATTCAGTATAAATACAGGACGTTTGTCTGGAAGTTATTAACTCACCTCGCTCCATCCAGCCGCACGATACTCTGCACACTTGTGCATGTTGCAGGTCTGCAAAGAGGGCGGCGCCTCAGCATAAGCGGCACAAATGGCGTCCTCCACCACGTGGGGGCCCGCAGCATCGTGGGAGACACACTCCACTCTGCGCACCTGAGAGCCTCCACCACAGGTAACTGAGCAAGCGTTCCACTCCCCAGTTCTCCAGCTGGGAAACCAGCCAGAGCGGACAGAAGACAAAGGTCAGATGTTGTAATGTGCTACAGAAAAATCTAAATGAAGAGTTCCATTCCAAAACGCTATTTATAAAGTCCACATTTGTTTGAATTCAAATATTTCTGAATCTATAACTTTTCAATTACTGGAGCAAGGTTTCCGTTGAAGCACCACCTTGTACTCCTGGGAACGTCAAAGGTTTTTGGCACATGTTTTAGCTGACATCCGGTGGTTTAACTCAACGACGGATCACACTCAGCACACTCAGCAGTAACACTCAAGGATGACACACACATTTTATGTTTCAATCTTATGTTTTTGTAAATATACTACTATATATGGGTCTACAACAGTGATTCAAAAAATGTGAATATCACTGAAATTGTTGAATCAAAAAGTTCATAAAATAATGGCCCATAAAATAAATATTACAGTTTTGGGAGACATCCGGGGCTGATCTGGATCCAGATCCTGGATCCAGGTAACTAACATTTTCCTGGATCTGTGTACATTTTATTTATTCAAGAACAAGCCTCATTTAGAGGACAGGTGCATTTATTATTATGATTACTATAACATGAAAAACTGCTTTTTAGCCTTGTGCTTTGTTACTCTTTTAAAACAAAATTCCAGGGTTCTACTGCCAATAATAAATATATTTACAATTAATTCATCTATGCAGTCTATCTATCAGATAAATGTTTCCGGACTGACTCATGACAGAATAGCCCAAAATGCAAAGATTATTAGTTCAAGCCTCGGAGAAGCAACAACTTCTGAAATTTGAGAAATAATGTTTAGAATTTAAACGATAAATTGGGGTCCATTTATCCACAAATTGATAAATTTATAATATTTCAGTAATTCTTTAGACTTCAGACACATGTGAAGAGTTTTGGAATGAAACCCTCGTAAAAAAACTTTGCATTGTTTCAACAATAAAGCCAAAAAAGAAATGAAGCACTAAACTAAGAGACACACGATATAAAAAATAATAACACAAAGTAAAGTTACTCACAGCGAACACAGACGGTGTTTTTTGCCTCCCTGTTAGTTGCTAAATACTACAGGCGGGCTGAAAAGCTACAGCTATGACCAGCAAGCCCACGTTTTATCTCTGAGATCTCTGCTCCAGCTCTGGCATACTGTCTCTGCCGCCGTATAGCTTTCAATTGGGGGATAATGAGGGTGCAGTGAGCGTCACCCGAGGTTCATAAACATCTCAGGTTTCTGAGCAGCAGCAGCAGCATCAAAGAAAAGGAGCAGGAAATGCCAGAGAGTCACTGACTGAAGCCCTGGCTCTTTACTACCGCACCACTGCGGCCGTGTCCCATTCAGATGTACACGTGACGACCTTTGACCTACGAACACCTCAAAAGACAGCAGCTACACTAATAGACAGGGACAGAGAGTTTTACAGTTTGTTAAAGCAATCAGGCAGCAGCCCGGCTCAGTGATCAGGCATAGTGGGGCCACAGGGTCGGGAGGTTGGAGAAGGAGGAGGCCCTTGGTGGAAATCTGGCATCGAATCGCTGCGAGGTCCCCCTGGAGAGGGAGCAGTAAGTGTGTCCGAGACAAATGAGGGGTCATTAAAAGGCTGAGAGGAGATCTCTGAACTGGACAGTTGCCCAATGCCTTCGTTCCCACCACATACGGAGGAACAGGCCTGCGGCTAATCTGAGGAGGGTTGGATTCAGCTGGTGACGGATCCTTTCAACTATTACGGTTGCTGTCCGATAAAAAACTCATTTGTCAAAAACTCGTCTTTTTTATTTTATTTCAGGAGCATGAAAAAACTGGCTTTTCGTCAACTAATTTACAAATTAAATACAAAACAGTGTAATTAGACACATTTAGGACCTGAAAGTAAAACCTGTTACAAAAATATTTTGATTAATAAGTGATGAAACGTGTTTTGTTTTTTTGTTTATTTTGTTTTGGGTTTTTTTTTTAATAATGTTCTCCAAGGATGTTAGGTTATTTATGAGCCTTGAGTCTCCTGTTAATATCCCACTAAGTTGGTAAACTACTGACATCAGGCTATTCTACATTTCCACATAGCACATTAACTTAATCAAAGCTTTTTGATGAATTTCATCTTAAAATCCAAATGGAATTTTGCATGCTCAGGACATCATTTAGAGAAGTAAATGATTGGTTTAGACCCCCCCTCCCCAGTGTTTGCAGTTGGCTAAATCTACTAAATCTACTGGGTCCCTGGGTTACCTCAGCACACAGGCTCTGGGGTTTTCTGTAGATCTCCACAACTTTGGTGGATACAGGTACGCCATCCTTTCAGACAGTCATAACAACCAACAACAGTCAAAAAAGCTGCTCTCAATACTGTTACTCTGAAAAAAAAGGTCTACCAACATCTACTTAAGTGCTTTAGCGGTCAGGATTGGCTGTAATGTACCTGCGGGTCTGTGGGCAGGAATGGGGGTTGCATGTGCGGTTGGTCTGTGGCCTCGGCAGAGATGCGCAGAGATAGTCGGGGTAGGCCTCGTTATCAATGGTGCAGAAGACCAGACGAGACTGGTAGCCTAACGAAGGAGGAGAACAAGGATTTAATGCCCACGAAGCACGATTACAGAAAAAAATTACTGTGTTTAAAAGTGTTTTTCCCAAACTCTGACCTGAGCCACACTCCCTGCTACAGGCGGACCAGGATCCAAAACTCCAGTAGTAGCCCTCCCTGGAGTGTCCATTAGGAAGGTAAAATTCATACTCCACCCCTTGGTTTGGCTCCTGGCTGATAAGCTGAGAGGAGAAGAAGAAGAGTAAACTAATACTAAATTAAATTCACTCAAAGTTAAGTTTTAAGGTCCACTTAGGTCCAAAGTGACTGAATTAATACCTCTGACTCCCTGACCTTTCCTCTATCACCATTAAAAATTCTCCTCAGGCCCCACTGCTGTCCATATCTGTGGATGGTCATCATCCTGAGAGGTTGAATCCTTTCAGTTTTAGAAGACTCCCTGCCTTTGTCTAAAGGTAATCTTAACATAAAATAAATGCATTGCAAAAAAAAAACAAAACTGTATTAACCACTTATATGTGTCCACAGTGATGCATTCTTCTCATTTTAACAATCCAAAGACCATTTGTTTATTTCCAACTGCAGGACATAAAAGTTAAGAACGTTAACTAATACTGAATAAAACATTGCTTTGGCCATTCAGAGGCAGGAAACAAGCGGAAAATGCAGCAGCAGCAGCAGCAGCAGCAGCATATTCTCAGAGTTTAAGTCCTATATGTTGAAAATTTAGCTGCTTCTTGGAAGATCCAGACGACACAAAGTCACATGTTTGTTTCCACCTTGAAAGTGTAAGACTGTTTGGGGCGCCACCCTCTCCTATTTAGAAATACCCAAGGCTTTAGCTGCTAAATGCTAAACTATGTTAACCAACTTTGCCTGTATGCTGTTTTTAGCGCTGGTGTCAGTGTAAAATAATTTTATTTGTTTTGTTATCTAGGCAGTGAAACCACAAGTGTAATGTTACAGGCCCAAAACATTAACACAATGAGCTAAAAGTTGTGAAAAAGCTACTTCTCAGTCACGTGATAATTGTCTACTATGAAAACTTTCAAAGTACACACAAGTTTTTGATCTTTTGTTTTTAAATAAATAACAAATAATAACAGTTGCTTTAAGTATATAACTGAAGTTCCAAAATCGTCCCAAAAACAAAAACATAGATGTATGATAGACATCTGAAATACGCTCCAACTTACTTCAACAACAAGGGGTTCGGTAGTGGGGCCGCGGCCGATGATGGTTTCGGGGACGTTGCCACCCTCGGCTCCTCGCTGGTAGTACAGCATGGTTCCAGCAATGGGTGTCGCCCTGGAAAACTCAATTACCCAGTGGCCATTGAGGTAGTACTCACCACGAAGGTTCTTGATAGCTGGCAATGCACAGAGGTTAGAGTCATTGTGTGTCCCGAATACAGTAAAACAATACTAGAAAGAAATATATACAAGCTGAAAAGCAGTGGTTAATAGTCTGTAAAGAAGTCACCGAGGTAGTTGCGTGTGGCCACAGTTTCTCTGATGCTGATGGTGGTGGCTCCAACAGGGATGATGAACATCTGGTTGTAGCCTTAGATAAAAATGAGGCATAACTCCAGTCACATGCTCCAAAATGGTTCAGACTCAGACTGAAGAAATCACCACCGCTAGTGTTTTTTTTATTGATCTTCCTGGCAAATCAGTGAAGACAAAAACGTGCAACGTACCATTTGGCAGGTCACGAACAGAGAAGCTGTTCTTGACACGGTGGCAGGATTGTCCGTTACCCCCACACTGCAGGCAGGGATCTTCCTGCTGGGGAGATTCCAGCATGCTGTCACAGCCCAGACGCTGAGAAAAGGAAAAGACCAGCAAAGATTTCATGAGCAAGACCTTGACTGGTTGTCCAAATCGCACTGCTGTTTTCCTGATGGGTTTAAACTGTTGTCAGGTCATGTACAGTATATTGCTAGCAGCAAATATCACAGACTCCTCCCTGAACATCGTCAATCCAAACTTTATATAGTTTGCAAACCTTCAACTTTTCCAGATGTCTGTGTCTTTGAATTTATGTAGTCTTTCCTGTTAGGGTTTTTAGAGGTTCTTTTCATTTCAATTAGATTTCACTTTATACCCCTTTACACTTCAGTTAAACTTGTCCTCCCTCACATTAATAAGATATGATGCTGCAAATCCAACAATATATAAAGTAGTTACATATGCTCCACTTCAACCTGCTCTAACTGTAACTAACATTCCATGTATATTCGATATATAATAATAAAATTCTGCCAAGCAAAGATGTTTCATACTTTAAATAAAGCATTTTTAAGGACTGGTATTTGCTTCCTTCACTTTAAGTAAAACATACTGTCTTTATTTAACAATGTGTGATGGCTCCAGAGGCCTTTTGTAGGGCTTCTTGTTGCTTTGTCGTGTCTGTGATGCAGGTCCTCCCTGATTGGTGTTGCCGAGGTTATTAGGTAAACTAAAGTTAGCGAGCCACTGCCTCATATCCTATAAAACCGCCCTGATCCTGCCAGTTGAGTGGCCGATCCTCCCGTGATAACACATCCTCATTTTGTTGTAGTGGGTTATTGTTAGTGTATGTGTTGCTGGAGGTTTTTCTTTAGTAAGATCTATTTTTGTGAAACTGGTTATCCGAATGTCCCAGTTGTATATCTTAAATATCGATTTAAGATAAATATTATCTTACTTTTATCTAATCTTATTATAACTATATATTACATTTACTTCCTCGTTTGTTATCATCTGTGACCCGGGCATAACAAATATTACAAAATATCAATATATTTTACATTTTATCTCGTTAGGAAGAAGTGAACAGGCAATGTCAACACAAAAATAACAGTGAAAATGCTCAACTGCTGCTCATTCAACTCAAAACCAAACCAAAACAACATCACAAAAAGCCTGAAAAAGTCCAATCACATAATATCTAGTTCATGTGGCAAACAAATATGAGCCTGGATTTAACATTTAACAAGGTTTAAGAGATGAGCACAATTGTGGAAATGCCATGTTTCTGTGAAAGTAGCAATCCTTAAGCTAAAAAAAGCAAACCAACAATAAAATTTAGAAATAAACCCTGAGCCATAGTGGATTTTTGATTGCTCTTATTGCCACAGCGGAGGCGTTAAGAGATGATGACAGAGGTCAAATAGGGGAGGTGTTTCGTGGGGAGAAGGTTGCTGCCTTAATTGCATGCGAGCAGAGCGAGAGCAGCTGAAGTGTTTCACGTAACAACATGGTGAAACTAATCCTCTGACTGTGTCCACTCCGATTAATGAAGCGATGCCGTAAACGGGTAGTTTGAGAGATCTGAATGTCTGACTTATTTTAGTCCTCTGACTTTGATTTGAGGAACCGACTAATCCTGTCATTAGATGAATCTGCTGGTACCTTTAAAGTCATGTAATCACTGAACTGCATCACCCTGACTCATTGTATAGTAGACTTTGCAGCGCATATGGTTTTATTTGCAGAGCAGAGGCCACGGATGTTCAAGTAATTATATCTACAACTGTATATCTAATCTTTTAGGATCTTAACCTTCATAAAATACGATACAATACAAAATCTGGTTTAATACTTACTCCATTATGCTAGGACTGATTAGCTCAAAAAGGCTATACAATGCGACGGGTAACTGGAAAAATCAGATATAAACTGCTTTATTTCAGCAGTAACTTCACTCAGAATGTTTTTGCAAGTGTCTATAAACATGGAGTAGATACCTACAGTGAAACACCCATGTGTTTTTAACTCAATAACTGTAAAGATACTGCATAAAATTAATGTATGTACAGACATACTGTATATACATATATTTATATATGTAGATCCATTGACACATATTTTTATTACAAGTCAATTGCCAAAGGGACACTGTTTTCCATGTTCCAATGGTATCTACTCCATGTTACAAGACACTTGATAACATTTTGAGGATAGTTAGTGACAAAAAAGCAATATATTTCCTGTGTTTTGACTTACCCGTGTTCCATTGTATAGCTTTGTCAAGTTTAATGGTCAGTTGACTAAATTCCACAGGGAGTAATTTTCAAATAAAGCATGTATTTTGTGGAATTTTAGAGCCTTAAAGACTGTAAAAAAAAAAGGGTTATTTTTTCCAACACTTCCATTTGCCCAGCAACATTGTATTGTATAGCCTTTTCACGGTAAAGTGTCCTAATACCCAAACACCATACTGGAGTTATTTCAAAAACAGATGTATTTTGTGAAGATCTGAAAGGTAGACAAACAGGGCTTTGACTGAAAAATACAGTTCTCCTTTAAACTCTTAATTAATAGATTGTGATTTGCAGACAGAAAACTCCTGTCAATGGCAATGCATGTTGGGTAAGATAATTACATAATTGTAACTTGCTCTATTAGACACAATCAGGCGGATCTGAGTAAAACATGTAAAACAAAGCCATGTAAATCTCTTTTAAAGGGGAAAATCTGATGTGACAGCACACTTGTGGTCAGTGTTCAGCAACTGAGAGGCCAGAATGCCCGTCTAGCAGGCTTAATTGCCATGCTGTTGTAATCTTGAATCAGACAATGTAACCTTTTGTGAAAACTCAAGAGCTAAGAATTTGCATTTTCAGAAGTTTTTTAAGTGATGATCTCATAAACTGTTATTTTGGGAAATTACCACTTTATTAACACAGATTTGTGTTAGAAAGATGTAGCTTAGTCCTTTTCTGCTTACCTTACACACTCCATCCACACAAATATCCCTCCGCCCAGGGTGGCAGGGGGTACCATCCACCACAGCCCTGCGGTGGCGATAGAAAAAGTTTTCCCCTCTCGGCATGCAGTTCAGCTCGCAGGGGTTCTCAGCTGTCAGAGGGATGTATTTCATTTTCAGAACAGTTGAAAGCTCTCTCAATGAAAATAAATAAATAAAACAATTAAAGATGCAAGCAGCATTGAACGGGCTCTCGGACCCCTGCTCCCAATATTAAACACAGTGAATCATCAACATGTTAGTTGTTCGTAACCACATTAAAACTTTATCTGGTGAAGCAGATGTTTTCAGGGCGGAAAATTTATCCATCACATCAAGTTTCAGGGTGACTGGACTGCATAGAGTGGTGTTTTAACATTAAAATTTTTCCACAGGAAATGATTGAAATTCGCCATCCTGCTGCGGCCACGCCCATGAACGGAAACTCATAATATCGATCACTTTTCATCCCTGACATGTGAGGATTGGCCAGCCCGAACTTAAAGTCAATGTGATGAAATCTACAGGAGGAGTCTGCAAAAGTACAACATGTACAAATTGCTCAAAATGGGCGTCTTCCTGATCTATTTTGGTCATGGCAGCAGAGACTTTTTTGTAGGTAAGTTCTACAGTTCATATTTTTCAGTGAAAGTAGGAAGAAGGGCTGCAGTTTAAAGGGCGTGGCCAAGTCATTTACCGAGGCCCATGAGCAAAAACCATTTACCGTACGTAAATTTTCGCCAGGACTTATGTGTGTACAATGTTTTATGAATTTTCAAACGTAGGAAAACCCTCAAAAATGTGATTCTTTTAGATAAATAACAGTTCCTTCTATGTTTACTTCTGACCTCCGTAATAAGGGAGCCACTTGTAGCGTTTCCCCTGGAAGTCCATGCCATCAAACTGGGAGCACTGCTCTTCACGGAAGTCCTTGGATCCCTCGGGGCAGTCCTGAGTGGAGCAACGGGAGGCAGCCGTCACATGACAATTTAGTAAAAGAAAGCGAAACATCCCATACATAGAGACAGTCATAAGATGAGGAAGACACAGTCTTGTGTTTTTGCCTCTTTAAAATGCTGCATGGATCGTTGCCAAATTTTACTGGAGGATTAAAACGGTCAAGATCGAATTAAATTTTGAGACCTCGAGCAATGCAACAATTGATGCATAGAGCGTTGCAGCTTGTGAGCGGGGCTGCAGCCCACTGGATGAACTTACTTTGATGTTAGTCATCGCTTATCCTTGTGCAAGTTATTGGTTTTTGGAAAAAAAATTAATGTCTTTCTGTCTGAGGCTTTGATCTCTTTCCAGACAAAGCTTGGAAAAGGTGACCCCTTCACCCCCTTTTAGTTGACTTACTTAGTTTCAGTTTCTGTCTCTTAGTTCTGTCTCTGGGAAAGGGACAAAAAAAACAGTAAAACCTCCCACTAATCTACTGCCACACACATTCCATCTATTCTACGTTTGTGGGGAAACCATACAGACCACATACTATAAAATGATGCAGAGTTTTAAAAATACAAATATCCAAAAAAGGAGTTTAATTTTAGAAAATGTGTGAACATGTGTGTAGCTCACTTGGATGTTGCAGGAGCGGTAAGACTTGTCTGGCCCCACGCAGTTGTGTCCTCCA
This sequence comes from Mola mola, assembly GCA_001698575.1. Classification (NCBI taxonomy): domain Eukaryota; kingdom Metazoa; phylum Chordata; class Actinopteri; order Tetraodontiformes; family Molidae; genus Mola; species Mola mola. The sequence goes on along the minus strand of KV751380.1, from coordinate 1,954,138 downwards.
TCAGCCCTGTGCATAGAAAATATCAATAATAATATCATAAATCAATACAAGAGGCAAACTTTGTATCAGAACATAAACCCAAAGATGCAGCTATTAACACTCCTAACGGACTGAAGAAGATGAGTAATCTGTAATGTCATATCGACAATGGATTGGCTACATTTTCTGGGAAATAATTAAATATATTTCGAGTTAGTGTTTTACTCACACTAGTATGTTCTGTCGACATTTTTGCCACACAAGTTAATTAACATTTCTTCATTATGGTTATAAAGAAACAACATTTTTCAGGTTTATGTTTCTAACATAACTGTATTTCCGTCAAAGACACTTTATTTACACTGCAGTCAGAGTTGCCAAGTCTGAATGCTGTAAGTGAATTTGGGCTTGTTTATTTAAATGCAGCTGTTTATTTGGGCATGCTCCAGTGTTTCTTGTTTCTCTCTGTTGTCTGAAAGTAAAAATGCTTTGTTTTTACCCCACTTTCACCACCTGTTACTGGAAGACTTCTCTCATTTTTCTACACTAAATAATGGGTAATAATGTGGTATATTGCTGTATAAAGTACTACTGTAATTCTTCAGTACAGTTCATTATATGCAACTTTCTTTCATTTCATTTTCATACATCCGGTCCTCATTTTGTGTTGCTATAGTACAAGTACTTTTGAGTTGAAAAGAAAAAATGTAAAATTAAGAAAAACACAGAATTTCTGAAATGGCTTTACATTAAAGGCAAATTAAATTCATATTTTACACTTCTAATACAAGATAAATCCAGCAGAAACTGTAGAAATATACTGTATGAATACAGTATTAATTGATCGAATGGCCTCTCTCTTACAGTATGTTTGGTAAACTGCTTATTTTGGTCTTGTTTTCGTAGACTTGGTAGCTTTTTTTCTCTTGCAAGATCCGGCAACTCTGACTGCGAGTTCCATCCTTGTCCTTCCATGTGCCAACATGGAAATCCTGTGGCAGGCAAAGGAGCAGCAAGACCAAGTACCGACCCGCTCAGGCACCAACAGAAATGACATTGATTAGGTCAGACACACCCTACAGACATAAACAGAGGAGCTGGGAGATAAGCCAGCTCAAGCACTTTAAACAGAGCGCCTTGTTTGAAATTTGCTAGTGGCACAGTTATCAGCTGTCTGATGCTGCCACTGATCAGCTGAGCTTGACTTTGTGGCCTGACTGAACTAAGGCTGTGCTCAGTTTGCACAGGAGACGAGGTTTTATATGATATATCAACCCAATCGGTTAGAGAAATATTAAAAAATGACAAATGAAGACTGTAAGTCCTCATTTTGGGTAAAGCTGCAGAAACACTGGATCCCATATTTCCCACAATGCATCAGGGCAGTACCTCCCATCTTTGAAACCCTGCCAACTTTAGTTTGAATAATAAATAAAGTCTAAATCCTGATGACATTAGCAGAGTTTTTTTCAGCTCCCCCAGAGCCACAGAAAATGCCAGTAACTGTTTTCACATGTTGAGAGCAGTGAAGTGGGAGTGCCCTGTTTAAGCCACAGTTTTCGTTTTTATCAGCACTGTGAAAGGGAAAATAACATCTTTTCATACTTAAGTTTCAGTAAAACAGAAACAGTTAATGACAAGGTAAGGATGCAGATCACATACGCAAATAAAGCTCAGACTGTCTGCCAGTGGAGAAATAACAAGTTTCAGGTCTGACATTAAGTGGAATTCCTTTTTAATCTGCACCTTTTAAAAAACAGAAAAAAAAAAACGAGCTCAGTGAAAGGAGATGCACTAACACTCGCGCAAACATCGGCAAACACAGCGGATCATTTCCAGCCATGCTGGTAACTCATGATTAAGTCACCTCCAAAAGAACCTGCCCTCAAGGCAAAAAAACAAGACGTGCCCCTGTCAACACGCCAAAAACTGGGATTAAAACATGTTCAAACAACCAGCGACATCATCCAGGAATCAACTTTTCACCTTGAAATGGAAAATAAACCCGTGGAGTATAAAAACAGCGCTTCCAGTTTAAAGGGCTACATGGCAGGGGGGTGGAAAAGTGCTTGGTTATTCAAGCAAAATCATTGATTGCACAAAATTGAAAGAGATTATAGACTGGCAAAATGGCAACCTTGAAAAGCTTCAAAATCTTTTGGATGGGGGTCAAGAAATGTCATACATTAATGTTGGGCAAAATGGGAGTTCCTGCGTAGCACACAATGAGTCAGCAGCTGTCTAATCATAGTATTTGAAGGTGTGATCTGGGCAAACCTGGCAGACAAGACGTGACAGGGATCATCCAGGTAGGTACGGTAGCAGCGGGACATTCATCGTTCAGCTGAAGAGGGGGAACAGACTGTCTGACTCACTCACTGACTGCATGGACATGTTGAAAATCAGGATCTAATGGGGCATCAGATGACAGATCAGTCACCATCCTTCACGGACCTATCAGCTCTCACACGGACTGTTTCCATCACTGCGAGGGCTTAATGTGGAAAAAACATGTTTTTTTATGGTTTGCCATTACATAATTGCACCAACTTATCAACCAAGGTTACTGTTTGGACATGTTAAAGAAAAGGCTAATGTTCTGCCTGGTGGGCATATTTGTTTTCTACTTTTTTTTTTATTCAATGCGTCATTTATTGCTCAATAATCGAGGCACACCTACATTCTGCAGGACATTTTAATTCTAGAAAGACAGCCAATGAATGAAGGATGACTTCAGGTTTGAAAATGGATTTGGCATTGACCTTTAAAGGAGAATTCTGGTATTTTTCAAACTATTTCCCAGTAATTTACATGCTAAAATTTCACAAAATACTTTTAGAAAAATAGTTTTTTTCTGAAATTACACCACTATGGAGTTCATTCTCTAGCACCGTTTAGCTCAGTACAACGGCACAGGGCAAGTCAAAGCACCAGAAACAAATCTGTTTTTTTCACTACTAATTATGCTCAAAATTTGCCAGTGCCTGGTAACAAGGAGCATAGACCCACAGTGAAACAGCCATGTCTTTGACTAAACAACGGTAAAGATGCTAAAAAAAAACAAATATTTTTGTATAGATCTTTTTCCTATGTTTCTTTACTTCCTACTATAGCCTTGTAAAGCTACATGGTCCTATCAACAAACTACATACATCTCTTTGATGAAATTTTAGTGTGAATGCAGAACTTTTGCATGTAAAGCTGTATTTTACAAATTAAAACATGGACCCTCTTTGGATAATTTCAATAATTTAGAATAATCTAAAATAAGACACTTCACATCCCATAGATGACTACATGAGGCAACATGATTTGAGTATTTAGAGAGGAAGCTGGCAACAACTCCAGGCGTGACTTTGCTACTCTTCAATCACACCTCAGACTTGAAGAGAAAAAGCTTTAAAGTGTACAGAAAAATCACCTCAAAGAATTAACACTTTAACAAGCCGATGAAACTATTGGGATAGTTTTAAACCACTTGTGAGTTTACCTCTCAGCTGTTCCTCTTCAGCAGCACCCAGCAACAAGAGGTGATTTAATGATAAATCCCTGCAATCTGCTTTGGATGCAGGATAAACCCGTGTCCTCCTGACTTCAATGCATTCTTTCATGATTGAAACACAGTGTGAGCCTGCGAACCTCACAATTAGTCCATGTGCAGCATGTGTACTCATGCATGTGCAAGGGCCCGTTTGTGTAGGTAGTATCGGCAGGGGACGCACCTTCTGGTGATGCAGCGCCTGGTTCTCATGGTCACGCCACTGCCACAGCTACGGCTGCATTCTCCATAAGGACCCCACGAGTCCCAGTAATCCACACTGGGCCCCTGCACACAAGGGGATCATCAGAATGTGAAGAAAGAGACCCTTCTTTGTTTCAAGGGGTCATTCCTGGGCTCAGAGGCAGCAACTTTGAAGTTTTGAAGGCAACATGGACGATAAAAACGCTACCATGGTCAGTAAGAAAAAAACATTTTCATTAAAGGTGTGTCATGGCCCATCCTACAGTGGATTGGATTTTGGTGGCCAAGGATCAAGGTCATTGAAAGGTCAAAAAGCAGGGTTTTTCGTAACTCCAGAGAGAATTGACAAAACAAGCTGACAGCACCGGCTACTGATGCTAACTTTGAGGCTTTCAGGGTCAAGAAACATTTATCCAACTGGTGTTACGCTGTTTTTGCCACCAAATGACCTTGAACATTTTGAATTTTTTTATATATTTTCTGTATCTTTTATCTCCATTCCCAAATCACTCATTGTGGCTATTAGATAGAGGCAAAAGGACGAAGACTAATTCACAGCATTTACAATTCTACCTAATATTATGTTGGATACACGATATGTCATGTTGGATTGAGTCTTACATAACATTGGCATTAAACCAGGGCTGCAACTAATGCATGTTTTTTTTTTTTTTACATGTGTTAGTGTTTGTAAGTTTTACAATTGCGCAACTAGTTATTGTGGTTATCTGAGACTAATCATCAACTCCTTGAAACATTGCAGCAAACAATTAAGGTAACAATGAGCACTTCCTTGAAGCGTTAACTGATTTTGAGTTCACACTGATAAAAAAAAGAGTTAGTGGACATCACTCTCATAAAAGTGTTTCTGCTGCACTGATTCGTGTTTCTACCGTCAGATTTGTGTTTCAGGTGTTGGTGGTGGCTTTGCATGCAGCTCTCATTGTTTTCTGAGTTCACTTTCTGAGGATCCTCTGTGAGTTTACCGAGAGCGCCGGAGCCGAGAGCAGCTGAAGGATTAACAGAGGGAGCAGCATCGTCTCGGTTTCCTGGAATAAAAAGAGAAAAGAGAGAGAGGAGTTAGTCACTGTGAGTAATAGTGGCTATTACACATTGAGCAACTTTTCCAGAAACCAGCCAGAGGCTGTAATTGATGTGAGACACGAGCCAACATACACAACAGGACCAATGAAACTGGAGGACATTTCTGAGCAAAAAAATCCCTTCTTATCTAATCAAACAGACATGTCTTGTAAGTTTTGCTTGGTGTTGGCTCACACTCTGTGCACGTCGGTGTCATTGCCCTGCAGCGTTTCCTAACATATGGCCATAAATTAGTCATAAAACAGAGTGCGTAGTAATGATTTAAGCAGATCATCAGACTGGAAGCTGCTGCAATTTCTGTGGTTGGACTCACTCAATCAACAGCTGGATCGGCATCTGCAAGATGTCCGTTTCAGCTTTGGCTGATCTGACAGTCTCTCACTCTCTCGCTGAGTTTAAAGTCTCAGGGATAAGAATATTTCAGTCCAAAGGGGAGAATGGATCATTCAAGTAATCAATAAGAATCAGCAGGATTTTTCACAGTGTTTAGGTCTTTTTTTCCCTATTCATCGGCGTCTTTTAAGGAGAAAAGGTCACAACACTTCCTGGCCCCACCATCGCAAGTTTTCAAGTGTTAGTTAACCGAATATCTTTGAATTATGGAGATTTCCAGATCTCCATAAGCAGCGAGGGATGTTTTTCACGATCACATTTTCCATCGGGATCGATCAATATGATTTTGTCAGGGTTGATACAATAATGATTATTAATAATTAAGGAGCCCAATTGCTGTTTTTTAAAAAGATATGTGGAGTAAAAATGAAAATCTTTGTGTCAAAATTTAGACTAGCCAGTGATAGAACATATCTACGTACATTTGAAAAGTACTGAGCTACCGAAGCACTTGTGTCTTTTAGTGGACTGTAAGTACACTTTCACTCCACTACATTTTGAGGATAATATTTACCTTATTGTCATTTTTATTCACTACATTTATTCTACTAACTTTGGTTGCCAGAGAACTTGTTACATCCATACCAAAGTTTTATTGGCAATCAGACAATAAAACATTGATTCCAATTATAATTAAATTTTCACTTCCACATTCCCACAAAGACAATACGAGCATGTGTACCATGACAACCTGTAAGACAACAAATGTTTACAGCCACACTTCCACATGAAAACAGCTTTTTGTGAGATTTTCAATTCTTTAAAATCCAGCCTCATCATTTTCCTCCGCGGCCTCGTCCCTTTAACTGAGCTAAAAGTGGATCTGCTGCTGCATACAGGGATGCTGTTTGTTTGTTTTTTCCAGGGCAAACAAGGGGGTTTCTTGCCCCCCACCCTTTAACTGAGCTAAAAGTGGATCTGCTGCTGCATACAGGGATGCTGTTTGTTTGTTTTTTCCAGGGCAAACAAGGGGGTTTCTTGCCCCCCAGAGAGAGAGAGAGAGAGAGAGAGAGAGAGAGAGAAAGAGAGAGGGGGTTGGAGCTGCCACAGCACCTCTGATCCCGTCTGCCATGATGAGTGAAAGCGCTGGCAGCCGGGACAGTTACCCCGCTGCCATGAAGGCCCCACAGTGAGCCGACAAGAAGTCAGAGGGACGACCAGCAGTCTGTGTCTCTGTTCTCTCGAACACAAACACCTGCTGCAGAAAAAGCCCCAAACTGAGCGACTTCCCTGGAACTGGTCTCTCTGTCTGGGCCAACAGTACTTATTTACACCTCAATTAATACATAAATAAATGAAAAAATCCCCCAGCTGATGACTCAGGCTGCCCTGCTAATTATTTTCTTTAACAGTGAATCTGGAGCGTTTCTTAATAATCCACTTTTTAAACAAAAAACATTTAAAAACAATGTTCAGTTCACATTAAAGCTGCAAAACCTTCATTCTAGACCTGGTAAATGACATTTTTGTTTGATGAATGACTCAATTTTGCTAATTCAACTTATGTCCATCAACAAAGCCAGGGCTTTATTTAACATATGCATAATGAATATAAATATTCTGTAGTTCAGACACAAATCAGTGTTTAAAAGGAAAAAAAGTTTTTGGATCTCCAGAATATACACTGGAGACATTTCAAATTAATCAGCATATGTTTGGCATTTTGTGTTATTTTGTGTTACAGAATATGCCTTCATAATAGGCTATTTCTATCATTATAACACAAAGACCTGTGATACACAAGAGCAGGTTAGTTTTTAACCCCTTTAACTGTAATCCAAATTAATCAATAGGAGCATCTGTAAGTAATCAATTAACTTTCCTATTAACCTTCATCCAAATGAAGCCCTGTTTTTCATCTCCCCTTTCAAACACTTGGTGATATAATTACCATTAACCGAAAGTCATAGATAGTAAGTTAACTTGGTTCACTTGGGGCTGGACTGAGCTCACTCACCCTCCTCGTCAGGTTTCAACGCGCTTCGCTGGGGTCTTTTTAACCCGCCGGTGGGTCCCAGCGGAAGGATCGCGCAGCCGGCTGCTTTCCGTCGGGGGTTCTGTCCTGAAGGCGCGTCGGGAAAGAGCCGCGGTGTCCCGGGTTTGGGGTGGTGGACTGCCGGGGCTCAGGCTGGCATTTAGTCTTTCTCTCTCTCTACTCTCTTCGTCCGTCGCTGGGTGTCTTGTGTCCAACGGGAAAGCGAGCAGCAGCAGAAGAAGAAGAGGAGACGAGGAGAAAAGTCCCGCTGGTTGAACCCCTCCGCTGCGTCATCAGCGCGCTTTTTAATGAGCAGCTCCGCCTGACAGAGACGAGGCTCCCTGCGGCTCACAGGCTGCCATTTCACAGCGTAAGGATGATAGCTCGATAGCGAGGTCACTCACAAGCATAGATGAGGGTTGGAAAAAGTTTGTTTTTTTGCTACCCCCCCCCCCCACACACACACTTTTTTTCGATGCCAACGCTTCGTTTTAATGCCCACAACACACCGCGCGTGCTGACAGCATACATAACTTCCAACATCATCTGCTCTGAAAAACGGGGTTATATTTCATACAAATAGGTCCAAAAATGTCCATTTGGTGAATGGTGTATTTATTTAATTATTGTTAACTCCTGTGTTTCATTGTAGTTGGTGGCGGACGATGCTTCGACATGTTTATGCGTGTTGTTAGCATGCTAGCATTGAGTGCAATCTGAATGTAGACAGCTTAACGGTCATTTCTTACTGCTTAAATTTATTTACCACCTCCCGAAGAAGTTTTCATTCCCCACCCCCTGGTCAGGCGTATCCAGGAATCTTGAATTAAGGGAATTTTTTTTCTCCTGTTTTTTTTCCGTACATCAGAATCAGCGAAAGCAAATCTGCACGCCTAAAACATTGATATTTAGCAAGTGTCTTGTGTATCATGTTAGTTTAGTGATTCGAAAGTAGAGCGGAAGTTTGATTTCGGCTGTTATGAAACAAAGTTTATTAGTGTTAGTGGTAACAAAAGTAGTACTTAACTCAGTGTCTGTTGAATCAAACTATTAAAAAATTCCAATGCCAGAAACACTCATATTTTTATTTAACCATACAGCATGTCACAGCCCAAGACTTTTTAAAATGCTGCATAGTTTCGTTTAGTTGTAGTTTTCATGGAAACAATCTCGAAGTATCACAATAATAAGACCAGGTTAGGTGTATTTTGAGCTACTAAAGATGGTCTGTAGTTTCCAAAACCTCAAACTGAACATTGGTGTTTTAAACTGCATTAAAAACAAAATGAATAAAACCCCATAGGTTGATCTGTCATTTTGTGTTCTCAGTACTCAAATCCTGTTGTAAAGTCAACAATAGCACACAGGACCTTGAAGAATTTGACAATTTAATTGACAGGTGTGTCCATGAACGTGTTAAAATTGCATGAAATCAACAAGGGAAAGGGACTATTTGGGGTTTTCATGAGGAAACCTCAAGTGCTGCTGCTGAGCTGTGTTTAAACATCGGTCAGGGTATGTTCAAGGCTGCACCTCGACCTTCCTCTTGCTCCTCTCCTCGCTTCTTCCCTCAGCGGGTGAGGGTCTTCCAAACATCCCGACGGCCAAAAACTGCAGAGTTATGTAGTTGTGGGACCATCAAAACATCCAATGTGTATTTATCCTGGATTAACTATACATTTCTATGTTTGACGATCTTGGGAGCCATTCAGAAAGACGAGGATGACCCAAAGAGAGAGAGAGAGATTTTTTTCCCCACACATCAAAGAAAAACTGTTTTAACAGCAACAAAACAAATCGGAGCCACATGTCAGTTTATTTGTCTGGTGACACTGAGGGATTGTTTTCCATGTTCAGGTCAGAGTAAGGAAGTTTGGTATTAAGTGTTCAAAGTCAAACCATTTCATACAGTCCTACAATGTAAGTTAGACAAGCTCAATGGACCATCAAACAGAAATCGAGTCACCTGCTGCAGTCCCACCGTAACGCTCGCCCATCGATGGTGATGCCGTTCATGCATTGCTCCAGCTTCTGCATCCTTATGCCGTTTAATCCGACATTTACAATGTTTACCACAATATATTTTACGTATAGAGGTTGTTTCAGCACCAGTTTGAGGCAGTGGTCGAGGAGGTGCACCAGTCATGTCTGTGTAATGTATTAAAAGTGCTGTGTAGAAAAATGTGTTGAGTGATTCCACCTGTAACAAGATATTTTCAACTGAATGTCCAAAAAAGATTTGCAAAGAAGATAAATGTAGTAGAGAAAAAGTACAGTTCAATTATCGTAGAGTCCAAGTAGCTGAAATGTGTACAAGAAGAACAGTATTTGAGAAAATGTGCTGTAGTTTCTTTCACCAACGGGCTGTAAAAGTCAGGAAATAATGAGGCAAATATTTGCGTTCTTACTGCAATGTGAGTTTGTAACCTGTGGAACAGAGTTAATCGGGGGTTGCGAAAGGAAGAAACCGATTCCGTGTGTGTGTTTGAGGCCCCCACTAATGTCGGCTCTCACGTGGGGACAAAACAGCAGCTCAACTTGACGTTGTTTGGTGCCATTAAACTGACAACAAAATGAAAAAGCAATGAGAAGGCTAATATAAAAACACAGCGTAAATTTTACAATTCCTCCATGGGAAGACTCACTCTGCACATGATATTAGCAAAAGGAGCAGAACAGATACAACATTTAGAGGTGCAGGTCAGTCGAGGGCAGCACTCTGTATCTTACCCAATCAATCTTCCATGGAGACAAGGTTATATGTTAATTTGAAAGCTTTTAAAGGAGAACTTTAGGTTCTATTTCCTGTTTTTTTGGGGGGGCTCTAAAATTTCACAAAACACACCTTGAAAAAAAAATTTACTCCAGTTTCTAAGACTGTTTAGCAAGTCATAACATAGGAAATAAATTGCTTTTTTTCCACCGATAACTATGATAACTATGCTTGAAATGTTATTTCAAGTGTCTGGATAGCTGCAGTGAAACACCTGTTTGTTTTCAACTCAGATTTTATGTTTCTGGTTCCTATCACTGACAGAGCTCCCCAGACATAATCAGTCAATTACCATAGGGGAACTCTTTACAAAAGACAAGACAATTCAATTTGGAATAACTTCACAAGTTTGTCTTTTGGAAACATCATAAAGCAGTGGGGATAAACAGCAATTTATTTAAAAATGTGGGGAAAAAAATTTAGAGCCTAAAAGTCCAGGAAATAAATTTTAATTTGAAAGTTTTTCCTTTAAGGAAGCAAGACTGGGAGCAGGGGGAAGCAGCTAGCATGTAACCCTTGATTTAAAAATAATTCCGTGTTATAATAGGATAGTAGGATTTATTGGAGGTGGTGGTGTAAGCTATTCTACCTTTGGACGGCATAGCCTGCAGACACGCAGGTGCTACCAGTCTTGTTATCTTACTCTTGGCAAGAAATATGTACAAAACTCAAAGTCAATCAGCTGAGGATCAAAACATTCTTGAATATTAGTCAGAATTTATTGCCTTCATCAATAATACACACTGAACCACACTGGCTTTATTACTGTATGTCCATTGTTGCTGTCTGAGCCTGTGCGGAGGGAGGCACCTTCAACTTGCCCTAACCCACGTCTCACGAAGATGAAGGCATTAACGGATAATCAGGTATTTTTAAGGGTTTGACGCAGAGACCAAACATAGGTGACCACCCACTACTCCTGACCACCAAAAAACTAAAAATATGATCCACTGGCTGTCATCAAATAAACTCTGTACAGGGGCAGTGCAGGCGTTTAATTATAGAAACCTAAGGAGCACAATGCCTTGTGAACTATCTTTGCAAGCTTTTCACCAGAGGCCATATTTTCCACATCCACAGACCTCCAGTTCTGATTCTTGGTCATTATTTCTAAAGCCAAAGTGGTTCAGTTAACATTTAAATGACTAAGGTTTACATCTATTCCCTCAAAATGTACACATAGGCAGGGAGAAAAAGCACAGTTTCAATGTTAAAGAAAACACCCGTGCCCAGTTTAGTTCTCATGCCCACCCAGTGTTTAGAAATCTTCTCCAATTGGTTGTTTTTCATCCTCCTTGTCCCGTCTTGGTTTCCTCCAGGACTGTTTTCATTGGGCACATCCACCTGCGCTCATGTTTCCATGGTGGGCCTTCAGAGCTGCCGGCTGAGCTTGTGCGCTTGCCTCTCCTTGGCATTGAAGGCATATTTTGTGTCCTGTAGCTGTTCTATGATCTCCTTGGCCTCCTTCATCTCCGCGGCCAGCTGGTTGTACTTCTCCACCAGCTCCTGGTTCTCTCTGCGGAGCTCCACCACCAGCTGGCTGAGCTCCTCGCTCTGCTTCCCGCAGTGCTGCTTCAGCTGCTCCATCTCCGAGAGCGTCTCCTCCATGCTCTTCACCAGCCCCTCCAGCTTCTCTTTAGACATCTCCGAAATGTTCGGGTCAACTTTGCAGACGTTTTGCTCTTCGTGTGCTGCCGAGCGTCTGTGCTTGTCCAGAGTGATTATTGGGGTCTTACATGTCTCGCACCGCCCTGCACGTTAATCCCCTTAGCCGAGCTATCCTGGGAACGTAGCTCAGTGTGACACACACAATGTCTCCTGCTTAAGTTCCCGTCCAATTCCCAGGATGGAAGTTGACTGATCAGTGATCATGCTCAAAGGACATGGGACATGCAATGAGAGAAACAAAACAAGCACAAGATTCAAATATCTCTCAGTGATGGATTCCTCATTTCTGGGATAAATGAGTCCTGAAGAAGGTTTTTCTGGGAATGCAGCCCAAACAGCTTTGAGAGCCTGAGGCAGCCTAATCCTAACAGGACAGGTGTCTGAGTCAGATGCAGGACAAACCCTATGGAATTAAATGTTGTTTGTTCACCAGCCGAGCTGCAGGCTACACATGCAGGAAAGAGGCCTCCCTGAGGGCTCGTTAGGTAAGTCACAGTGTCAGGAAAAAATGCTCAGGGTGAACTTCTGCAATGTGCAACCGTCCTGGCCACGCAGGCCAAACGGTCCCCATGGTGACACTTAATGTGTCCAGCACTCCGGGCGACGTGCCAGCTCAGTTGGCATCAGGGGGAGACGGCGAGCGCGGGAATTTCCACAATGTTCCCACCGTCTGCAGAAATGCTTTGCATCAGTCTCTGAGCGAGTTTGCCTGTTTGAAGTCAGTGGGGATGATGCAGGAGAGACAACGGTGTTTTGTGAATGTGCTGAAGGAAAGGAAACAGCCCCAAGGGGTGTGGCCCACTAACCTTTGACCTCTGATTGGAGGATCAATGCAGTTGAAATAAAATCTAAACTGTACTCAACATTTACTAAAGTATGATATTGAGATCCTTCAGTGTTAACATGTTCCGTTATTAATCATCCATTTTAGAGGGATTCTGTATTAGTTATTGCTCAAATACTCAGTTTATGAAAAGAGGTGAATGAGCTACTTATGCAAACGCCTGTATAATGAGTGGTATACTATCTAATTGTGCAATTGTTATTCTTGTCTAATGCAGAACATGCATTAGACATGGTCTGCATTTGCTTATTTTCCTTATGTGTCATTAAACATTTCAGAATATACAACCATGGTGATCTTCTGCTTTGCAGTATTTCTCATACTCTCTGTTATATATGTTGGAGTCAGTGTGTAGGCAATGTGCCCTAAAGCTTATTTCCAAAAGCTCTGTACCAACATTTGATGTTTGCACTGCACTAGTGTGTCACACATCTCAAAATATTTGAATATTTCACTGTAACTGTATAAGCATAAACACCATAAATAAAATTAAAAAAGGCTTGAAATTTACTTTACTTGCAATGATTAAAAAAGTTTAACTTTTTGAATGAAATAACAACAAAGACTTACAATCGGAGTGTAAGACTCAAGAAATGAAACAACATCTTTAGTTTCATTATTTATTAAAAAACAAAATCTGAGTTGAATAACCTTGCATAACACAAATATGCACGTGGAGGACAGAAAATAGCCAACCCAACATGTTCCCTAAAAAACCAAATGGGGAAAAAAAAATCAAAATGATTCAGAACAAACGTTACTGGTTTCATCCCCGCACGCATGAAACTCGAGTGCAACTTCAAGAGGAGCAAACAGTGCAGCTCGTCGTCCTCCATCAGTGAGCATCATCTCACACGTGAGAAGCCACAGAGTCTCGGTTCAGACACATGTCATTTTTCATACAATACACCTTTTATTTTGAGCTTTAGTTACACTTTTTGGTATCTTTTTGATTACAGTTAAGCAAATTATGCTCGTTTTCCAAAATATTCACAAATTCAAGCACCAAATTTAGCAAAATCTACAACTCCCTTAATCAGCAGGATTTATCATACAAAGGTTTTACTTGTTTTCACCCTTTGTCAGATTTCCCTAATCTCTGCAGGAATCCTACACACATATTTCATCAAAAAAAAGTTTCTCTTTTGCATATTATGAAAGAAGAAACCCAACGGTATCTGTGTAAAGATGAAATTATTTGTTTCATGCAGCATAGTTGCAGACAGCACCAGGCGAGCATCATGAGGGCAGCTGTAGCCTAAAGGTTCAGAGTTTGTGACCAGATGATCACAGGTTACAATCCCTGCGCAGGTTGAAAAACATAAAATCAATCGAAGTCAGGGAAGAGAATGGAAAGCGCATTTCTGTGCCACATTAACAATAACTACTGAAATGCCCACGAGCAAGGCACTGAACCTTCGACTGCTCCAGCAGAACTGCTCAGTGGCTGACAGTACACGACTGACATAGCAGGCAAGTCTCAGGTGTGAGTGAGTGTGAGTGTGTGTGTGAGTGTGTGTGTGTGTGTGTGTGTGTGTGTGTGTGTGGTGAGTGAACTTTCCTCCCTCTGCGGGCTCTGAATTCTATTGTGATTTAAGGTCAGAATTATGGGCTGAAAACGTGGTGAAATCTTGCAGTGTCACAATAACCTTTTAATTATACAGACACGATAAGCTAAACTCTTCCACTTTTTACCGTGCGAAAGATTCAAAAACATCCAGTTCAGGGTGGACCTTCCAGGATTTCTATAGTGAAGAAAACACATCTCAACCTGGTGACAAAAGCACGCCTGGTGACTGACAGATCATCATCATCATCATCAGTGTCCATTGGCTTGATGAAGGCTTTTTAATCTTGGATTTACTTTGGGGCAGCTCTCATATCAGAAAAAAAAACAATTGAAGGATGTCTTTAAAGGAAGATTTAATGACACTGTCTCCCTTTAAAGAGCTGCTACTGCCAAGGTGTCCCTGAGCAAGGCACCTACTGTGAAGCCCCAGCTGTGGAAGACCGTTGTGGTCATGGGCAGCTCCCAGGTGTGAATGTGTATGGATAAGAAGCAGAGCGCTGCTGACGCCAAGCACAAGCTCTTTTTAAAGCCCGTCTTAGGAAGGGATGTGTGGGCAGGAGGCGCCCCTGTATCGCCCTCTCTTCCCCGGCTGTGAAGGGCTTGCTCTCGTGTCGGTAGCCAGAGCGCTATGTGGGAGAGGGCTATCGGGGCAGCTGCTAAATGTAGAACTGGTGCAGCGACAGCTTGTCCATGAAGGGCTGTACTAAGTTGTCTGTGGCAAAGTAGAAGACCAGGCCGAAAAAAATGGAGATGGGGAGCGCGGGGAGTGCTTTCTTGAAGATGGCGAGGAGGAGAAGAGTCAGACACAGTCCCTATGGGGTGGGGGGCAGAGACAGATAAAACAAAACGGAGGAAACAGCACATTAAAAGACTGTGTTAAAGTCAGCACTAAAGAGGAGTTGGATAATGTCCTGAGACAGCTGGACTACGGTATAAGCATCTGTGGTTACTCACTATGAGGATGGCCACGAAGCAGGCCAGAGTGGTGTTCCAGTCGCCGCTGGCAGTGGCAGAGGCCTTTCCCACCAGCATGCTGTAAAAGATGAAGTCTCCCAGGCCCAGTTTCACGCCCCCTGAGAACACAGGGTGGAGTTCATCAGACACAATATCCACCACAGCCCCACGCCCTCAAGCCCCCGTCAGAGATCTTTCCTCAGCTGTAATTACTGTACAAACAAGAGCTGTGGCCCCGTATTTACCGAAGCTTAGTGTTCCAGAGAACGTGGGCCCCTCAACAGTTCGGACATGGAACCTAGCAATTGCCGTAAATAATTGCTTCCTAATCTGTGGTGAGTAAAAACAGGCTGCATCCAAACACTTGTGTCGACTTCCCATGAGCACTCATTTCCCAGGAAAGGAACACTTATAAACTTTCCCAAAATGTTTTACGTGTTCAGAGAAGATGGAAGCGAAAGGTGATGATTACACACTAAGAGGAGGCAGTCATTCATGAGTTGAATTATAGAGCTTGGCCTCATATATGGAGTAATCTCAAATGATTTTGATTTATTTTGGTTCAACCGCTTCCGTCTTTGCTGTTGTGTTTCACTTTTACTGTGGTAACCAGTAGAAAGATGCTAACAGTGAAAAAGTGCCAGAAACGCATATTACAAATTGTAATTCACATAGTGCCGATGGTCAAATCCAATGCAAAAGTATTTAGCGTTAAAAGATGACACATTAGTAAATACAGTTTTATGAATTTTATCAATATAAAACATGTGAAACATCATGAAAAAGAAACATCTCCTCTTACCAATAATCAAAACTAACTGCGCAAAAGCCTGTTAAGTGAAATATGTCAAACCTATTGTTGTTTTAATTTTGATGATTATGTCTTATACAGTAACAGACAAATATTCCACTATGCTAAGATGTGTTTATTTAAAATTTTCATTAGCATAGTTAGTGATTCGAGAATATATTCACTTTGTGAAATAACTGATGAAAAATCATGATATTAAGATTTTGTGAAATCACTAGCATGTAGTTTTACCATTTTTTCATCTTGTTGTCGTTAAAGCTGGAAAACACAATTCCAACCATCTGTATTTTCAAAATAAAAATTCCAAAAGTATACTCTTCTCTATGAGAGGCAAGATTTTGGGCCAAATGATCAAAACGTCAAACACTCTGCTCTCGGTACTCACTCTCCTCGTCATCGTCTTCGACAGGAGGACGAGCGGAGGGCATCTCCTGAATCTCCCGCCGGCTGTGGTCGGTGGAATGGAGGTCCCCCAGCTGGTGCTGCTGCTGGTTGACCCAGGCCGGGGTGAAGCCTCCGTCGTCCTGCGACAGACCGGAGGGAGTCGGGGACGACATGGCTGCAGACGAGTGATAACAGTCAGACTGGGTGCGCTGCTTTGAAGGCGAGCATCAGATGAAACCTCACTCAATCACTTTGACACACCTTCTGGAGCCTCTTGTTGGGGTGACGCTGCTTCTGTCGAGTTTCTCTTCGGCCTGTCAGTGTCGGCCATGTTGACGAGCCACACCATTGTAGCTATGAAAGAAGCAGACATTACAAATATCAAAAGCAGAGTAAAAGAAAAACTTAACTTAGAGATTTACAATGAGTTGAAACTGAAACGCTGAACCTTAAAGCAACTAAAGTGTACAAGTCTAAAAAAAGAGTCTTGAAGTGAAACTTTACAATTTAGTTGAAATGCTGGGAGAGTTTGAGAATCACTTAAAATGAAAATGCTGAAAGGCGTACAAGTGTCAGTTTAATTCAAAGCCCTGGAAAAAGAAGAAGCGTGAAGTGAAGATAAAATGAGAGCACACAGAGCAACTGGGCTCAAAAAGGAGTTGATGTGGCAGCTGAAAAGGAGAAGTTTTAACTTCAATTGGTTTTAAAATGCCAAGTATTTCACCATCTCACCTTTGCGTCATCATCACCATAAAAAGTTGCTTAATGTGTGTTCAGTATCTGTCTTACATGAGTAGATGAGAGCTGGAAAAATGGGCTCGTTCCTCTCCTGAGCCGTCTCCACCAGGATCCTCAGAGGCCCTTTGGGACAGAGCACTGCTAACAGATCTGAGAGACGAAGGGAGAAAGAGTCCAGACAAGTGCTGTTAGCCACCAAACAGAAGGCTCTTTGAGAGAGCAAAAGCAGCGCTCTGACATGACATCTGTGATAACAAGAGGTAGGACATAAAGCGAGCTGGTTTACAGGTTTGAAAGAAATGAAGTTAGGTTACACATTTTTATCTTTCTTCAACCATTAAAACGAACCAGACGAACATTGTTTCAAAAGGTTAAACTTCCTGTGAAGTAGCCTGACATTAACAGACAAGAGAAAGATCTACCATAGACGGATATGACTGCTAATATGAGCCAGGCGGTCCACTCTGGCAGGTACTTAATGAAAACCAGAGCCATGAGGGCGCTGATCATGATGAGGTAGGCCTGCTGGAGCCGCAGCGGTCCTTTCCAGTGAATACACATCATGCCCACCACTCCAAAATTCCAAATTATTATCGCCAGGGTGAAATAGTCCAAGGCCAGGTTGTAGTTCTTGAAAACCTCTCTGTCAGACAGAGCAGAGACATGAGAGAAATACCTGGAAAGACCCCATCCATCATCTGAAAGAATTTTGACATTTATCAACGTGGCTTACTTGAGGTAGATGTAGGAGAACACGAACAGCAAAAGGAGGGAGGAGAGAAACAACCAGCCTTGGATCACCTGTGGAGGCGACATTCAGAGTCAGAGGACTTAACACTGTTTCAGCAAATAAGCACTTGTAAACACTGGTGTTTGTTTAAAACTGCATGCACAACCAGGTTAGCTGGGGCTACAACAGAGAGCAATGCAGTGAGCATCGGACAATTTGGTAATGTGAAAATCTCTTGTCTTGATGTGCTGAGCTCCACCTCTCTGATCATTAAAGATTCTGAGATTTTTTTCATTAATTTTACATGAATCTCTGGACACTATATGTATGTGTAAATCTTATGATGCTGTGTTAAACATAAAAAAAAATGTTTTCACATACAAATGAGCTAGTAATTTATACAATGTTGTTGCAAATGAGATTTCCTTTCATTCCTGATCAAGTTGATGAGGTAAACATTAACTACGTTGTACTGTTTTTAAGAAAGGTATCACAATCTGTTTTTGACTCAAACTTCTTGGAAATCGGGGTTTTAGTTTTTTACAATTGCCTGGGCAGCGCAACTAGACCTAATGATGTTACCAAAGGCTCTGCTACAAGTAAGTGCCCCAGTAAACCATACAGACAGTAGAGAATACGATGAGGAATTGAAATAGGCACACCTAAATGGAATGAAGCCATGTTAATAGCTGGTGCAACTGTGCTCAGCAAATCAAACCATCCCCTGTGATTAAGGTTTATTTATCCACCATAACTCCACCCAAGAGTTCTGATCACTGAGAGGGAAAACACACCGAGTGTGACGCCACTCTCTATTTTTTAGCTAGAGCATTATATCGCATGTGGGGGCTCTCTGCTTATTAGAGCGCTTGATTTAAATGGAGCCATTGTTGGTATTACCATTAGTAGCAGGTGTTCATTCCCCACTATGACAAATCCAAATGCTTCTATTGTGTACCTTGTAGCAGCGGTTTTTGTATAACAGCACCAGCACCAAAGTCATGACGATGATCACGGTGTTCATGATGGTGGCATTCAGGATGGAGTTGAGGGCTCTCTGTCCCACAGTGTCTGTGTCCTCAGGGAATGGTGTGTAGATCCTGATGGATGACAGAGCAAGGTGACAATTCAAGTCAAATAGCAGAGATTAGAAAAACCAAACAAAACACAAAAACGGGAATGTATATAGCTCATACATGTATTTTCTAAGTGACTTTCGCTGTGATTTTTATTACAGCTGCCTGCTCTCAGTGTTAGTGATCTAACACGTCTCCTTGAGATGTTTTAAATTGGTCTGCATAGAGTTTAATAGATGTAAAATATTAAATGAATGTGCTTGAGGTAGATTCAGACCCTGCTGGTGATAAAAGCTATGTAGTCAGGGTATATGCGTACCGTATATACATGTGCAGTACATTGTGTATTAACTCCCCCTAGTGGTACTGTGCTCTTATTGCATTTCATTCAAACATCAGATGTAATGAGCTTTAGATCCAATTTATTCCCCGTGTACCGCAACCTGTCTGGTAGGAATTACAACACTCACAGTGTCTGCCCGTCCTTTCGGGTGTAGAAGCTGACAGACTTGATAGTTGCCACGACAACAACCATGCAGAGGGTCACGGGAACGAACAGCATGATGACATGCTTGGCCCCGTATTTCAAAGTCAGCTCTTCGTCCTCGTCCTCGTCAGTCTCCACCACACGTGGAGGGCGAGCGGTGGGGGGCTGCCCGTTCTGCTCTGGCCCGCTGCCATTGCCACCTAAATCATCACCAGCTCCTCTTACTTCTCTTCCTCTCGACTGTGCTCTGATCACTGGGGCCTCGTGAGGCTGCAGGGTGTGTTCTGGGGCCACGTTGGTCTCTTGTTGGTGCTTTGGGTATTGGGGAAAAATCCCTTATAATTAATACTCAGTGAACATGAATTTGCACAATGGGGATTAACAAATCAGATTTTTTTCCAGGACCAACATTGACAACAATTAATAGTTTAATTACTTTTGATTATTTGCAATTGATTTGGAACATTTTAAATCTTAGTACATAGTACAAGTCTGAGTGTCAAAGGTTTGAATAACCATTGACTGGGTGTAGAGTATCTTACTACAATTTAATTAAGCACTATATTACAGGAGGTACATTCTGCTATTTAATACTTAACATGACACTACATTTTGAAGCCCCATATTGGACTTTTTACTCAACTAAAGATTATTATTATTATATCCCACATGTCATATATCATTATAAACTATTAATTTTATTAGACATCAACGGATAGACAAATAAAAAAAGGATATTGATCCACAGACAAACATTTAATATCCAACCCAGCAATTGCCTAAGCAATTAATCAGTCTATCCTTAACGCTGACACACAAACACACACACACACACACACACACACACACACACACACACACAC
>KV751380.1:1891299-1908259 GCA_001698575.1 Mola mola | reverse complement strand
AAAACGGCTTTAGAGTTTACAACAATATAAATAAAGACACCTTTATTAGAAATCAGTTGACAAATAGAGACACGGCCTTGCAGAGGGGAGGGGGGGTTTAATGTTGAGGGAATTGTCCGCCATCACACTGGAGTTGGCACCTTTTCCTTGCTGTGTGGTTTGGATTCTGTAAAAACGACGTCGTGGTGAAACTGCTGAGGACGAGGTCACGGCCTGATGCCGAGGCTGCGGTCAGGATCAGGGGATTAGGAGGCACATTAAAAGCCATGGAGGTGTGCCAACCCTCCGGGGACTCGGCAGCAGGACATGAACATCAGGTGATGATCGACTGAACCAGCCGAAAACTTGTGGTCAGGATTCATCTCCGCGTGTGGGAAAAAAAAAAAACCCAAAAACCCTCAGACCCCAATACATCCTGGGACCAGTCTCGTCTTCTCAAAAAAGGAAAGAGATGAAATCTGATTCCAGGACACTTCTGGGAAATTAATGCTTCACCTGCAGACTCGGACGAAACAAAAGCAGGATGGAGCAGCACATGATTTAAGGTCATTAAAATGAGCCTCTCTCTGCAAAGCAAGTTTCCACTGGTGACGGTAAAAGCTGCCAACCTGCAGGAGGGATGGGGGGGTTAAATTTTGGGGGAAATTAAGAGCAGGATGTAGCTTTTACTAAAAAAATCTCTTTTTGGTACCATTTCAACTCTTTTCATAAATAGACAATTTCATTATTTACTAAAAAAAAAGTGGCCATATGCAGTCTTAAGGTGTCCGCCGTGGCGTCGTGCACTCAGGTTCAGTGTTCAAAGCTGATCCACGGGGAGTCTCTGCTCACGTTTAGTTCATTCAGGATCCAGGCGGCACACCAAGCAGCATCTGGCTGCGGATCGACAGCGTTTCCTCACACTCGTGACCCGGTGAACACCCGAGTGGTGACTTTACAGCTGCTGCGAGCCGGAACCGTCTCGTAACGGCTGGCAGGTTAGCATTTTCGTCCTTTCAGTTTAAGAAAAAAAAAAAGCAGTCTGTCTCGTGGGAGATTCAGTTTCCCGAGCGGTCGTGGTCGGTCGCTCAGTTGAGTTTGATGGGCAGGTCCGCTCCGTACTTGCGGAGCAACTTGCTGTGGTTGTGGCTGACGGACCAGAGCGGAGGGAGGCTGCGGGGCTGCATGGTGCGAAGGAAGTGCTGCCTCCAGCGGCGCTCCAGGTCCATGAGGCCCTGCAGGCCCTGCTTGGCGTGGGCTTGCACCACCTTCAGGCCGTGAGGCACGTACGCCTCGTTAAAAATCCTGAGGAGGAGGAGACGCGGGGAGGCACAGATTACTTACAAGTTCAAGCAAAAGGAAACCAAACTGTTTCCACTCGCAATATCATCGAAAATGTCTGGAACTACGGAGTAGATACAGTTTCCTGATCATCGTAAAACAGTGGGGTGCACCATCAGTGACAGGAAGTGGCTAAAGGTAGGAAAACAGTCTTGTTTTATACATTAGAGTAACTGAGTCAAAAACACACGTGTTTCACTGTAGGTATCGACACCATGTTACCAGACACCCAACATTTTGAGATATCACAGTAACTTAAGGCAATATGTCGATGTATATCATGGGACAAAACAAAAATGTCTATCAGTAGACCTAAAAGAAGAGTAACTTCTGTTTTTCTGGACACAAAAAGTGTGACTGAACAGAAAACAGCACCACAGGAGCAGAAGAGCCTAAAAAGCTTTGCTCGTGAAGAAAATTAAACTGCAACAGCAGATTTCAGCCTGCAGGGGGCAGTCATTCGGATCTGATCACACATTGTTTTCAACTGAAACTGGTCTGGGGTTCAGTTAGACTTTAATTCTAAGGATTATCGAAAAAAGCCTCATGAGGTATTTGTTTATTTTGTAGTAACATATTTTCAAAGGCGTTACAGAAAACCTACAGTATTGTGATATGAACTTATCCATATTATGATACAATTTGTTCACCCTACATTAGAATGTATTTGGTGAAGGAAAAGATTTATTTTTGAAGTTTTGAACTCCATATTGGAGTAATTAAAAAAAAAAAAAACAACAAAAAAAAAAAAAACCACTTTGATGGGAAATAAAGTTTAGGTATGAAAAAAAACAAAAAAACAAACACTTGATGAAACTAAAAAAAAGAAAAAAAAAAAAATGTTGTTGCTGTCTGAGTTGAATCTCACCTCGTTTCCAAGTTTGCAGCCTGCTGCAGCGCCTCGTATGTCAGCTCCTGCTCCTCGTTCATGTTCAAGAAGCTCTTGATCAAAACCTGCAGCTCCTCTCGTCGCTGCTCTGGCAGCCCTTCCCCGGCGCTGAGCAGAGCCCGCGCCGCGGAGCGCACCCGCCGCCGGTCCGAGTCCTCCAGCAGGCGGACGCCCTCTTCGCAGCCCTGAGGGGCAGCGAACTCTTCAGCCAGCTGCTGCTTCAGGAAGCTGTCGTGCACGTTGCAGGCGGCGTGGCAGCTGGTGCAGAGCAGCAAGATGTCATGGGAGTTGTGGTCCTTCATCTCAATGGGAAAATGGCGTCTGTACTCGTGTGGCACAATGTTTTTCCTGTGGCATGAGGAAGATTTAAATCTTTAAATCGTTACAGGACTCTTGGCAACTGAACTTTTCTGTTGAACAATGCAACAGAGTCGACATTACTTTAATAAAATATTTCATTAACTGGCACAGTCACACAGTTACTGTATTGATAATCTTGATTCAACCATCAATTTAAAAAAATAAGCACTGGTTTAATCTTTTCAAACCCACATGAATAAATGATTTTAAAATGAACGGAGATGAATGAAGGTGTCCAACCTGATGTAGGAATCTGCTTTGCCGCAGACCACACAGAGGTTGTCCTTAGCAGTGAGATAATAGTCTTGCTGGGAGTCGGGACGTCCTGACGGCTCAAACAGCAGCCTCACCACAAAAGGATCTTCGCTCTGCAGCACTGTGAGGAGCCAAGAGGGTCAGTGAAATATTTAATGACAGAAATGAAAGAAAAAGACAACCTGTTTTATTAACATTCTGTCTTGTCTGAGCCGTTCAGGGACTTGACAGTGAAGCAGCCTGCTCTTCATGTAACATGAAGCCCAATTTTCTCCCAACGTAAGTGGATTCTTTCTCTGACTTTTGGGGCATAATGTTACCATGGCCACACTGAAGAATGCAGCTGCTGATGTGCTGCTTTCTTCATGGGTCTGTTCTGGACAAGGTGCTGTCCTGCATATTTTCTCAGATTGTAACATTGAGTTAACAGTAAATTTATAGCTGCAGTATAGAACTTCGCATGTTTGCGTGCATGCCAAACTAATCTGTTCTGTCTGTATTTAAGACAGTGATTCAAACCAGCTGCTGGGACCAAAACGACTGAGTTTAGGTGTCACAGTGCAGGAAGTGAAGGGAGATGTTCAAAGCTAAAATGCTGGTTAATGTGTAAAACTCCAGTTTCCTGCAGCTCTTTATAGTTCAGGCAGCAGTCTAGACAACACATGACCCCCTGACTTATCTGCCAATGTATCGGGGGGGGGAAAAAAAAATAAATCAATTACAATCAGACAATATCTCCAAATGTAATGTATCAAAACCAGATCTCTGTTTGACGCTATGGAGACGTTAATTGATGGGGAGTGAGAGAATCAGAGGAGCTGTCAGCTACACAGTTACCACATTAGCGTAAATGTACATAGGTTTTATGAATGTCACAAAATAAATCTGTTGCATGTGTGGCCCCCAGCCCAGCAATCACCTTAACTCATAATTCCCTGCAGGAAAAGCACTGCACACTACAGGAAGGAGGGAGATTGCAAACGCAGTAGCTCAAAGTAGAGTGTATCAATGTTCACACAGTTAGACAGTGTACCTCCTATTCCTTTATCTAGGTACCATTTGGCTTTCTTCTTGTCGCAGGTACACAGAGGCTGGTCATCTGGAGCGTGGAGGAAGCAGTTATCATAGAGAGGAGACTTCCTGTACCACAGAGAAAGAGGTTGATCGTCTGTTTTTTCTGTGACAAACCTTCATACGCACATTGAAACAAAAGATAAATAGCTGATTTTGTTTTTAATTTGTTGCAGCAGACTGCTTGCAGTGCACCCTCACCTGGCAGAATAGCCCACACCCAGCGGTTTCCTCTTGTTATTCCTCCGAGGGTCTGGGACTTGCTGGTCTCCAGACTCGGGGCTATCAGCTGTGGGCGGCCTCCGCATTTTTCGCCTTCTCTCTCCGTCATTCGCCCTGTCGTCTCCGTCTCCTCGGCCCCTGAAGGGCACGTCCACCAGACCCTGGCAGCGGGCTGCCAACTCCGAATAAGGACTCCCGCTGGAAGAGACGGGACTGGTTTCAGAGATGAGGCCGAGGAGACGGAGGAAGAGAGCGATTGACACCTGGGCATCTCTAGCAGCGTAAGTCATCTGGAGACAGCAGATAGCAAAAAAAAAAAAAAATCAGAGGTAAACAAGAACAGTTAAGTAGCAAAGTAGTTGGAGCTTCTGCTTCTGGAAATATTCCCCACCTAACAACTGGTTCATTCTTCTTTACAGTCTTTCAGGGAAATCATGTCTTTACCGTTAGCTTGGCGGGTAACTAAATCGGGCGTAAAAGGCCCAGTTTCCACCGAGCGGTGTGGTGCAGTTTGGCTGTGTACACATTTTTTTTGCCTTTTCATTGTCAAAAGCTGTGAGTGGTACCCTTAAATAGCGAACCGTACCGGTTATGGCACCCTTTGCTTGGTACCAACCATAAAGGGGGGCTATACCCGCTGCAGTGTGCTGATTGGTCAACAAAATCATCACTTCGCTGTGACAGTTAGGCCGTCTTTCTCGACAGCATGCAGCCTTTTCTCAAACAGAGTCTGTCTACTTTGTGTGAAGCAACAGGAAACGCAGGATGTTCTCTATCGTTTCCATTTTTTTTACGGTTCCTTGTTTGGGATACACTGTATTGCACTTCTATGATGTCATGCTATTTACGGAGCTGGCGCGGTCAGGCAACACCACCCACCCGCTAATGGTGGGGTCGCTAGTTGAAATACATCCCTGTACTGAGCTTACGCAAGTGTGCCGTATCGAACTGAACTGAAACGCACTTGGTAGAAATGTGGCTAAACTCATTTTAGTCCGGGAGCCACATGCAGCTCGTTTGACCTCAGGATGTTCAGACCAATAAAAAGAGTCTAATAATCAATAAATAAAAATGCAGAGATTGTTAATTTTCTTTTAGTATATTTAAAACACATACTGAAAATATTTACAAATGAAAAATCCATCTACAAAACAGCTAAAAAGCCTGTCTTGAATAAAAATAGTGCACTTTTAATTTTCCATTCAGTCAGGGATTCTATGTATGTACCAAGAAATAAATAAAATAGATTACAGTGGACCTACAATGGCAGAAAAAAATAATCAAATAGGGCAATTCAAATGTAAAAACCTTACACTCTGTATCCACTTTTCTCCTTTTAGAGACCAAACATTTAGACACCAGCAGCTTCTGCCTTCAACATTCAGCTAGAGTGAATGTGTAGTCAGTTTGCAGGAAAAGGGCTTTCCAACACACTTATAGGACAGCGCCCCCCAGTGGACAGACATAAACACAATTGAGAAATAGGATTCCCCCCCAAACATTCACACTTTTCAAAATCATCTGAAGGGCTAAACTGTCGGCATAACAACCAGCTACGGTTAGATCCAGAAGTACCTGAACAATAACAATTTCTTTGTTCATTTTTCCTCTATAAACCACCAAAATGGATTTGAAATAAAGCCATCAAGATTTACTCAATTTGTAGACTTTCAGATCTAAGAGGTTTTTACAAATACGGCATTTTTTCGTTTTGAAATAACAGCCATTGTATACAGAGTACCTCTATCTTCAGAGGCAAAAATATTTGGACAAACTAACTTCACTGTAAACTACACTTTAAGATTTGGACGAAAATCCTTTGCAGTCAATGACTGCCTGAAGTCTGGAACCAATGGGCATTATCAAATTCCCCCAGAGCCGCCCCCCAGAGACGCTTTACCAGGCCTTCACTGCAGTCACCTACAGCTTCTGCTTGTTTGTGGGTCTTTTTTGACTTCACTTTTGTCATAACTGACAAGTTGCTCTATTCGGTTGAGATCAGGTGACTGACTTAGCCATCAAAGTATATTCCATTTCTTTCCCTTCAAAAAGTCTTGAATTGTTTTTGCAGTATGTTCAGGGTCATTATCCATCTGCACTGTAAAATACTGCACAGTACCAAATACTGTTGAGCTCCTAAAAATGGAGGTGCATAAAATGTCTCCTTTCCTAAATGGAAAAAGCCATAATTTCAGGAAACCTCTTAAGTTAAAGCTTAAAGTCTGCACTTTGATCACATCTTGATTTGTTTTATTTTAAATCTATTGTGTTGTGTGCATAGGCAAAATAATAAAAACTGTCATTGTTCAGATACCTCTGGTGTAGGTTGAGGCGGTACTATTTGCAGTGGAAAAGGAACCACCTGATACCAACAGCAATCAGAAACAAGGCAAGTAAAGCCAGTACCTGAGATACCCCTAACACAAACCCTTACCCTCACACTTTGCTATCTTAAATTCTTGATTTATTCACTGAAGCAGAGCTTAAACACATGAAAAACAAGTCAGTTGCTAGAATACAGTGAATCCCCACCTGCTCCAGTGACAGATGATCTGCTTCCCAGTCACTGCAGCGCAGCTCCAGAGATTTATCTAGACAAACATTCAACAGATCCGCTGCCAGAGACTTCAGACTCAGGCCATTATTTACCGTAGTTAGCCTGAAAAAAGAGAGAGGGGATCATTTAACATTTAGATCTACTCCAAGATGCAACTGAGAGATGAAGAAAAAGAGACATCTGCTTTTTAAGAGCACTAGCAAAACCAGACAGTACCTTTGTCTTAAGGCAAGGTAGCGCAGATCAACTGTACACGACAGAGACAGTCCGTAGTCACGAGTTAGTCGCTTGCCATCTTCATAGCAACCGACACCAACTTTTAAAATGTGAGGGTCTCTGAGGACCTCCATTAAGCTGAGAGGAACTGGCTGCTGGGCGCTGCGAAACGCCTGCAGCCTCACCAGGATGCACAGACCTGAATATGTGGCCATCTGCAGGAGGGAGACTGCCGCGGCTCTGCCTTTCACAGAAACCTGCAGGAGGCAACAGCCGCCAGGTCAGAAACAAAAACAATTGGAAAGAATAATGGAGGACGTTCAAAGGAAAATTCCACCCTTCTGCCAATCTTATGCTTGGAATCAGCGTAAGCAAACAGCATTTTTTAGAATTTGTTTCACAGATTAACATTATTATCTGTCAGACATCTATCACTGCATTCGCTGGTATGACTCTCTTAATAATCATTTGATGTGTAGAAAATAGAGCCAATTTGAGAAATAAAATAAAAGCATCGTAGCTTTTTGCCAGAGGAAACTCAACTCCACTGATTAGCATGAATATCAGTGTGATTGTGTGTCTACTAGACCTGTAGGAGTAAGTTAATTAGATATAGGGGGCACTGCTGGATCATTCGGGTGGACTTTTCCTTTTCATATGTAAAAACATGCAAAAGGTATTTCTTACGGCGTTGGTCTTTACCCATTCACAGTCAAGCCCCAGCACAGGGTAGACTGACAAGTCCTCTTGCATCTGAGGCCACAGCTGCTGCCAATCCTCTTCAGTGCTCACCATCAGCGGTTTCACAGCCAGCAGCTGTTCAGAAGAGGGTATCTGCACAAGACGGGGCAGTCTTATAGTCTGACACTCCACAGCCCTCAGCTCTTTCTCTAGGAAGGGCGGCTGGGTGCACCGATACTCCACGGAAGTAAAGTCCTTTTCCACAGGAAGTGGAGCCTCCACAGGATCGACCACCTTCTGGACGGAAGGCAGCTTCTTCCTTTTTGTTCGATAAACTCGCCATATGAGGAGCCCTCCCAATGTCGCCCCTAATACAGTTGTTATGACAGCAGTTAAAGTTCCTCGGTGAGACATGCTGACTGGTTGTAACCTTCAGTCAACCAGAAGGTGTAATCTGCAGTCGAAAACCACACAAGCCCAGTCGGCCGTCAGTGGTCAGATCGGCATGCTCCAAGTAATGCATTGGTGATGAAAGGCGAGTGAGGTTTTCCCCTCCAAGTGTTAGTGTGATCCATGTAAACCTGGCTCTGCGTCGGATCTGGGCAGGCACTGCATCTGTCTGGGACAACAAGACGCAACACCACATTCAGAAACAAGCATTAAAATGAATGGCTTTATTAATTTTAAAGGCGCAATATGGAATCCTGACACCCAGTTTTTTAACAAGGTACTGCAGTCCAAGTTCAAAACACGGGGGGAAAGCTGTCTCCTCCAGTCCCCTCAAACTCAACGCGCACATGGGTTGCCAGGTCATGGACAATGACACTTCAGGAGCTCAGACAAGGCTAAAAATCTCTGTGGAAAATGTGAAGTGTTGAGCCCTAAAACATGAGGTCATAGACTAATTTTAACATTTGCAATGTTCAGTCAATTATATCTGAACCAGTTCGCTTCCCTGCTTCCATTGCTGCAACACCTGTGTGTGTTTGCTGGGATAACTGGTGTCTTATCTTGGTGGGTGGTGGGGATCCAGCCAGGACACAGCTCATCCTGGCTTAACTGATTGTACGTTTGTCAGTCCAGGTTAAGAGGGACCAACTAAATCAAGCCGGGTATAAGTAAGTCTAATAATCATTCCATTTTTCTTAAACAGGCCACGAGGAAGATCAGATTCATGGATTCAGAGATGGAAGTAAAACATGCGGCACAGTTTTTTTTTTTTTCCCCAGACTGAGCAGCAATTTTATGAGGAAATGTGAGAAATGTTCTATAAAAAAAGGAAAATACAGCCGCAGTAATAAAGCAAAGGGAGAAAGCCGGAGAGAAAACTGCAGACATAATGAATGCTTAAGTTGTTCAGTGTGTGCCACATTTGTCATAATTACAGTTATTTAACTTACAGGTGTTTCTCTTTTTCATTTTGCCCCCCCCTCCCTTTTTTTGTTCATTCAGAGCGAGCACTGCAATGTATCCATTATTTAATGCATGCTTATAAATATAAGGAAAAACGACAGCAGTCTGAGGAATAACTGTAAAAGACCCACAGCTGACTGAGCCAATAAGGCAGCAGGATAAACTTAGCCAGGATGTTAACCTGGTCAGGACCAGGATAAGTGCGCAGAATAAATCTCCATGGTAACTTATATGCTGTTTCTGTGCAACCGACTCCTAGCTAAATTAAGCCAGGATAACCAGGATATCCTGGCTTAATCCTTTATGTAGCCTTCGGGCAATATCCCTCTGCTCTGGTCAAAACAAAATTAGACCATTGCACTGGAACTGAAACTTGGGGACAGATACAATAGCAGACATACTGGCTGCAACATTAATGTCAGAAGAGCTACTTACTACTTCAACATAGCATGATTCCTTAATATATGATGATGTATTAAGTTATACTGAGATACCATCCAGTCTTAACGTTATGACACAATTAACTTTGATATTCAAACACGGTACATCTGTAATATACAGAAAAGTTTGAATGACTGATGCAACTGTTGTTAATCACAAATGGTTTATTTTAATTTTCTGAAAAAGCAATAAAGCAATTGTGGTTAATATTGTTATATAATTTTCTCTTATGATTTTTGGTCACACTTGCAAACTCATTTATAAAATTTCTCCGAATTTATTGAAGGCTTTCCTTCCATATCAAAGAGGGGGGGGGAGTAGTGTTCCACTGCGTCCCCTGTTGTTTTCTGGGCCATTTTTAATTTCATGCAGACTTTGCTGCAGAAAACATGCATCAATTGACAAAAGACATAACAACATATTCAGTGTGTAAAAGCATGAAGAATGCTGATGCGTCAATCAGTTGTGAGGTCTCAGTGCTGAGCACACAACAGGTCCAAAACACTTTAGTTTCTCTTACTACAACCATCAAAATATACAGCTATCAGAACATATGATCCTGGGCCAACGTTAATAGTGATATGTATACGTACAGTGTCAAAGTCAGTGTGGGGTTTCTTTTTAATGTACTAAAACACAGATCATGACTGAAATAAGCGGTCAAAATCGTGGCTGAGGATATCTGATTTTATTTCTGTACTCCACCAATGACAAGCTCCATCCAGGACCTTTACAGGTCCAGAGTCAGGAAGAGGGCAGGTACCATCGCTGCAGACCCCTCACACCCCGGACACAAACTGTTCAGCCTGCTTCCCTCTGGTAGGCGCCACAGAGCTCTGTTCGCCAAAACCACCAGATTCAAAAACTGTTTCTTCCCCCAGGCTGTCTCCCAGATCTCCCCACAAGCCAACTGTCAACCTCATGAACATTTGCACACTTGCACATTACTGCACTATTGTACAACATTCCACTTTCGAATGTCAATGTATATATATATATTTGTTTTTCCAAAAGAGAAACACCGGAGTCCAATTACTAGTATGTTTACACATACCTGGCAATAAAATCTGATTCTGAACAAATTCAGACAGCCCGGATCTTTTACGCAGAAAACCTACGAAACTAACTCTAACGACTTGCAGGGGTGGGGTTTAACAACGGTCCAGATGGGGTATTGTTCAAGCATAAGATTTCTTATTTCTTGGACACAAAGTCCAGGATAGTCCAGGAACTATTGTGTTGTTTATCTGCCAGATTTATATTTACTTTAAATGCTGGTATTGGCCCAGAATTCCCACATCAGTGTATTCTCCCATATAATGTATAATAATTGAATTGAGGTAACATTATTCTGAAAAATGTGTGAACTCCTGAAAAAATGAACAAACTCACACATGTAGATATATTCTCAATATGTTTAGGTTTTAGAAGATGGGACGTCACTGTTGACGCCATGGTGGCAGTCTTGGTGTTAACGATCATCACGACGTTAAACTGTGCTTTCAATTGTGACAGAGGGTCAGAGTTTAGTGAAACGACAGTCATAGGTCAAGTCAGATTCGGTACTTTGCTGACGGTCGTTTCGTTACCAGCATTACGTTTCATACAAAGCAAATGACGGACAGCAATGCTCAAATAACTTAAAATTTAGTTGTCAGCTAGCTACATGACCAAACTCTACGAGGTCTTACAGCGCATTAGGCGTTGAAGAGAAAGCCGATATAGGCGAAGGCTCGCACTAAACTTGTTAGCGTTGACAAATCCTTCTGACATCATACCACAAAAAAATACACCAGGTTAGCTTTCCCTTAATTACATTTTGGAGGGAAGTACTCTTGAATACTAGTTTCTCGGATAGTCCTAGTTGTGTCAAAGTTAAAACAGCGTTAGCCCTAAAGCTAGCCGGATAACTTGCTAGCTTGATCCTCCTTAGTGTGCCTCTGCACCTTGCAGAGCCCAGCGTCCTTACGGTTAATAACAGTAGTATTTCTATATTCTGATGTCTTAAAGTCGAGCCTTACCTGTACAGATTCAACCAACCCAACGCCAGTTTCACACAGGTGTGCACTTGCTTGTTTTTTTACTTGAATCATATGGGTTCCGGGCTGTATTTATAAGGACGGCACAGCGTTCCAGCCAGCGCCACCTGCTGGCTGGGATGAATGAATACAGACGCCCATTGCTGCATTCACACATTTAGTATCAGCATTGATTTTTATTATCCAATTTGTTTGAAAATACATAACTATCTCAACTGTAACATTATCTGGAACTTACTATCAATTATTTATGTTGAAATCTATTAAATATTTTCAAATATATTATGCATGTGCTTGAACTAGAGCTTCAATTAACTATTATTTTTGATTGGAGATTATCTGCCGACTTCTTCCCCAATGACATGCTATAAACATGCCATGAAATTGTCACAATGGAAAAGATGTTTCACTTTTTGTTTACTCGTCTTTACAAAACAGTTGATTGAATGATGATATTATATGTACTGACAATAGGTATACTTTTTTAAATGTACTTTAAGTTAAATTTTAATAAGCTGAACATGTAATTACAGTTACCTCAAAATTGTCTTTAAGTGCAGTACTTGAGTACATGTACTTATTCATTCAAGAACCAAGACCATTTTTTTCATCTACCACCAGCAATTTATTCAATATTTTAGCTTCAATTAAGAAGTGGAATAAAGTAATGAACTAATTACAAAATGGAAAAATAGATCAGATAATAGTTCATATTCACAGGTTTGATTTAAAAAAATAAAAACATGAGAGAGAGAAATCAGACAGTGAGAGATGGAACCGTTTTATCTCCCTGTAGTTTTCCGCTGACCGTCAGACCCAGATCAGGCTAGAAGAAGTCAGCGCGGGCCAACGTGCAGCCTCGCAGCCACTGCAGCACCGCAACTGTCTAACCCATGTTGGTCAAGGTCACCTGTGAGGTCAATTCATCTACTTTAATACTTGTGCAAAATAAAACATAGAAATCAACTACTTAGAAAAATAATCTAAGAGGTGGAGAAACAGGAGATGACTCATCCTACTGTTAAATAAAAATGATAAAAATAAAATCGTTACCACACAAAATTCTGACAGTGAAGACACAGGAAAAATGATAAGTACTGATGTGTACTAAAGTAAAAACTGAGCACAGGTAAGACAGGCAACCAGATGGGCACCACCACCACCACCACTATAGGTCCACTTTGATTGTTGCTGCAATGATACCCTATTTACAGTGAGATGCCTCGCATCCAATCACATGATGCAAGCGACAGAACTAAAGAAATTCTTCTTCAAAAATAAAATAACAAACAAACAAAAATCACAAAAGTAAAGCAGCTGTCCCTTCACAAAATCTCTTAACATCACATTAAAAAAAAGTCATTTCTTGTATACACGAACATGAACTTGTCTCGTTGTAGCTAGAATGTGCCCTTGGCACTATTACGTACAACTTTTATGTTAGATTCCAAAGCTATTTAAAATATACTTAATGCATAAAAATAAAGATTTTGGCATCGTCTCACTCTATTCTTCTGCTTGGGAAGTTATGAATGAGAACTTCTCATGTGGAAGCTGAGTTCTCTCAATGCTGCAGTCCCTCTGTCTGATGAGGGAGTTCTGCTGTTGTCAACAGGGTGCGCTGGGAGCCTGATTAGAGCAAAGGCAGACGGGACGGGAGCAACCACACCTGGGTGGCTGCTGATTCACCCCTGCAGAGCTTGTCCACTGAGGCCAGGATGAAGTGAGTTACACCCCTCTCTCCATTAGCCAATTACACTTCTGCTCCCTCAGTGGCTTCCTGATCGTCAGTCGTTTGTAATCTCAGAGAGTCTTCAGAGCTGGATCTCAAAGGTCTTGTGCAGCTCAGTAGAGAAGGGATTTGTCGGGGAGGGCGTGGTGCGCTGGCGCGAGCGGCCCTCCAGTGCCGCCCACTGGGCCTCAAAGGCATCTTCCGGCGGCTGCGGGGGCGGCTGGGTGGCGGGACACGAAGGAGCGAGTTGAGGTGGGGCAGCCCAGCTGTCCGCACCATTGAAGGTCACATTACCGTTGGATGGCTGGGAGGGGGGCGTGGACTGTGGGGGTTTGATGAAAGGGCTGAAGTTGCTGACAGCTTGGGCATCATGCTGGGGCGTCGTGGAGGCTGGGACAGGGAACGGCTGGGGTTGCGCAGGTGAGCCGAACACATTGGCCACCATCTGTGAAGGAGTAATGCCGACTACAGGCACGCTGGGCTGAGAAAACGGCAGCCCGTTAGGCATCGGGTAGGAGGCTGGAGCCTGAGCATGAAAGGCAGGCTGGCGAGGGGGCAGCATGGGGCTGGCAGAGGGCAGGGATGGCATGAAGGCCACCGGGGGAACAGGCACCACAGGCACCGGCCCAGGGGCAGTAAACAGCTGGGTGGGAGGCGGGGCCACTGCCACGGCTGGATTCGGTTGCGGAGCTCGGACAGACTTCGAGACTTCTTCTAACCACCGGTCTGCTTCTGATGGCGTGCGTTTGTGCGAGGATATAACTGGGGAGGACGCGGGGGGCACCACGATCACCGGAGTAGGGGATGGCCAGTTACTTCCTGTTAGCAGAAAGTTCACACAAATGTAGTACAAGTGAGTGAATATCAGAGAAACATGGAAAAAGTATATTAGTGAGACACAAACAACTATTGACAATTACAGGAAAGATTCGTCATTACATTAAAAGCTATTGGTGTTTTAAATTAGAGCCTAAACAACATTATCAGCACATATTGGCCCATATGTCCTATGTATTATAGTTTTAAAGAACACAATGAACAACAATATGCTTGAGATGATTTATAATTATTCAATTTCCAGCTAAGATGACTGTTTCAATCCACTGTCATTTAAAACAAAAACAGGTCACTGTAAATCTGTAAAAACATTCTGCCTCCATTGCATATCTTCATTGCCAATGTTTAATAACCTCATGTGAGGGATCACTGCAAAACATATATTGGCAAATCAGCCAATATATCAATATCGGCAAACTGAAACTCAGCTTGTACTGTCAGTGAGGCACCTTGTGTGTGGAGTATTTCAGGGTTCACCACAAAACAACAATATCTGTTGTGTACAGTTTAATGTTTCCAGGGTCCAAAACATGTTAAATAATCTTGATTTAAACAATGATAATCAAGCATAATAATCATTATAAACAGGTGTGAATAACTGTTAAAATAAATCTACAGATTCAGTGATAATGAAAATAATCTATCAGTGTTAACAATTGATAACACTCTTATCTGTCAAAAATGAGGCCGGCGGCAAGTTAGTTAACATGAAGACTAGAAGCGTAAATAGCCTGACTCTGTTTGAAGGTAACAAAATGAGCATTTTTTTTGTTCCAAACAAAAAACTTAAACTACTGACCTTTTAAGACATGACTTTGTGCCAGATTATTGTATTTAATGTGTTCCGTGTGTATTCTAGCATAAAAGTGTGATTATAACTCATTAACATTTTCATTTACAATGAAGGTAAAGAAACTTTTCAGCTTTTATAACTCAAAGATGCATTAGCATAACATCCTATCACTCATTCTTTTCATTTTTCCCCTCTCAGTGCACCCGGCTCTCTGCAGGGCTGCTTACCTGGCTGTGCCGAGGCCGGGGCCCCTGCCTGGATTTTGCCCCAGGGGTTAGTTTCTCGAGCAGGCAGAGCAGGGGGCATAACTGGGGGGTTAGCAGGAGCAGGAACAGAGAGGGCAGGAGCTGTGCCATTCACTACAGCAGATGCGAGACAGAAAGATAGTGCGAGCTAATTTGTGCGTTGTGAAATGAACTGTTGTTAGACACGCACATTATTACCATGCAGTTAATTAGCAAGTCTTAAAAAGTGTTGATCACACTTTTAAAATCAACTTAAATGTGAGCAGGCTTTCTGTGCACATTTAAATTATGGGCAGCACAGTCATCAGCAGAAGTCTATTCACTTCTTGCAGAGCTGAAAGACGAGGAAATTCATCCATCGGCAATAAAATGAGACTGCCACAGATAACACATCAATGTCATGCAGCGAACAACCAATCTAATAGTGTGTGCCACTTCACATCAACATTACTTGCAAGTGTAAAAAATAAATTACACTCAGTCAGTTATCATTATCATTTAATTCTTTGGGTCGGTAGTATGATGCTGTTAGTTTTTCGGTAATGCTACAGAATTAACTATCTCTGGCCTGGACTGTGAATTTAATGAAACCTAATGACAGTGAATAACAACCCATGGACTAACTTCTTCACAAGGTTATATTAAGTTAAGCAGAGGTTTTGATGGTGTTACCTGGTGCTACAGGAGACTGTGGAGACGAAGCTGGTTTGGGCATTGGTGCTGAAGAGAAGGGGTCCTCTGGGGGTCCACTGAAAGCTGAGGTGATCTGAGTGCACAGTGAACTGATGCTGTCACCCTCTCCTTCTACCTCAGGGACTGCAGGGGAAACGCCAGTGAATGGTAAACAGAAGTGAATATGTGAGACAAAAACGCAGATGGAAGAACAGATTCATCGCTAAGGATTTCTTACAACAGTAATGTTTTCATCTTTATGGCGCATACTTGCATATACAGACAGTCATCCTTGAAGTTGAACAGCAGGCTCTGTAGAACAATACAATAACTTAGGACAGTCGGTGAGAATCCCAAACTCACCTGTGTTCGTGATGGGGAAGTCAGACTTGCGCTGCATGGTGGAGGGCAGCTCATTCATGCGCAGAGACAGCTGTCGTTTGAAGGGAGAGGTCTTTTGGCTGAGCCCCGGGAACCCCTTGAAGGAGCCTTGCCTGGCGATAACATCGGCCGGCGCGTGTCTGCGTGGTATCGCCTGGGGACCCATGGTGGCCACGGATAGAGGCGGGGAGGACGAGGGGGATGCAGAACTTACTGTCTGGTGGACTGCAGAGTTTGTCCCGCTGATGGCCGAGTTCCCAGCAGCATTTACATCTGTTTCTGCTAGAAGTGGGAGTAAAAATAAGACTAACTTTAATTGGCGTGGTGGGTGAACACACTTACAATTTCAACTAAGGACTACATGTACAGACCTTTTTTAGCTTCCTGTAGCTGCCTCATGACTTCTTCCCGCTCTGCCGCCTCTGTTGCCGTTGTAACACGAAATGAGCCCTCACGGGTAAAAGTGGTTCGGTTGGCGTCAAAGGTTGCCGTGACCCCACACTCCTTCTCCCGCTTTTGTTTCCGCTCCAGACAGGCAGCAAACGCACAGCCCACAGCATGACTGAGACGCTCTCCCTGACACACAAGGAAAAATAAATAATCAAGGACCCCTTGACCGAAGCCTAACATTTATATAATTGTGTTATTTACAGAAATTCATGTTTTTTCTATTATAAACAAAGGATAAACCCATAAGGTATGAAAATATATATAAAATCTAAGATCCAAACAATTAAAAAACGGAGGAAAATTAAGATTGAATTAGAGGTGTGAGAAATCACTCAATAGTGGTTGTTGTTAATCAGTGTTCTAGACAAACTTCTTACCGAGTCTTT
>KV751380.1:1866926-1891274 GCA_001698575.1 Mola mola | reverse complement strand
AGAGAACGCCCTCTCAAAGTTACGATCCGGAGCACAGAAGGACACCTTCTCTATTGTCTGGTCCAGAATCAGGTCCTGCAAAAAGCGTTTCCCTCTCATTATAATGAGCTTTATTAAAACTATGGTTCAGGTCAAGTGACGTTCAGTCCAGTCGATTCAAAATGTGTGCTGAGTGACTGCATACTGAAGAGCGTTTCAATGTGAAGGATTAGTGTCAAGAGTGCTCATATAAAATTTAATTACTATCAGCTCCGGGTGATATAGCCTGCACCAGAACCTGATTTCCAACTACACCTTAACCTCACACAGAAAAGCAGCACTGAAAAATACTGTGGCACTCGGGGAAGAGTCCTCGATCCTAAAATGTTATCAAGACCTACTCCAGCCAAAGCTCCAGCTTAAAAATTCATTTTCATTTGGTACAATTACATTTTTTGACTTTGCTTTCATGAAGATAAACCTTCATGGCTTTAAAATGGCTTGGGTGTAATTCTTCACTTTTGTTTTATTAAGGTTGTGGGGAACTGTGCTCACTGCTCTCTGCCCCGCGTCTGCAGCCAGAGCTTACCTGCTCTGTCATTTGCTGACTTTTAAACTAGTCTACTATACACTGCACAGTGACAATTACAACACTGTAGTAATTCAACCATATATTGTATGTTTGAACCAGACAGAATCCCTGGAAGAAGAAGAGGAGCTACTTGTACAAAGTCACCTACAAGCTAAAGCATCAGAATGCTAATTTCTACAATGTCAAGCCCCGCCCCCACAAGTGGTCAGGATTTGTTCCTTAAGCAGGGGACCCACTACACAACTTTCACAGTCTTTACAGATTTGGAGAAGACTAGAAGTAAACACTAACAGATGGTTTTCAGCAGGTTTTTATATGACAACTGAAAGACTGGGGATCACATGCTTAACAACTGCGCCTGATGAGGAAACACAGACTACATGATTTGTCAAATCAACTAAAGCCAAAACTGAACGCATCAAACCCTCTCACAAACCACAGTTTAAAGCATAGACAAACATACCAGTTGTTGGCGATAATGCATCAATTTGTTGATTGCCAACCGTCAATAAATCTCATTGTTTTGATATTCCGCCTACTTCCTGTCATCTTCTGATGCCATTTCCTGTGTCCCACCCTCTCTTTTTCATTGGCTGTTGGCAACATTTGTTTCCAGTAGGGGTCGGTAATCACTTATCACTAACTAACATCTCTAATATCTTGTAGTTGTCTTGTCCTCAGGCTGTCAAAATTTCTTTTTTTGATACAAGATGAAAGCAGAAATCCTTAACCACGGCGGTGACTTCTTATTTTGGTTATTATGTGTCAGTCTTTACTGACCTAATTTAAATGAAATTTTTCATTAACAAAATAAAAATTTTAAACTTTGTCTGGCTCTCACTCTCTTAGAGACAATAGTAAAACCATAAATGTATAACAAAAATACAGTTTAAACATTAATAAAAAAAGTAACCATGGAGCAGAACCAGCACTGATGAAGTTTTATGAGTGCTTAATAATCAAACTTGGCTGCATTAACAGTTATTTCCAGCAGGTGTCAATATAACCTTTACCATCTGTACTGCTCCTGCAGGTGCACTGAATACATATTTCTAAGTGAACTGTTATCATCATGTTTTTGTGTTCTGTACAAGTGACATCTATTGCACGTCTGTCCGTCCTAGGAAGAAGGATCCCTCCTCTGTGGTTCTTCCTGAGGTTTCTTATTTTCCCTGTTTAGGGTTTTTTTTAAGTTTTTCCTTACCCGGTTCAAGGGTCTGAGGGCAGAGGATGTCACATCTGTACAGTTTGTCAAAGCCCAGTGAGATAATGTGTAAACTGTGATTTTGGGCTATACAAATAAAATTTAATTTGATTTGATTTGATATTTCCAAAGAACGGCTTTTGCAGGTCACTGGACCAGAATTATAGCAACTTCACTATCATTATCTTCACTGTTATTAAAGCCACGTGTACTTCCTCAGGCCACGCTTTCTTTGTGATCAGGGGTTTCCAAGCCTATCATAAAGGACTGAAACAACCTATTACCTTTGTCTTGTCATCTACAACACGAAGACCATCTGCCGACACCCATAACACAGCTCGCACTGGCTTCTTCCCCGCCTGCATACAAAACACAAAAAGAGCAAATTTGAATTAGTAATAAGGACACTTTTTTCCCCATACCCCAACAAAGTGACTGCCTTTGGTACCATCTCTTGGTACCTATTCATAAAAAAGTTAGTCAACACACACAAACACAAAGCACACCTGTAAAGAGAGAGCACCAGGTAAGAGACGGAAGGAGGGGACACAAATCAGGAGTTGTTTTCTGAGTGCTGTGTCATTCAGTAGTACCCAAATTTAACAAAAGACAGCTGGTATGAGAATTGGTGCACTGATGCAGTCGGCAGTGGTGACCTCCTCGGTTAGACTACAACAACAAAATATTTGTGTGTGCACAGAAAGGAAACACTCATTCACACAAACTGTTCATTGTTCCCTGCTTGGATCATGGAAGAAGGGCTGAAGGGAGAGAAGGCACACCCGTTAATACAAAAAACACACACACACTCAGAGAAAAACAAAGAAGTGCCCCACCCTGGCCTAAACCATCCCACCTGCTCAAAAACACATGCATCTTTGTGTTTGTCTCTGTACCCCCCAGTGAATGAGAGTGTATTCCTTCCAGCCTTCAGATGTGATCAAAGGGTGAAGCGTTATGTGAGAGGAGGAAAAAAAAAATGCTTATAATAAAGAGACACACTCAGACACACAAAGCAATAACTTACTTTTGCAAAGAATCCTTTGAAGAATTTCCTGTCCTGGAAGTGGATGTGGTAAAAAGGGAGGGTGGATGACAGGGGTGGAGGAGACGGGGGAGGAACAAGGCATGAAAATGTTACCTAAGAAGTCTAAAATTTGCCTGGAGCCCACAGGTAGCCATTTGATTTGGGTTTTTTGGGTTGGGATTGTGAGTGAGTGAGTGAGTGAGGCAATGGATCATCGTGATTCCATGATGGATGGATGTTTTGACTGTTAGTACTAACAATGCAAATCACATCACTGTTCGATCTGGAGCCCTCCCGACAGCAAAAATGGACACTTCTGGGTTATTCTTTGATTTAAATAAACAACAACAACACTGCAAGTCGACCACAGTCCCTATGCTTATGACAGCATATCAAACTGCCTGGACACAGGAGGTGTGTCTGTACATGTATGTGGAGCGGATAATCCCAAAACCCATTTTAGTCCCACAGACAGCGGTTTGACCTCTGAGACTGTGACTGTTCACCAGTTAGCCAGAGTCAGGGGTCAAGTTTAGGCCGCCGCAACCACATGAAGAAACCAAAACCAGACCCGGCCTACTCTTAATCCTCCCTTCTTTCCCCGCTCCCCGAGAGCTCCTCTCCTCCTCATAAGCTGTGGAAAAGAGTGCCACTCTGCTCCTGTTACACAGCCATGCTGGAGACGGCACTCTGAGCACCATGTTAATGCATGATTTAATGTGTTAACCGGTGTTGGAGATTCATTTCAGATGAGCTAAGCACTTGTTAGTGTGTGTGTATTGTGCATTTTTGAGAGTCACTCAGACATGCAGATGATAGTATTGTGTGCCATTACAGCTAGAATTAGTAAGCTTTTGTTAGGGGAAATAAGATCTCTACAGGGTTTAGGAAACTATAATGGGAGGACAGTATGGTAGGGGGGATTTGAAGGCATTTCTCTGCAACACCATAATAAAAACCTGCTTAAAGACAAAAGAGTATAACAGAAATAAAAAGGTAACACAATATTCAGATATTCAATGTGTGAGCTGGGAAAAAAAAACTACAGGAGGGGGAAAGCATTTTTGGCAAATGAAAGATGGTTTTGAAGGATAAATTTGAAACCAAGAGGGGAAAAATGAAACTTCTGAGGCAAAAAAAAAAAAAAGAAAAAATGCAGCCAATGTGCCTGACTAAAAAAATTGTGTACTTAACCTCTATTTATTTTTAACATCCACTCTTTCAAAACCAACACTAACCACTAACAGGATGTGCAACAACAAATCACATATCCTGTGTAGCATCTGTCACGGGCCAATTTCCTACAGCAACTCACCTTGCAACACTTGCTACCAACGTGTAGCAGCTGAATCTGCTGCAAGAGAGGAAGGGAGAGCGCTTCCGCACTTTATCGTGGAGAGAACAGGTGCTTCTTTACCTGACAGGGTGTCAAAGAATCCAAAACCACCACCTTGAGTAGCTAAAGGAAGGAGGATAATTGTCTGAACACATTTACCAGTGCTAATATAAATGCTTAATTTTCTTAAGACAATTTCTATTGAATCAGTTGTCTTTGGGATATTTAGCTCCAGTTGAGGAAGGGTTTAGTTTCTCACAGGATCCAAGTCAGCTTTTCGTACCATGTGAAACTACTGTAGAATAAAATGACTGATGGTGCTGGATAGTCAGTGATGAACTGTGCAGCTACTGGGTGTTTATGTATAAAATACAATTGAAATTCTTTCAGCATGTCTGCATCTCCTGGTCGGATCCTCCTTTTAGTCTAAACATAGGAAACACTCCGCGTCACTATGAGTTCTTGAGTTACAGCAAAAACACCTTTCACTGCTAGAACACAGTAGCCACTCCAACCCTGGGCCGTTGGCCAACAGCAGCAGGAAGTGACGTCATGATGACAACTCAAAAGGGCAGCTTGGAGGTTGATGTTGCTGCAGTGCAGCTTCCTCCTCCTAACACCTCCATCCTCCTCCCTTCTGAGTCACGAGTTGCAGAGCTGTGAGAAAACTCTCATTAACATCCCAAAGCCGGCTGGGAATACAATAGATTCTGCTCAGCTATAGCTGTAGCTGTCATCAGTTGGCACCTTCAAACACATGGAAACTTAGGCATATTTTCACATTCTTCCTTCTTTCATCACAGTACATGAACTCTCAGGTGCTCATCATCTCCACTCTCTGAGCTTTTTGCTACTTTCATTGCCATAATGTCTCTGCTGTCAACTAGCTTTCAGGAAGCACCTCTCTTCCGCCCTCACCAGATATTAAGTTCATACAGGTATGGAGTTCGAAAACAATTTAATTATTAGTTTCTGGAAGCAGAGGAGAGTGTTGCACAATATTAACTGACATTTTCCATTGGCAGGAACTGTTGCCTGGCAACTGTTAGTTTATTTGAGTCAGGAAGGATGAACTGGGAACTATCGGGGTCTTACTGACTATGTATCCTCTTTAAGGGTGGCCTTCGTCTCGTCTGGTCAATCGCAATTAACAGTCACAAAGACACCTGTAAAGCATTAACCATTAGCCCCGAATGTCCATAATTAAAGAAAACGTCCCTTGCAAAACCCCAGTAGGTCAGTTGCATAACCACTTCTATTTTAGTTGCATCATTGTCTACATCATTGAGAGCAACACAAGGCAACGGCATGGCGAGCTCCTCACTGTCCAATCTTAAAAATCCCTCAACTACAAAACTAGTTAAAGGGATGCAATCTAGTGCTCTATAAAACCAGCACTAACTGTAAGCAAAAATGAACAGCACTATATAATGAATTTTTGAAGATAATTATTTGTAAAGCTTTCCCAGAAATGTTCCTGTTCCAATGCCATTTTAAGCAAAGTCTAGCCAGCTCCTGTCATCAGAGTGAATTGGGACCATGTTGGAACACAGTATGCAATTCTCCACCACCAGTGATTGTTTTGTGGTATTTCCGGTGAGCCTCTCAGGCACACAGGTAAGTTCCCTTGTCAAGCCCAGGGCTCAACTGGATGAAGGCTGCACACCAGAAATGCAAAGGCTGCAGTTACATGACGAGGATCAACTGCCATTTCACAATTTTTTCCCTAGGACAGCACGTAGCAGAGGGCCTCCCATTTTGACTGTGACAAATGTTAATTTCCCATCATACTTATAAACAAAAGATCAATACAGCAATGCCTGTGCTGGCTTAAAAATAAGGCACCCGAGTAGTGAGAGAGTGAGATAGAGGAGCGGCAGAAGAGACAGAGGAGGAAATGGCGCTAGGTTGAGGAGGGTCAGATAGTTGCAGCCTGCCGAAAGGCATGAGGCAGAAGCAATCGCCTCTCCATTTGAGTTGGCTCCATTTTGTCTTCCTTGTTAAAATGACTGTAACTCAATGAGACCTCGCAGCCCCAGGCTCTGTGTACACAATGTGACCTCATCAAGCCGTGTGCACGCTGCTGCTGTGTATGTGTTTAGAGAGCACGTGTGTTTGTGTTTAGGTTGTATGTATGTATGTGTGTGTACAGTATCCGCTAAGCCTCTGGGTACCCTTGTTCCTGTACGTACAAATCATTTGCCTGTAAGCTTTAGTTGTGTGTATATGTGGCCTTTTCTGTGCAACATATGTGTTATTGCAGCACTGTGGGGGGTGGGGTTGTAAAATTCAGTGTAAATTGCCACACATGTTGTGGATTTCAACAAGTGTGTGAGCATGACATGAATCTATGTAAACACTGCTACTAGTGCATCTCAA
Organism: Mola mola; assembly: GCA_001698575.1. Taxonomy (NCBI): domain Eukaryota; kingdom Metazoa; phylum Chordata; class Actinopteri; order Tetraodontiformes; family Molidae; genus Mola; species Mola mola. The sequence continues at coordinate 1,884,757 of KV751380.1, read as the reverse complement.
AAAATAAGAATACAGTGATTTTATGTTTTATGTAAGTGAATATTTAATATGCTCAAGAGTAAAATGTTTCAGGCATTTTACCAACTCAAAAAACAAAAATAATGGAAATTAAGTTCACTAGTATATGTTCATTTGTGCGTGTTGTGTGGCTTTTTCACCCAAGTGATGAATATACACCACTGTGGTTTAATGTGGTCAATGTGTTTTACGTGTGTAGGCCCACTCTAATGTATGATTCTAGGTGTTTAAGTGTGAAAAGTTTTGCTTTTGTGAAAGTAGGTTTGTACGTGTGTCTATGAGAGCATGAGTTCATTTGCATTAAATAACCTGTTTTATTATGCCCATTAAACAGTAAATTATTCTCAAGCATGTTCTACAGAGTAAACAAACTAACAAATGGCTCTCAGTAGCTCAAGTAGTCCTCAACATCTCATTTAGTCGAACATGAAAAATGACTAAAAGGCGCTTTGCACAACATTGTGAAGTCAAATGAGAAGGCACTGATAAAAGAATTCTAAATAAGACTGAGTCAGTTAAAGAGAAAGCGAAATCTCATAGCTCATAATTCAAACAAGAGTTTCATAACTTTTGTTGGCAGTGAATTCAAAGCTAGCGTCATCCTGAGTCTCAAGTATGACGTGATGACACTCCTGAACAGACCCCAGACACAGGTTTGGCCTTGACTCAATCAGCCGCTTTTTACACACAGGAGTTTATGACTTGGGTTTGGCCTTTGCAAACAAGTGACAGCGTGGAAAAACGATTTCTCCATGGTTTCTCCCTTCCCCTCCCGTTTTCCCTAAACTGGAATTGTTCTTTATGCGCTACTTTGCCAGAGTCCACAGCAGCAGGAAGCCCATGCAGACATACGTCCTCGGGCTGACACAGTGTGCGCGGGAGAGGAAGAGACCTTTGGAACAGACCCTGACACATGCAGAGGTTGTTTTAGGGTCAAGACGGGTGGGAGACCCTCTATGAAAAATGGCAACAGTCAGCGAGTACAGAGTAAACTATGAACAATGATGATACAGAGCAAAAAGTGCTTAGGGAGAGATGAACAGGAGTGCCACGAAAATGAAGCAAATGTTAGAAGGAGTCAGTAAGATGTTGGTAGCACAGAGAGGGAAATTAATGAAGAATAAAATTATTAACAGATTAAAAAAAAAAAAAAAAAGGAGGAGGGACGTCTGGTATTTAGCAGCCTCGTTCCTGGAAGTATGGAGGGTGTTCCTTGTGAAACCTACCGTTTTCAGCCGCTTCACTGCATCCTCGCAGATGTGCATCCCTCGGGACTCCTCCACCTCCACATGTCCAAGGTACTGCAGGGTAAGTATAAGTAGACATACAGAAAGGGAGAGAGTGAGTAATGCTGTGACAAACCTCTCCTGTGGTTATCTCTAATGAAGTTGAAGCGAAGTCACAATCAAACTTTTAACTTTTAAAAACAAGTTAATTTAATAATAATTTAATGATGCCACAATGTCTAATATCCCCTGGTAGGATGGCGATGGTGACTGATATACCTAATTAATTACTATTTCGAGGTCGAGCGCTGTTCAATTGCTCCCTAGTTTATCTCTGCTTTTGTCTTTGGAGAAAATGCTAAATCTGAAGAAATCTAAATGGGTAAGTGGGTTAATCTAAAAGCAAGCGTGTGATTCAATGAAGATGGAATTACATAAGAAAAATGAACGTGAATGGGCAAGAATAAAGCTGCTTTTTCCTCGTACAACCAATCATGGTCAAACTGCGACTAGCTCCTTTGTTTTCCCGTGGACATGGATGGAAACATGACCCCGATCGGATATTATTTTCACAAAATTCCAGCTAGGATTGGCACGTCACAAAACAATTGAGATCCGGCAAAGTAATACTCTCAGTAGCGTGAAAGTGATTTTAAAAGGTTTATAGAAATAGCGTAATCTTTTTAGTACAAACTAATAATTTTTGTGCAATATGATCCATATAAAGGCAGGCATGTAACTGCACGGCAGGTAATTTCACATGAAAGCAAAAACTCCACTAACATTTTCTGCATGAAGGCCACCATCTGAAACCTGTGAGCTTTGCGAGGAAATTGTCTTTTACATCATTTCTGACATTTTAAAATTTCTTTCCTTCTCCATGATCCTTAGAAAGGTAAAGTAGTACCAGACTTGAACTGCATTGCTCTCAATAATGTCAAAAAATAATCAGCGCAGGTTTAAAAATGTACATGACTTTACTATATATACTTTTTTTGCTATTTTACTATATATAATATACTGTGCATATAATACAATACAATATAATCATATTCTATATACATCCTTTAAGGACTGAGATTTATGTTGAGCTCTAGTGACCATTTAGCCAAGAGCTGAGATGCCTTGTGATCTGTTAGACACAGGAAATAACAGTAACTGGTCAATCAATCACAACATTTGCTCCAATTCTCAATTTCATGGGGGAAGCCCTCCCAGCTCCAGCCGTGCAACAACTCACATCAGAAATCCTATGTTGAGAGGTTTTACTGCAGCTGAAGGGACAGGCATGCCTGCCCCCTCTGGCTCGAGCATCCCTCCTGAAGCGGGGTCCTAACCTTGCTGTGTTACATTGGAATCACAACCCTGACCGCCACAGAAGCCATTGTGTATGTTGGGCTGGATAGGAAGTCCTTACCCTTTCCTTACAAATACATACAAACATGAGGTGACACTGACCCACACCCATTTCACCAGTCCTCTGGCCCTGCTATTTTGAGAATATGACGCCACAGATGTGAGTCACACTGTTGGCTCTACAGAATACAAATGTGTACCAACGTACACACGTAAACGCACAGAGACGCGGACAAAAAAAACCCCACTTGTATATAGAGAACCATACAGATGCAAAGAGGCAGCTGTGGGGAGTGAGAAAAGTGAAAGCAGTCGGTAATACGTTGTCAACCTTGAGACGAAGCTGAGACGAGTTGAGTACACCCAGGGGAGGCTTGAAGTGTCACAACAGATGCTTTATTTTAGCATCTTACTTCATCCTGTTAGTAACTAGCTGGTAGCAACAATCAGGGGGCCAGAACGTTCACATCTAAACTGATGCATTCAAGCAAAACAACTTCAATAAAATGAATTTTCTATTTCCTGAACAGTGTTGTGTACATGCGTATGGTATTTTAAATCAAAGTTGTTGTTGTTTTTTTTGTCGGCCCACACCAGGATTAGTCCCACTTGGCACTAATGTAGCGAGCTAAGATTAGATGCAGCTGATCATGATCTTTGCAGCACTGTGCTGTTACTCCCACTGTGCCGTTTGCATCTAAAGGAGAAAGACATACTGAAATAATGCATTTATATTAATATTTCCAGCCCATTTTTTTTTTTAGTTTTTTTTAAATTACTCCTGTAAGACATTTGGTCGCTAGATTGGTTTAAATCGACAAAGCTATACAATCCAACAGCGTTGGGCATGTCAAAATTAATCGTTTCTTCACCACTACCTATGCTCAAAATGTTATTGTAAGTGTCTGATAACATGAAGTTGACAAGTAGAGTGAAACACCTGTGTGTTTTTGACTCAATAATAACTCTAAAGTTACAAACTGTTTTCTGAACATTTCTGTACAAACTCCTGACTGGAGTTATTCTCAAAAAACAAAGCAAAAAGATTTATTTTGTGAAAATATAAACCTTCAAAGACTGGGAAATAGGGCTTAGGTTAGGCTGAAATTCAGATTTTGTCAACGTTTTAAGCAGCAAGTAATGAGAACAGGGGTACATAAATATTTAGTTCTCTATATTTTCAAAAATAATGCTTATTCGCTTTCTTGAGAGAATCAGATGAGGGGATTGACACTTGTCATGGGCCTGAATGAATACGTATGCGGAGCCAGCAGCAGATTCAGTTCAGCAGTAAAGACTAGAAACAGCTTGACTCCGTCCAAACAAAACACCTATCAGCACTTATAGCTCAGAAGCTCTGATGGCAGCATATGTGGAGGGTAGGATTTAACTATCATATCAAAATCAATTAAGTGAAATTGGCTTTTATGGTGTAATCCTCTGGATGTTCACCGTATGAATTCCAGGAATTAATCCAGGATACTGGCCATAAATCAGTTTCAGTGACAAAATCCATCACATTCATTAAAAAGCAGTTTTTCAGCTGTCTTAGCTTTTGTGAGTTAGTTCAGAAAAGAAGAGGAAAGCGTAGAGTGAGGAGGAAAAAGTAATTTCCATACAAATATGTCTACATAGCTCAAACTAAGGACGTACAAATGCTTTCATTTAGCTGGTAAATACACACAACATATAATCTCACATCCCATCTCCAGCCGTCAGACCTCACAAAAAAGCAAGTCCACATTTTTATGTCTTTGAAACTCGCCTTGAATCATAAATCAATGTCACAGAAATGTCCGTTGGAACAAAACATACACAAGCAAATACTGACACAAATGCTGCTTAATATAACACACACATATGGTGCCTAGTCAAAAGATTAGGTATATGATGTGCTTGTCACTATGGGGAAAGCCCAAAACCACAACATTAAAGGGTCCCTTCACCCCATCTTGGCACCTCCACCTGCCCAGATCAACTCATCATCCTTCCATATCAAACGGCCTTTCTTCTTGTCCTAGTCCAGGGCACCTCCTCCTTTCCTACACACTATTGGTTTCTCTTCATTGCAACAGTCAGTGGTCACTTCACACAACTATTCCAATCCCTACACACAACACTGGACTCCTCTGAGGCACCTCAAGCGGTCTGGGAGCGGGAGGGAGGGGAGGGATGAAGAGGAATAGCATGGTAGGTTGCACCAGCACAGTGAGAACCAGTGCAGGGTGGAAAAAAAACCCAAGATTTTTTTAGCGACAAGTATCGCTCTGCAATGATCGTTAATTACAGATATTAAATTTGGAAATGTATGCCTGCGTTGCTTTGTTCTTTTGTTACTTTACAAAAGCAGAGCGTGTGAAGAAAATAAATAAATAAATCACTAATTTAATGAAGCTTCTACATCTTGAAAAATAGCTTTAAAGACAAAGATCAAACACAATGCTTGAAGAATGTTCAATGAAAACAAAATGTGACTTTTAAAGAAGTGTGAAAAAAGAGTAGAGTGATTGCTGTTCGAAGCAGGGAGGGACATTATATGGGGAGCATGCAGGGGAGGGGAGGTGTGTGTGTGTGTGCGTGTGGCACATATGTGAGACAGATTAGAGGAGATCTTGAACCTTGGGCATGTCACACACTGGCTAAAATGTACCGACACACATTAAAACCTGCACATCAGGTCAGGTCTGAAACCTCAGGGTAGTCTTAAAGCTCTCTCCTCTATCCTTTACCTCCCTACCACTGTCACTACCACATCCCTTTCCATATTGTACTTTCAATTCCCGTTTCAAAGCAAAACACACACAATGGCATCAAATCATATCCTGTGCACAAGATAATCTGGATCCGCTGACCAAACCTCTATATATACGGGAAAACTTTCTCTTTCCCCACTGTGGTTTTCAATTTCCTTTTATTCTGGGCAAGGAGAGCTTTAAGACCCATGTGATGAGAGGAAGTGTACCATTGAACTTCTGTTGTCAAAATACAGTGAACTCTCCACTCCATCAGCTGCAGGGCCAGTTTGGCCATTTACATAATATTGATGTGCTACACGTAGAGTTACTCCATCACAGATGAAAGATACCCAGAATTGTTATTTGTAAGCTGTAATGAAAAATATTTTTTTATTCTCCTTGTACTCAGTGATTCAGGTCAGAAATTCTGGGGGCCAGAAATCAAGTGTGCACACAAATCCAACATGTGTGGAGGGCTCCAGCACATAATCCTTTAACCCAGACAAAATCAGTCCTCATAATCTCTGAATACTCATAATTAATCACAAGCAGTAGCCTTGAATTTCTCAAAGGTAAAGGACAGGTGTGTCCCAGAGAGCTGTGAACTTGTTTTGTATTCAGTTGTGTTTGTGTGTGAGGGAGTCACCTTGACTGCAAAGCTACATTTGCCGCTGCGGACCGCCTCCTCGTCCGTCTGCCACTGGTGCGGACGACTCGACTCCGGAACGTAAATGTCTTTCTTCCGGCGGAAGCTCTGCCGTAGCTTATTCATCGCTGAGCTCCCTGTGAGAGACGAAAGAGACACTTTATTCATTCTATGGTGAAAATTGAGCTGTTGGTGGCAGCTAAATAAAAATGTGCAGCACAGGCTGAAAAGCCACAACACCACTTTCATGTGTCCAGTTTAGGTTAAATGACATCATCGTACAACATAGTAAACTAATGTCTCTGACACACAAAGACGAACAAAAGAGCTGTAGCCTGAGAGCCTGCAGTATTAGGAGCCAAGGCAATGACGATCAGGAATATTTCTACTGACAGTTAACAATGCTGTCAATCAAGCAGTGCTACTGACATTAGTAGCACGCAGGGAATTTATTGAAATTAATGATTTAACAGATTCACTATTAAAATGTATGACACAGTTGTAAACTGTTAACTAAGAAGTCATTAAATGTAGGCCGCACTTGATTGAGTCGATGATCACTGCTCTTAATGATCAGACCTAAGGAAAACCATGGTTTATTAGAACTCTGGCTTTATTTTCCAAGCTTTTCTCATTGTTTCTAACAGGTAGGACAACTGCTGTGATCTCAAAAAAAGAAAAGCTAAAACAGCAGGACATGAATGGCTTGATAATTACATGTTAACAGACAGATTAGCACATAAGTAAAACCAGGTTTCCCATACCAATTTAAGTATCAAATTCAAGAAGTTTTCAAAGATTTTACAAACCTAATTTCCACTAATTTGAGGATGCAAGACTTTATTTTTATTTTGAGACAGGTTACTGTGCGATATTGCCAATTTTTGGAATTAAGATTGTCAGGCTTTAGAGAAGCCAACAGACAGCAACAAAGAGGGAGACGCGAAACGCAGGAGACACTCGCGCAGACAGTAGTAAGGGTTTCAAAGACGGATGAAGTCAGTTAACGCACTTGTGCCCATTCTAAACTTCAACCATATTATTCAAAACCACAAAACCTGGTTCATCTTTGAACTACCATACCAGTCATCTTGCGATGTAATATAAAGGATTAATATTAGCAACAATACTGGTTTGCTTAAATTTAACCTAAAAAATGGTTCTTGGTTTACAAAAACTATCGTTTCAAATTTTTTTAAATGACTATTTATTAGAATTTTACATCTCCTATTACGTCTCCTATTAGCAAACATTCAAACAAATTCTCATAAAAATCTCAAAACTGGACAATTAACTAGGTTAAAAGCACTTCTACATTATGGGATGCAATATAAGAGAAAGACCCAATTAAAAGTTGCTGATCCAAACTAGAACTGAGAGATGCATCCATTACTGAAAGCCTGGCTCATGTCTCCCCGAGCAACTCATAACTGCAGAGCGGGAGTCAGTCAGGCATTCAAATCTAACTTTTAACACGTGAGCAGAGCACACTCTTTGGCTAACAAGTTGTGCCCATTAACTTCTGAGCTGATGAGGATCGTGAGGGATTAAACGTCTTTAATCCAGGAGAACTGACTGTCCACACACCCGAGCAAGTGGCAACGTAACAGCGTTCACCTAAGCTAATGCTCACAGTGCCCACACACATATACATGTACGTCACTACTCACAAGCTCACAGACCTGAGCTCTCTGTTTGCATAGTGAAACGTTTCCTGTGAGCCAGTACTGGCTGTAAATTGACAGCGTGTTTGAAGTGAGGCTCTCTTATCTGTCAGGTTCAGACTCCAGCACTGTGGGTCCGTGCACAATGAAGCTTTCAGGCCTGTCCAGGCCGCTGAAACACACCAAACTGCCTGTGGACGTGAAGTACACCATGGACAAGAAACATTTCAAGAACCAGAATCGGTCATGCGCGTTGGCTTAGTTCTGCCCTTTTCCCCCAGATACACTGAGTCCACCTCCAAAAGACAAAAAAAATTAAAGCTGCTGAAGTGCTGATTTGATCATCTTATTAAAGACGTACATCTGATGTATCAAATAGAACTGCAAATGATGCTTATTTTAATCACTGACTATTAGTTTCACTATCAATTGATCAATCAAATCCTGACATTTAAGAGGCTAGAAAAAAAAGTTAACAGATGTTAAATAATTTTGCTCAAAATAAGACGGAAATGTTTATTTCATTAATTTGAGTATCAAATTTGCTGTCTATTAATTTCCTTTCTATCGATTAATCGCTACAGTTATTGATTCCCATCTTTTCAAATGACTAATTGATTAATCACTCTAGTACCAAGTAGATTTTGTGAATGGCATCTCTTCTGTGATGCCATGGAAATTCTTGATACAGTGTGACAGAGCCAACACAGCTCCGTTGTCACCATGATGACTCCAGAGAAACACTCTTCGACGAGACACAAATTCACAAAGTAAGCTGTAAAGGGGGAAGTAAAGTAACAATTTCCCTCGGGGATAAATAAAGTATTCTGAATCTGAATCTGAATCTGAATCTGAAGAAATGACACCTAACAAGGTGTTCAGCGCATACTTTAATATGTGGAAGCACCTGCTTTGCCATAAGAGCCAAAAACGTTTGAAATTGTCATGCTATAAAAGAACCCAGTCCATCTGAATTGTCAAGTTGCAGCCTGCAGAGTTTGAAAACGGGACAACCGAGTGAGAGGGAAGAAAATATTGCTTCATTCCTCGCCACCGCTCTCTGGATTTATTTAGGTCATATCATGTTTGGGCTCAGTGCAGTGCCAGTGACAGGCTGCATGCTTCCCGCCTGCAGAGTGAAGAGGAGGAACAGGAGGCAAACAGATTTGTCTGCTCTTGAGCCTTATCTTCGTTGCGGCAAATTAGAGCATTTGTTTTTCCAATATACTGTACATGCATTTTGAGAAACTGGATTGTACCAGGGTTCTAAATATCTTTAAAGTATCTAATAACATCTAAAATATATTATATGTTAGATGTTATATGTTATAACAATAACATATAACACCATCAACAAAAACAAATGGAATAAAACTGAATATTTCATAAGGTAAAATCATATTTGGAATTTAGACATTTAACTCTGACGTTATTGGAAATGCTACAGATGAGCCCATCGTACGTAAGTACTACACTGTAGTACTTCAGTTTGCCCACGGAAAATGTGTTTTTTTCCAGTAGATATCTCAGTTATAAGATTGCTCTTTATTAGCTTGCTGATTTTTCAGCCTGATTACAGCCTTGATTACAGCTGCGTCTTACCGCGTTTAAAACAACTGACACAGATGTTTCTGCTGCACAGTTGTTTTCCCAAATGTTTTTTACAATTAAATACAACGCATTGACCCTCACAATTCAAGGACTGTTTTCCATTCAACCCAATTTCCTTCTTCCAAACCACACTGCACTTTGCTTTAGCTGACACAATGAGATTTGTTGAAACACAGCAACACGTGGTCTTAGTCGATGTCAATTCATCAAAATACTTCGCTTTGTTAAACTTCATATTGTTAGTTTTCCATTCCAAATATAGCTGCATTATACATGAGAAAATTAAATACACACACACATACAAAAAAAAAAAAAAAATTGAGTGCTGTCGTTTACCAATCGGATTCACTGGTAAGGAGGACTAGTTGAGGAATCAATTTCTCATGCCAATCCCCACAAAAAATAATAAGATGTTTAGTGAAAGACTTTTACACGGTCATTGTATTTGTCGTAATTGCAGCTTGTTCCACTTTTGAAATTCTGGAGGAAGTAGTAGTCACAAACTCAGACTAAGATGCAAGAAAAAAAAGGGACAGCAAAAGTCGAAGTGAATCCATTAATCTCGAATAGTTTTTATGCCTGTTCTCACGGGACTTTACCAAACTCACCTTGTAAATCACGTAACACATATGCTACTGCCAGTTTACAACCCACACATCTTGTCTTGTGTGCATTGCACTTCTAAGACGGACAAATAGGGAGAGGGTAGGAACAAACGAGAAATCACATTCCAATACAATCATGTGCGTGGGAAAGAAAGCATACGTTTCAAAAATGTGTGCAGTAGTATATACGGTAAATGGTTCACCCACTGCCTGAGTTTACAGCATTTGAAACCAATTTGCAGGAATGTGAGATGAGTAGTGCCGCCTACAGGTAACATGTTTTTAGAATGAGTATAACTACTGAAAAGGGGCCTACAACTAACTCTGGGAATCCTATTGTGTTGTTGAATCCTTGTACCCCCTTTTCAGACAAAATAACATGGGATAGAACAACTGCATATCGAATAAATATTTTCTAAGTTAAATACATATTATGTAAATGTGTTTGTGTGGTGTTGGCAGGAAGGTGAGTAGCGGCTGGGATGGAGGCCAGGCAGAGTGGGCCTGAGGGAGCGGAGCAGAAAATGAGCAGTGAGCAGCGGGAGGTCTGGGTGAATCGGTGCAAAGTTCTGTGGTGAGTGGTTAGGTGAATGGTTAGGTGGGCTTGGAGCAGCACATTTAGAGGTGAATTCAAGGTTAAATAAGTGGAGAAGTGATGAACGAGCCAGAATGAACAGGGCAGAGTAAAATGAGTTTGCACTGCTTGCTTTGGATTTTTATTTATTTACAAGCTTATTATAAGTAAGGTTAATGTTCCTCACAACGATGGTATGTCATCAAAAGTCATTTTAAGTGGATTCAAAAATATATTTCTCAAGCCAATGCAACATATGATGAGCCCCAAGAAGCAAAGCTTACCTTTTGAGGACATTTATAACTTGCAATAATTCTTAGTTAGCATTAATGGCAGCACTACAAAGAATTTTCCGGTGTCATCTCTCCTTTCAAATGAAAAAGTCAACTACAGCTGAATATAAATGGAGTAACTTCTAAATTTTGCTGTTCGTACATCTACAAAGGAATAGCAAAAAGCCATGGTTGAACACTGTTTTCCCATTTAGAGAAGTAATTAGCAATCTTAATGAAACTTGCAGTTTCTGCACTGCATTAAGAAGTCTTTATTTTTGCCAATTTACAATGTTTTTCATTAGTTAATCTCTTCTGATAACAACAAACATCGCAGCATAACATTATTATACCCAGGTATAGTACCTTACATTTAGGTATAGGCCAAACAAAACAAGCCAGAAATGAATGGTGCTTTTTACTTAGAGCCCAAGTTTGTATTAGAGATCATCCTAAGTAGAACTTCACTGACAACAAAATCTAAATCTTGCCTGAAAAGAACAATTGAGATAAGTAAAACAATCCTCAGTTGGGCCATTTTTAAATTCACTTTGTACAGTTAAAAAGAGAGGGAAAGGAATAAAGGTAGTCGTATTAGGAGAGGAAGGGGGGGGGACTGAGGGGAAAAGGCCAATGGGGATATAAAGACTTTGGTGCAGGAAAGCATGATCTGAACCCTGCTGGAGCTGTCGTGGCTCCTACCGTCTGCTGCCACGAGGATCTCTGGCTGTTCTCTTACCAGCACTAATGAGGACAATTACACAAGGGTCATTTATACTTCCTCTGTGTCTGGATACAGAGAAACAAGCAAAAGTGAATGACAAAAAAACAAGGAGTTCTCTAAAGAGTCACACATGATATATCATCACCCTACTGAGCAGATAATTATCGACATGGGTGCGCACAGTAAACAATGGTGTTGAAGTGTTAACATGGAACAGAAGGGGAGCGACTGACACACAGGACACGCAGGAAACAAAGCTGAAGAGGTGGAAGAGGAAGAATGGCACTTTTCAGTGCTGTGTTGCTGCTTGGGAAGAACTGCTCCTGGCTCCAGATGTAACAGTATTTGAATAATCTCTCCAGGAATGGAAAACTGATTAATCCTTGTAGATGGATCCTAGGGATGAGTACAGCAGTAGGGTTTCAGAGAAAAAACATGTGGAGGGAGGGAGGAGGCTAGGGAGAGCTAGTGAGCATGAGAGCAAAAGAAAAAGAGAAAGAATGGGCAGTAATTCAAAACAAAAACGGCCCACTGTTTCCTTTCTCCGATCACTGTGCCAGCCGTTACGCTTCTCCTATCCTATTTTATACTGGACTGTTCAGGGAGTACCTGTTATCTGCGCTGAAGCTGCGTTTATAGTTTGGAGAGAAACAATGAAATATGATACACTCAATCAATAACGCCGGCCAGTAATCTATAATGCAAAGAGTGCCTGGCCGGCATATCGGCTGAGCCGTGTTATCTGAGTGGCCAACCTGAGGTGATAGAGCCCTGTTCCACTCCAAACCAGGCATATGAAGAGAGAATTTAAAAAAGGCTGGTACCGTGGTAATCCAATTTTCCGGGCCCCAGTTTGTAGCTTGGCATACTTATTTAAAAAGGAGGGTAGGGGGAAAATCTGGATGAAAGTGTCCAGTGCATCATAAGGAGATTCAAGCCCAGCACACAAGGAAAAAGCTAAGTGAACCTCAAAGTCCAAGATAAACTGTGGGAACATCAACAGGATCAAAGGTCACGACAGTGTGCTTTCTGCCATGGTGGTAACAAGCATAGAGAGCCTAAATTCTGCACTTTTACAACCAATAACTGCAAAATATATACAACTGTAGTTGCAGAATCCACAAAAAAAATTCGGGTAATGACTTTCCAAGCTAAAATACAAGGCAACAATGGGAAATGGGGCATCTAGTTGATACCCTTCAAAAATGCTAACTATTAATGCTAAGCCCTTAATGTGATATTCTGGTTCATATGAATCAGTACAGAATTAAATAATGTATCCAAGTTGGCCACTCAGAGTTGGTCTGACCGAAATGTAGCCTATTCAGTGTGATTCAGTACATTCAGGAGTTTGACGCTGTAAATAATTGGGATCACTGCAGAAAACTTGCCGATACATCTATTAAATTAAACTAGACTATAATAAAGGTGATCTCGAGAGAGTCACAAATATTCTAGCTGCATCATATGAACCATGCAAACATTGCATTTTAATATTGCTAATGTGAATAATCATTTCAGTGATCAAGATGAACAATCCACAATAACAACCACCTAAAGCTGCCAATCAAGCTGCTAGCAAAGATCCTGGCAGTGTTGTTTCAATAAAATCTCATCTAAGTGTAATAAACATTTGAGTAAATGCAACACTACGATCCCAGTTTGAGTATGGATTTATATGTTACAGGCTATGTGTTATGTTGAATAAAGTCTATGTATAGCACCAAAGGCTGTATTATACTTCAGAAAAGAGACTGAATATTTGTTGTTTTTCTACGTGGAAAAAACAATTTTTAATGCAGCTGTAACTTACAAATTAGGTTCACTACTGCTTTCATCATAGCCATTTACTATCACTATCACTTATTATCATCACCCCTGCTCCCGATCAGCACTCTGCTCCAATGATCAGTGCATCCAAGATAATCACAATCCCTTGATTTGCCAGGTAAACGCGTGTCTTTACAGTAATCCGAAAAAATAGCCTGACACTAACATTTTGATGAACAGAATATATTGTCCCGATCTGCTACTGAATCTATTCTTTGCTGATGTGGAAAATGTAGAAAGCATTACTGTGAGCGCAAACTGAGCCAAACAAGTCAGTCGGAAAATGTGTCAGAATATCCTGACATGTATTTATTTCGGGAGACTCATAACATTCAAGGAACAAGAATTGCAGATAGAACACTAAGTATACAAGGGAAGGAAATGGTGGCAATAGGTGCTCTGGTAACTGCTTGTATGGATCTCTGGCTGCTACTGAGTCGTTTCAGAGTTTTTCGAAGTGTTCCCTGGCCCAGCAAGGCATGATGACCTCCGTTTCCTGAATACACATGACTGAGTTGCATTAGGGTTGATACGAAGAGAGAAAAAGGGCCCACACTGCTGCACAGGGCATATTGAGTTGCGTTTTTCTCTAGCTAGTCTAAGAGTGTGAGTGTGTGTGTGTATATGTATGTGTGTGTGTGCGTGAGGGTGTGTGTGTACATCTGTATCTGTTTGTCTGGCTTTTTGTGTGCAGGAGCAGCCAGGCAATGTATTAAGAGGTTCAAGCCAAACAGCGAGCCAACCAACCAACCATCCACTCAAAGTCACATATCTCTTTGGGCAACAGCTGAGGCCACATTTAAACAGGGCAATACCCTGGCACCATGGAGGGGCAAATCACTGTCACTGTATCATCTCACCCTCAGGCATGCCCAAGTGATGATTCACAGACTGAATCAATCGGCAAAGTCTGGCCTGGTTTCCACCAAAAGACAACACAGGGAAATGAGACGCCATCCCTGTCTCCGATCTACACCCTATCACAGTGCGGGCAAAAATGTTCATCTACTTATGGACAAGGTTCCCACGACAGCTTGGGAAAGGAATAGGAATAGGAAAATATAATAGTCTCTGCATGAAACTGCCAAAACAAGGTCTGCTGAGTTTTTTAATGTATATTTTGGCACTGAGCACCACAAGGGAAGTACCATCAAATTTCATTACATTAAAGATCACGCAGATATCTGTAGATCCAATCCACATCTAATGCATCCCTGTAAGGTTTAATTCCCATGCCATTCCCGCAATTTGCATGTCTGTGATTGTATTTCAAAAATTTTGGCCAGAGGAAGTGGCGTGCCAAATGGAGTGGAGTTTTAATAAATGAACAGAGCTGTAAACATGCTGCAGAGATGCTGCTCACTGAGGGCATCAGCCTGCTAGGAGGGATTTGATGTAATGGTCTGAGTGCCCCAACTCTATCAATCCTGGGCCCTTTTTATGGTAGACTGCTGCCTAGAACAAAATAGGCACCCACTAATGTGGCAGCCATGGGAAGAGGTCTTTATAAAGTGGCTGTTAGTTTGTACTTCGTTTGACCTAGCACAGCTTTGTGTTCTATTCTTTTAAATTCAGAAGAATCACTATCTTCCATCTTTGTGTGGAGGACATCACATCAGTGTTGTGCAAACTGTGGCACAGGAGCTTAAGCCCCTCAGAGTGAAGTGCAACACGCATCACTGACTCTGGAAGTGACCTCTGTTAGGAAACTTTTGAGCAAACCTTGGAGCAAAAAAGCTACTCATGGAAACCATGTTTACTTTTTCCCCTTGACATCATTGTATTCAACACATATACAAGCAGAAGTGGATATGACCCTAACAACCCTAACCTTCCGTACTGCAAATGTTAAACAGAACACACACACTCAAAGGCATAATGCTTATGAAAACACATGTTCATACACATACACAAGCTTGACAGACAACCGCACCATGTCAAGAGGCCACAGTCCGGCACTATTATTGTTGTTCTTGAGGGAAGTAGAGTGCTATTACATGAGTTGCAGCAATGTTGAGGAATCAGGGCCAAATACTACACACGTTATTGTACTCAACTACTGCTGAGACCACAGACGAGGTTACACATTGACCAAGGCTTCAACAGACTGTTGTTAATAAATTATCTATTGATCCTTCTTCTGGATTGCTCTTAAAAATAACATGCATTATTGCATTTATAGAGCGTCAGAGGAAGAATGCTGATCAAAGATTGCAGTTTATGGGCTGTGGCCATACTTGGCTCAGAATACTGAGCAGGTCAACGGTGCAACCTGACCCCCAGGAAACACGTGAATAAGTAAAGACTGTCATGGTTAAAGTCCCATGTGATAAACACGACTTTACAACCAACCACATAAAATCAAAAACTAGAACCCTGTTAGGGTCAGGACAAGTGGAAGATTTAACCACGAACTGACCGAGGTTGTTTCTCTAAGAAGAATAGCTTAGACAGTGCCCTGTCATATCTAACGCAGACACACTGTTTCTGTCAAGTTAAACTGGTCTGGCTGTCCCAGCGGGAGCCAGTTAGCATGCAGGTTAAAGATTTGCAAGCAGACAGGCACCAGAGTTCACTTCCTTTAGAACCACTGAGTCAGATGACAAAAAATTAACTATAAAAGAGGATGTTAACAATAGCTGAACGAAGTGTTTAAGGCCGTCTGTGGCACATCTCTTTGCACAGGTGCCCAGTTGGGCCTCAGCAATTACCAGCCAGAGATCACACAGTCAACACTCAGCTCTTTCTACATCAGCTGCGCTGTCATTTCTAATTTAACTATACCAGGAAAAGTGACAAGCTTTAGCTGGGTTTCATTACTGCTAACACAAATAGACTGCTACCAACCTCCTGCTCCTAAATGTGAAAATATTTTCAATTTAGTACCAGTCCACAGTATATTTTAATTCTCAAGGAAGTGAGCAGGACAGCAATCACTGTAAAGAAAGAACTAATAGGGTCTGAGCAGGAGTGAGTAAAACTGTTTGTAGGTTATTTTAAGCACACAAGCTTAATTAAATAGCTGCCCTGAAAAGAAATTACAGTAGCATTCAAAATCTCATTTAGTTTACTTATGACCAAACACAAGTTGGCACTCTAGCCAATTATGACAATTTGCAGTAAGCATAAAAGATGCTGCCATACAGTGAATTTTCAATGATATTGAAGTATTTATTTTATTTGAGAAATCAGGGGCTCCTGTTTTCCCCACTCTTGTTTTTTCTGCAACCTGTAGTCCTCTCATCCTGCTCTCTTCTCTTCGGTTAAGGCGACTGAGAGGAGGCATCTGCCCTGCAGCTGCCAAATGACTCTGCCTCTTTAAAAGAACCAACGATTACACGGCACTGAATTGCAGCAATGCAACTGGCCCGACGACCACCGGCAAATGCTGTTATTATAAATATTTACCGATTAAACATGACTGTTATGTGATCACAGCTACACACAGAAAGTGAAACAAACATGGAAGAAATCCTACAAAGAAGGAAACATCATTCATTGATCAGCGCCAATAAACATGCTCCCCAAAAGAGCTTTTAAACTCATCCAGGAGAAATTACACTGGCATCATTTTTATATGGGACTAAATCATAAAGGTTAAGCTAAGTTATGCAGACCCTTTACTATACGCTTTTTTTATGGTGGAAACTTCTGTCAGCTGCTTCATCTGTTTTTTCTTGGTAAAGACAGATTAGACCGCAGAAGGACACACTTGACAGAAGCAGTAGATTAAACAACACTTACCCAAAATGACGATGCGAGATGCAAAAGGGGGGGCTAAAAATATGAAAATTATAATGAAAAGTACTGATGCTAATCTGTAGTCCCATGTTGGCGCATGATCAGCCAAAATAGCCGAGCAAGGTGAAACACTTCACACAAAGAATTTTATCGGATTCTTTGTGTGAAACAAACAAAATGTAAACAAATTAGTGTGCTTTATTCTTGGGGGCCACGAACATAATTGAGGTAGACTATCAGTGTCTAAGAGGTGAGAAAAGCTCCACAGTGGGGAAGACGGTGTCAGTGTGTGATCACTGAGTGAGCAAGGCATGTCACTCTTCCCTCCCAAGCATCATCTAGAAATGGCTGCAGTGTGAATTCTGCTGGTCTTTTAAATGCTGCACTGCTGGCTACTCACATTCACACACTTTTGACACTTTGGCTTTAATGATATACATGTTTTATGGCGCATACGTGATCAACACAAATGCACGGCGAAGGTGGGGAGTAAGAATAAATATTTTTCATATTCTTGACATTTTACGGACAAAGAATAGTAAAAAATAAATGTTAAATTAATTGGTTGCAGCAGAAAAACACACACAAGTCAGGGGAATTAAATGCACAAAGGCAGACACAGAGATATATAAGCAGGTGTGATAAGTGTGAAAAGGACTTGAGAGATGGTGAACCAAATACTTTAAGATCTGGGAGAGAGTAAGAAAACAGATTACATGGAAAAATACTCACAGACAAATGAATGTCACAGAGAAACAAAACATGGTTCCAGTTGCTGAGTCAATACAGTTTATCATCTAGGACCATTGCTCACTGTGTGTGTGTGTGT
>KV751380.1:1841239-1857260 GCA_001698575.1 Mola mola | reverse complement strand
CAAACAATCCTCTGCAAAGTCTTGAAAAATTACTTTGGTACAAGTGAAAGTCGCCAATACAAACACTACTCGAGTAAGTCTAGCATTAGTATTTGACATTAAATGTACTTCTGATACCTAAAGTTATTTCCTTTAGCAGCTGCAATATGTACACACATCAGTAATTATAGTCCAAGAGGCCTCTATGATTCAAAAATGGATAATTTTACATAATGAAAGTCTTTTGTTTTGATCTTAGTACCTTGATTTGATGTTCAGAGAACAGAGAACTGAAGTATTTGGTAGCTTTACTTTGACAAAAGAAAAATAGATATCTGAGTAACTCCTGCACCACTGCCGTAGAATTATCATTGCTTGATTTAACTCTTCCCTCTTTATTGTTGACAAATATTTTAGCCCACATCTTTTAAATCTCTACTCTGACGTGTTGCTAGAGTTAAGTCAAGACTAAAATTCTATTCAGCGCATCATCAACGAGCTTATAAAGCTGAGATCCGTCAGTATTTTTATCCCTTTTTAGTAGATTTGTTATCATTGACACTATTTACATTTGCTATATCGTATGTTATTGTGGCGTTAAATAGTACAATAGTTCCTTCTCTTCTGCCATGTTTGCCTCCACCTCTCTACCCCTGGTGATGAAACATTGGCCCCTTTGAAAGGCCAGAAGTTTATCAGCATTAAGTCGCATTCCTTGCATAGCTGTCAAGCCTTCTGAGCTGCAGAGCGACGCTTTGTGTGGCCTGGAAGGTTGCGAAACCAACAATGGAGAAAAATAGTTTAGTTAACAAAGTTGCCAGTCCTGTTTATTGTCATGCCAACATTTTTTTTTTTTTTTTTTTTTGCACCAGCTGTGACTATACAATATCGCTCTCTCTCTGTCACACACACAAACACACACACACACACACACCACAAGCTGTCTCCTTTGCACTGTCATTCATCTTTATTTTTAATGATCTCAAACCCAACGTTTGTCATGAGTCCCCTCCATCAACAACTCGGTGTCAGTCACACAAACAGCTGACGAGCCGCTCACGCATCTATGAGGATATGCTGCCCCCTCGTGGTCACTCGTGTTTATCTTCAGTAATGTGACGTGTTCAACTGTTTTTATTTTCTCACTTTCTCACAATTGTCCTAATTTAAATCTGCTTACATTAAGTGTTTTAACTTCTAAATGGTGGGAAGACTACCCAGGTCTTTTACTTGTATAAAAGTCTCTGCATTTTCTCGAGCAAACAGAGAGATGTATTTAAAGTCGCAAAGGTCAAAGTATTACTAGCAAGTAAGAATCCTTAGTAAAATGTTCTATTCTCACAGTGTAGTATCAGCACTGAGAGACTTTAGGGGATGAAAACAAAAGCTGACGTTGAAATATTTCACTTTCAAATCCTGGATCATCAGACTGACCAGGATTCGAAACATATGTACACATGCTTGATGGTCAGATGTTAGATCTTATGAAGTCAATCAATTTTATTTGCACAGCCCAGAATCACATATTACAATTCCCGAGCGGGCTCGACATCCTGTCCTCAGAGCTCTCAAGCTGGGGAGGCGGGGATCCCCTGAGGGACGACAAACACTATTCAAACACGTTTTTGCAAAATGAGCAAAGCAATAATACCATTGTTACCACGTTTTATTTTTCAAACAACATATAGAGTACTTTACACAAAAAAAAAACAAGCCATTATATGCTTCAAATATTTACATAAAACTATGTAGAGAGACTGGAGAAAAAGAAAAGAAAACATTCTTTGGGTCTGACCATGCAAAACAATAAATAATGTTCCTGACGGTGCTTTGCATGGTGCTTTCAAGACTTCTATTCAGCCACCCCCCCCCCAAAAAAAAACCCAAAAATGAAACAATCAAAAGAACAATACCAAAGCTCAGATTTTAGCGGGCTGTACATAAAGCCGCCCTGCTCCACACATTTGCTACAGTCCTGTTTTAAGCAGCCCGGGCACAGAAATTAAAAAGTGAGTGAGTGAGGCGTGACACTTCTGAGTGAAGAGTTTAGATGATGGAGAAGAACCGCAGCGTCCCGGAGAGATGACGGCTGTACACAAAAGACCAGGCCCGAGGACACCTCCGGAGCAGGAGCTTTGCAGCTGGCATTGCAAAAGTACAGTTGTCACTCCTTCCATCCCTCAGCCGGGCCACGGTGTGCTCCCCTCATTCTGCTCCTCCCTCTTCCCCTTCTCGCCCCGCCCCCCGTCCGCTGTAGCTCAGCTGATAATCTGCGGCTCCCAGGACTGGCTGGCCGCCTGGGGGCGACACTGCGAGACCACCAGCGAGCCCGTCGGGGTCGGACCGTCCAGGCAGAGGCCGGAGACCAGGTGCTGCAGAGCCGAGCCTTTAGGCTTCCACTTCTGCGGGGGGGAGAAGACGGAATCAGTTTGTTTCACGGTCACGCGCTCTCTGGCCTGTCTTCACTGCTCGTGAGCAATGTGAATCGGCACAGAAGGTCCCTGTAATGCACCTGGATCAGTGTAATGGATGGCTGACCGACTCAGAGCGGAACCGGCTGCAGCGCACAGAGAAGCAGATAAAAGGCTCTGTGCACCATTTTGCAGCACTGTTAATACTATTAATAATACTAATAATACTGTTAATTCCTTTATACTTCTATTCAACATTTCAGAGAGACATGGTGCACCTTTTTCTTTTTTTAATATAACACAACAGCCAGTGTTTTGTGATGCACTATTAATTTAACTATGTAAAGTGCACGTAAAATAAATGAACATTTTTCAAAGAAATGTAGTGGAGAGGAAGCATGAAGGTGCAGAAAATGGAAACATTCATACAAACATCATAAAAGTACCTGGAAACTGTACATTTACAGCACTTTAATACTGGTATTAAGTCGCCAGTATACTGTGTGACGTTCCGACCTATATTCTGTGTGTACAAATGTACCTGTACATCAAAATCTGTTTTATATTATCTTAAAGGCTTTAAAAAGCAATATTGTTTGAAATAGGTACCGCAGTTCAAATTCGAAAGATTATATGGCTCCTTTAATATTTGTATTAATGTGCAAACAATTACAGGTGTTTACACATTTACGTCATTTTAAACTGAGGTAGATTGACACTTAAGTTTCCGGTTTATAGGCACAGCCAGGGAGAACAAATGTAGTCCGAAGCCACAGACTTGAAATTATTTTTTTTTTTTGTTAAAACAGTCTATTAGACTTTATGATCATTGCGCTTGCAGATATGCATTTATATTGTGCTGCATTAAACAAAGAGCTCTTCCTTTTTTAATTTATTAACATATGTGTGTAGAACCATTGACGTTATTATCATTCTGGCTGTGTGTTTATTTAATTGTTTGGTTGTTAGTTAGCCGGTTTATCTAAAAACTACTGCATGGATTACAGGGAAAGGTGGTGGAAATGGGCCATTACATCTCGGTGTCCATCTGGTCAAAGGGTCGGATCCAGGAGTTTTGATTTAAGGGGACTGTTGGCTGCTGGCAGTGCTGCACGCTCTGCGGAGTGTCATCATGTTTGCATGAGTCATATTTATCAGTATGATGCGGCATAATCAGGAGAGCCGTCTTATTAAAAATGCTGGGTCTCTTCTTTTCATTGCTGCACTTTCTCCTCATATCTATCATTTACGCCCCATCGCCCTGGCTCCTTCACGCAGGCGGGGGGGGGGGGGGGGGGGTTCAAATGTGAAACATTAATGGAAGGAACCAGATTAACTGCAGCTCTCGCTCGACTTTGATTTCTAACATGATTTTCACTGACCCGAGTGGATTTCTCTGATTCTTAGGATTCCTTCCAGCAGAGACTCTCGGGGTCCGCTCACCGAATGTAAAGCTGAGACTTGAGACTGAAGTAAAGAGGCCGGGAAAAAAAAAAAAAAGCATAAACGGGCTGTCCATAAATCAGCAGGTCTGAGTGGGTCCTTTATGAGCGTGCTGATGGTTCCATGTGAACCAGAGGCAGCAGAGTGCACATTTCTGGAACCATATGGAGGCTTATCAAAGTCTGGAGGTGAATGGGGGGTTAATCTCAAAACCCCAGAGTGGGGGGGGGGAGTGCGTTTCACATAGTTTAAACACACGTGGTATGCCTGCGCCTTCGAGAGTGGGCAAACGAAGGCAGCTGCTTGACCCACATTTTACATAAAGTGATGTGGTTTTATGAAGGCAATTTAAAAAAATTAAACAATGATGATAAATTTGTAGAAAAAGTTGCCAACTTTCTGACCTAGTTTTCCTCACATCCAATTTCAACTGATTCATTTTTATTGGACAAGCTTTTAAGGCAACGATTACAGCGGCGCTGAATGGCCAGAGATGAAAATTGGCAATAAATTGCTAAAAAGTTGGGTTTTTGGGGGTTTTTTTTGCGCAGCACTAAAGAGGGAAAATCCTTTTTTCAAATTGGTGATGAATGAATTGACTGGAAAAGTTATGTAATAGTGGACACAAGCCCACGATGAGTCATGTCAAACTAATCACAGTACGGCCAAAATCTCTAGATCTCTGTCCTCCCTTTGGAGGTGCAGAAAGATGAGAGGATCACCGGGAGAAGACTCCCGAACACTCGTCTACGTGGTCTCAGTTAATCACCCAGCTCTCGGTGCCGTGAATCATGGGGCCAGCGAAGGCTCAACATGGGGAGGGTTCACAGAGAGGAGATGAGCAACGCGGGGCCTGGAGTTATTACTTCTTCCCTGGAATCACCTCTTATCTCCAGATTTTTAACATCTGAGTTCAACGCTGTGACCGGCAAACTGATGTCTTTACTCAACTTAAAACAGGTCAGACATGAGACTGTGCTGCTCTGTAGGGGTTTTGGATGGTTAACAGTATTTCCTCTCACCTGTCTGGGCTCCTTCGTGTTGCAGGGCTCCATCTTGACCTTTGACCCTGCCGTGAAGGCTGAAATAGCCAGGCAGAGGCCCTGCTGCCGGATCAGCGGCTCTATTAGTTCCCATTTCTGGAAGAGACAAACAAAATTGTCAGATTTTGCAAGTATTTCGCAAAATGGGGGTAAGACTTATTCATTGATGTACTGTATTTCATGATACTGATTGTACTGTATTAAATATTAGCGCATCTTGAAAAATTCAAATTTTTTGTCATTTTTTTTTTAAAGTGTCATGTATTTTTTTTTTTTTTCTTTGCACACAAAAAATACTACACAGTCCAGGAAGAAGCTAAAAACCCAACAGGCACACTTAAAGACTCCACTTAAATTTAAGATATTATAAAGTACAGGAAACACTTTGTTTCCATACTAAAGTACATAAAAAGATGATAAGCTAAGAATTAGGAAAGATAAACTTTAGCAACAATACAATAAACTTGTCCACCTTCAAACAAAACAAGTAAATAATTGTGTGTATTCAATAGTTATTATTGAAATGTTTAAGTTACCCGTAATGAGTCTAGAATGTAAAAAAGTTCAATAGAAAAGTTCAAAAAGAACAAAAAATAAAAAATCTACACAATAATTCAGAGTTGCGTATGAATGAGAGTCTCCCCCTGGTGGCAGAGTCCTGACCTGCGACTGCGGCCTGTTGGCGCCGTTGCCCTTACACTCTGCCAGGCCCAGGACGTCCGTCCCCCGGGCCTCCAGACACAGACCACCTTGTTTCAGCACGCTGGACACCACTTCCTGCTCCGGGACCCTGGGGGAGCAGAGCTCTCGTTACGACATCAAACAGACGGATCGAGCTGACCGCTCGCCCTATCGAGCCATTGAATCACAACACAATGTGCACTGCAACAGCACACGCTTGTAAGACTATACATTCTAAAAGGCCGATTATCTGGAGACGTGGCAGTGAGCGGATGGGCTCCAAGAAAGGCGCTGGTGGGATACACACAGACGTTCCCACAGAAATCAGATACATTGGATCACTTGTTCTGTAGTCGGGAGTCATGACGCCACCGAGGAATTGCAAAATGATCTCTGACGTGAGTGCTTCAGAGTAAATGGAACAATAGCACTAAGTTCGCCCGCGTTTTCTTTGTATCCAAAAATAATCAAAACAAAACAAACTTTTCGCAGGTATTTTCCATTGGTGGTTGTTGTTTTCTTGAATGGTTTAGGGAAGGAAACTTCAGCCCAGAGTAAATGTAACTCTTTGTGACGGTCACAGGCGGAGGCATTGACGGCATCCACACATGAGAGGATGATCTGCAAACATGTTGGAGTTGGGCCAGATTGTTGTCACATTTATCCGCTGAGGGGAAGGCGTTTCTCTGACAGACTTTGTGACATCACTACTGAACTATCCACCGGTTAACATGCAGCTGAACTTATAGCCTCCAGTGCAGGTACACTGAGCATCATCATGTAAGCCACTTCTGAAAGTAAAAACGTGTACACGTGTTCATTCACCTCAGCTCCGGATAGACGTTCTCCATGTACCAGCGGAACGGTTTGCAGTTCAGCCTCTTCCGCAGTGCCACACGGTCTGCAATGCTGCAAAAAAAAAAAAAAAGGGGGGGGGGGGGAAGAAAAGTTGTGAAGATGGAGAGACGCAGAGAGAGGAGAAAAGGGAAAAGGGGGAGGAAGAATGTGACTGTAAGTGCGAAAGATGTTTAAAAGCGAGCAACCTGCAGAGGCTCACTGTTCGACACACAAACCAAGCTTGTGATTAAGACGGGCGACAGCACAATGCACAAACCTGCCAAAGGTCTTTCCCTGGGCCGACGGCCTCGCCGAGTAGTAGTACTGTTTGTACTCGTCCATCCACACCTCCGCAGCCCGCCGGGTGTTCCTGCGGGGACGCAGACACAACACCTGCTCAGACAGACACGGTAATGACAGCGCCGCGGCGATTCCCAGCGGCTCTAATGACAGCCTGGCTCTGCAGACCTCCCAAAAACACAACAGCTATCAGGGATTTCATTCGTCCGTAAATTTCATAGGTGCACCTGCAAGGGAAGAGACATTCCGGCTCGCAAACTGACCTCTTTTAAACACACTCATGTGTGTAGAGTTTACTGGGGGTAAATCTTCTGTGTGCTCAGTAGGCGATTAAGCAATATTATGTACACAAAAAGGCCATCATCCAGGACTCCCAGCACTTTATACACAGTTTTTCTTTATTCATTCGCTCCGTTTTTGAGTTTGGGCTACGCAAAGTACAAAAACTACAAACATTTGTCCTGACACAGACTTCCTGAGCTGCTGAATGCTGAAATTGAGTAATGGCAGACCAGCTGTTGCTAAGAGTCTGTGTGCTGCGCTTGCAGGCGGATTTTGCAACTTTTAAGCGATAATTACACAAATTGCACATATAAATTTCAAAGGGAAAAATCAGTGCAAGATCTGGACAGTAAAAACAAAATGATATGTGAGTTTACGATTCCATTATGGGGCGTTCAGTTTGTCCTCAGAAGTCTGAAATTGTGAGATGATAATTGAATACGTCATCAGGAACAGCTGGTTAAGTCAGACCCAGATTGGGAACTTCAGTAACCCTGAGCAACGAATCAAAGATGGCTGCCACACGCACCATCATGTGTAAAAGCCGAAAATCAGTGGTTTTTTTTTTTTTGCAACTAAGTCTTGCTTTAGTGTAATTAAATAAATCAAACAGTATTGTGCAACTTTTGTTGTGTGTTCTTATTGCCTGGTAACAATTGGCTGCCTTTCCGACTTTTCAGCAACTGGAAGGCTGTCAACCCGGATGTGACATCATTCCCAGCTCGGCCAGCCAACATCTGAGCTAAACAGAACACTCCATAAAACTGCGTTTGCTTGGAATGGGTCACGGTTAGTCCTTTTAACAGTAATATCAATAGTAAAAGTAATATCCTCCTGCTGCGACTGTTTCAGGTTCCAGTTTACAAACTCACAGCTAACATTTAGCTGCATTCTTTCATCAAGTCATTTTGTTTCAAAAAGTTGAAAATCTACGCAGCATCTCCTCCCATCCTGGAAAGGAAGAACACCGAGGAGCTAAATGAGGAGATAAAACGTATAAAAAGTGAGACCTTCGCCTGGTGAGGCCTGTAACGTCACACCCAGCTGTGTGACACTGGAGGTTTAAAAGCCCACTAAAACCGCACCTTGTCAGCAGCTGCTAAGCTGTGTAATTACGCCGCGCAGCAGAGAGGATGTCGGCCTGTCCGACCCACTCACTTGATGTAGGTGAGAGCGTTGCCTTCTGGGAAGTCGTACGGGTGTCGTTTCCTGAACACATGGCCGACGCGGCTGCAGGGCAGAATCTCCAGGCTGCCTCCACACATCCACACGCGGAAAGAAAGCTCTGCAGGACGACAGGCAGAGCGGCGTTTTCGTCTGACCGTCTACAAACGACCCCACCAAAGTTCACCCCAGCTTGTATTTTTTACGCAGCAGATGGCTGTGAACTGTAATTCAGCAGTACGGAAGCTGTTGTCGTGGATAATTTAATGCTCTGCTGCCTTGCAAATGTCCAAGGACAAAATTGTCATTTGGTTCAGCTAACTGCTTCCGAAAGTACAAGCACTTGAAAGCAAACGTGAAATTAAAACTTGAATTTGGATTGTTCATCGTTATTTATCTGCTTAGTTTCATGACATTTGTGTTACTGGAATCAGCTGATAAATATCAATCAGTATTTTCTTCATTACATGTAGAGATATTCATCCAAATTAATTAAAGACTCCGTGTTTTGCAGGAACTAAAAACACTAAATGCACTAGTGAGATGCAATCAAATAGATGCAAAAAGATGCAAAAATAGAAAAGTTTAAGTAAAACAATGACATATTGATACAATGGTAATATTGATACAATGATATTTGTAAATTATTAGCAAATGTCTGAGCTTTTCCGGCTTTAAACTCCCTTTAACATAAAGTTAAAGACGCTCTGGTGTGTGCTGAAGACGATTCGTAATGAGCAATTTATCCGATTTAGGTAAAACTGAATAAAAATCAGCAGTGAGCTCACCAAAGTTCTCCCCTCCCCAGATGTCCATGTGTGTGTCGTACTGGCCCAGGTGGTTGAACCAGCTCTTGTCCATGACGAAAATCCCACCAGCGATGACGGGAGTCCTGCGGAGGAGGGAGGAAATGGAGTCACCTACGTTTTCTAATGCTGCAGAGAAAATTCGGTACATTGGCCAGCGTAAATGCCAAGCTTCAATGAACACATCATCAACGGACAAATGGGCGTTGAAATCTTTCCGAACACTGCATCTGAAGGCCCTTATATCAAAATCTGGTTTTATGATCTTAATATGTCAGTTCAGAGTACTGCTTATCTTGCCGTTTACTTGCTTGGTCTATAAAATGTCAAAAAAAAAATACATTTTTCCCCTCCGAGCGACATCTGACAGTTCGCCCTATCGAGTGATTTTTTTGGGGTATGAAAAATGATTGAAAAGATAAATAATAAATATAAGTAGTTGGGAACTCGCTGTATTTAATCACTTTGCCACTCTGCCACCGGTAAAACCAGGCAGTACCAGGACCAGAGACGATTTTTGTTCCACCGGCAGGTTCATCCTGCTTCGATCAAAGCAATTTAACCTGAGATTTATTTAACCCCAGAAAAAGTTCCTATTGGGGCAGAAAGTGAGGAAAAGGAAGAAAGGAGGAAACATGATAACCAAAGTCATTGTAATTTAGTGTTAATTAAGTGTTATTTATCTATGCTATACGCGTTATTTATGAGTAGAACAAATACACCGTAAACGTGGAGGAAGAGGACACCTGATTGGCTGTGTGGGGTCGCTCCTGGCCATTTTCTGCTCGATGGGAATCTGCTCCCACTTGAAGTGGAGACTCCAGTCGAACCCTGAGGAGAGAAAAGCCAAAGCCGCAGATCCGGCGGGTGAACTTACAGCTGCGTCATCCAGACATCAAGAAGAAAGATACGATCATCCTGCCAAATTTGGCTTTGTTTGTTTTGTTTTTTCAGATCCAAAACACTTGCATGAAAACTTTTTATCTTTACAAAGTGTTCAGCTTAAAAGTTCAGCTGTTACTGTGCACGGTTTGCGTCCTGACCTCCTCTCAAGTCGGCGGAAGCAGCCAAGTATGCAAAGTTTTCCAGGCTGATGACATCAATGATGGGGCTGACCACTCGCGTATGGTCCTGCACGGGAGAGGAAGGACACACGTGGTCACTCACCACAGCACTCAACCGGACCCAACATGGTGTAATGTGACTGCGGTGGAACGATGGGAGTCACCACATGTACGATTCATTATAATCCATTCAAACTGAGGTGTTGAGACAGATTAACTCTAATTAAACATGGATCCAACCTGCAGATTCAACCAGCTTGCCAGTTAAAGTTAAGGTGCTTTTTAATGACGGATGGATTACTGATCCGGGGGGCATCAATTTTAATCGCTGCCAAGGTGCACGGAGTTGGGATGTAAGTCTGAAAAGGTTTAAAACCCTATCAAGGGAAATGTAGTACTATTAATCCTGACATCTCGGTTAAACGAAGCATCTGCCTTTCATTCTTCAAAATCCAGCCAAAGAGGTGGTGAGGTCAATTTTCTCAGGGGGAGCAGGGAAGAATTTTAAATTAGAAGTCCAAATGATTACAAATACTTTGTGATAATAACGAGCATTTGAAATTCAATGAAAACTGGGATGTCATCACTAAGAAGGGACGCCAGAGTTTGTACTTCATTCAGCTCATCAAAACACTGAGGTGAAAACTGATGTCTTTGCCTAAAAAAGTCATTTCTGAATCTTTTATCACTGACTTTTTTGCACTTGAAGTTTGCACTTCAACATACTTATATGGCTTTTATATAGTCCGTGTTAGTTGGGGGGGAAGTGCTGGTGTGCCGTTCCTGAAGTGGTCCACAAAAGTTTGCCAGATCTGATGAAATTTGTCTTGAAATTTACGACAATTTAATCTCTTCCAAATGTAGATGATGCATAACATGGCTCATGAGGACAGAAATGGGTGGGAACCCGTGTTTGCTTCCAATACACAATGTTAGCCTGCATGCTCGAAGGGTTACAAATAATATCATGTTAGGTTGAAAGCTGGTTCACCCAACTGCTTTAATTCCAAAGAAATGCTGCTAGGGGGGATGAGGATCCGCAGGTCTACAGTGACTGAAAGATGCTTCGCCAGCACGCTGTGACTCCTGGGCAGAACCAGAACTTTGGGGTGAGTGAGGCTGGTGACCGTCTGCAACGTTCACATAGTTGGCTGATATGTGAAAATATTTCCCAAAGCTTATTTTTTGATAGATGAAGTCTATGTAATATTTTCATTAACAAAAGTCCGTGTCTAGCACAGACTAAGGAAGAATGAACTAATGTTTGGGTAAAGCAACCCCCAACTCATTCGCCCAGGCTACTCTCAAACGTAAACTGGTGATTTATGGTGTCACAAGCCAACAGTGATGGAAGCTACCAAAGAAGAAAAAAGAACGGTTACAGGAGTTGTAAGACTCATGATGATAAATATGTGTTATAGGTCGGGTGTGTTTAGGATTTAGTGGCATCTAGTGGTGTGGTTGCAGATTGCAACCAACTGAATCCCCCTGGTCTCACCCTTTCATAAAGTGGACACTGAAAAAAACGCAAAAAGCCACATAAAAACTGATAAGAGCCAGTCAGAAAAAACATTAACGTTGATTTTACACAGCATCTTTACTGTTACTGAGTCAAAAACACACGTACGTTTCACTAAGCTGTCGACTCGACATTAACAGACACTTACAGTAACATTTTGAGTGCAGTTAGTGGCAAAGTAAAGTGATTTATTTCCGACGTTATGACTTGCCCTTTGCTGCGTTTTCAAAAAAAGATAGCTTTTGTGAGAATATAAATTATAGCCAAAAAGACTGGGATACGGGACTTGGGTTGAACTAGAAAATTGCCGCCTGGTGGTTATATGGTTCTGCAGGGTACACAAAGCAGACAGTGAAAGTACAGTGGCGTGTCAAGAAGAAGGGCTGAGGTGGGTTTTGTGGAAGTTGCTTGGTAGGAACCTTATTATTTTCCCTGGTTTAGGAGCATTTTTTGTAATAGAATTTGTATCAGAGCTACTTAAGTATATAGGGGTCAAACACGCAAGTGTGTAAGGACATAGAAAACTGAATGTTACTGGTAATGATTGAATTTAATTAAATTAAACAGGTAAAATAAAGATGGTGAAGGGGTTTTCATATGATTTTTGGACAGCTCAAAAAAGTCCCTCAGTGCAGTCTGGAGAGATTGCACCCACAAGATATCAGGTCAGAGGGACATTGACCTTTGATTTCCAAAGGTCAGGGTCTCCTGATCAAAGCCAACCGTCAGTGGCTGGACTGACTGATACAGACTGAAGAACGCGGGCGACGAGGCATAAAAGACCTGAGGCGCAACCAAAGAGTTCAGAAAGCGTGTGCGGTCAGGTGCACGATACGCTTCCTGACCACAGTCCTGTTTTTGTGTTGGATGAGAACCATGTCACTAAAATAGACAAAAAGAAACCGCAGATCTGTGAAAAGTTTCAGTCGCACAAACTTTAGACAAACAAAGTTTCTGTCAAGGTAAATTAAAACTTCTGCAAAGTAATTAAGGTTTCTGTATCACATCCTGCTCTGCGGATGAGTCGTTCACGAGTGACTGAAAGCACATTTAAAAGGAAACAGTGTGTAAACACACATCAGAATAAACTGAGCGGTTGTGCGGACGGACCACAAAGCAAACACACTGCAGAACTGTTGATTGCGGATCCTGTGTGTGTTTGTTTCTGTTTGTGTCTGGCTGTGCCAACACTGCTGTTTGCCCATAAGGCCTCTCTGCATGTGTGTGCGTGAAACAGCTTAACATCAACACAACCCAAATGACTGTTTCTAATTAGCGCCATCTCTTCTCTTTGCTCACAGACTGAACCCCCTGTGAACTCTGCGTTCATCACATTAAACAGTGCGGGGGACCAGCCAGTGTGAAATGCCAGGGAGATGCCAAAAGATATTTATTGGACTTTAATGGGCCTCTGTGATTCGGTAATGCGCGGAGAGGTGGCACTTTCATAAATGGATGTTGCCGACGATACGAGTTTGTTTCAGGGCAGAGTGCTGCGACTTTGTCACTTAAATCTGGCTGCTTTGAAGAAATTTATGCTCATTATCGCACAGTTCAAACTGTGTGTAAACAGCGACTTTCACAGTCTCAGAATGCCACCTGACACCAGGAGCTGTGTATTTCTACGCTGCGTCGCCCTGTACGGTCACGTCAGACCAAACTGAGTCATGTTTCCCATCACTCATGCTCCATGTGGAAACATGTGGGGATAGATTAGACGGAAACATCGCTGAGGTAGTCTCGACGGATAAAGTTACACACATCATCGTGAATGATTAAGAAGGAAATGTTGCAAAAAAAAGAAAAAAAAAGAAAAACAAAAACAGACCACTCAACTGAAAATTCATGTACTTAGAGAGCTTCAGAGCGAAACATTAAACCACTCCAAGTCTACTTGATTTGATATATGTTGGCAATATAAGAAGAGCTAAATACATTATTTTGCTTTGGATCAAATTAATTCTGCATCAATCATCAGGACAATTCTGCCGCTGCGCTACTGTGAAAATACTAACATTTTCAATGCACATTATTGTTACATGTGGTATTTCTTCCACTATCAACCTGTGTGACTGCTACCTCTTTAGCTTTTATTCAAAAAGTGTATTTCCAGTGGGAATGAAGGAGGACTTTCCTACTGATGAGCTTTTGTGGTGGTCTTAAATGTGTGTTTTTATACTGTGTTATTACGTTACATTATTTTTATAGACCAAATATTATTTTCAACGCTGCCCTCATCCCTCTTGGTCTGAGGCCACATGACTAGGATCCACTTTTATGACAAAAGCCATTTCATATCTTTTCACATATTTTTAGAGTAACAAGTGCTTTTTTAGCACTCTCCACCCTGTTTGTGTTAATGTGTTTTTTTGTCTCCACATGCACATCTTTTCTATTCTATTCAATTATAAGTACTCAAACTAATCAATGTGTGTGGATTTATGAATTTGGATGTATGGATTTTTTTTCTTTCTGCTTCCATAGCAACCTTATTTAAATGATGTTCCATGCATCTCAGAAGCTGGTGAAGTGGTGACAACAACCTATAATCTGACTGCTCTGCCTTCATTTCATCATATCTCCTGCTGGTGCCAGTTTTAAAGGACATTTCAGGCTGTTTGCTTCAGTGAGACTGTTTCTGCATTGTTTACTGGAGACACGTCTCAGCTACAGGGCCACTTGTTTTCCGGCCTATCAGACAACAGTCCAAAAATAAGCGCCGTATGAGGGGGCAGTGGTATTGCGTAACAATCAACAGGTCAGGAAAGAGCAAAATGAAATTCTGCAACACTGAGTAGCAAAATTATCTTCACTTGTGAATTACTGGATAGTTTTCAGGACCCCTAAAATAAAAAGAAAATAAAAATGAGACTTGTGATTTATGTTGTTACAAGACAGCTTATTGGTCAGTGAAGAGAGACAAGAGAAAACAAAGGTTAGAGGCATCAAAATACCTGTGGTAATCAATACTGTATGCGTTAGAGGTCCAGTGTGTTTAGGATTTACAGGCGGCTTGTGTTGTGTTTGCACGTTGCAAGCAACTCAACGTCCCTTTGCCTCCCCCTCTCGTTAACTGCACACTGAAAACACAGAAAAACGCCCCCTGAACGACATGTAGAGCCCGCCCTTGGTTTGACCTTTTCAAGCTACTGTAAAAGTGCAACATGAGCCCCGTTTCCACCAAGCAGTACAGTTCCGATCAGTTCGCACTTTTTTGCATTTCCTTCGTCAAAAGCTGTGACCCATAAAGAGAAACCAACCAGAACTAAACCGCACAATAAAGTGGGGGCTAGACTCACTGCAGTCCGCTGATTGGTGGACAGAATCGTTACTTCCCTGCGATGGTTAAGCCATCTTTCTCCTCTTGGCGTGCAGCTTTTTCTCAAACAGATCCGCTTTGTCTGCTTTGTGTGATAAACAACAGGAAATGCTGGAAGGTCCTCCATTGTTTCGGTTGTGTGCGGTTCCTCCATCGACTTTGTCAGAGGGATACACTGTGTCATGTTTCCATGATGTCACACACTACTCACGTGGCTGGCGCCGCCCGGCTACCCCGCCCGCCAAGAAATGGTACGGTCGGTAGTGGAAACGCAACCCTGCGATTTTACCGTTCCCAAGTGAGCCGTAGCGAACTGAACTGAACCGTGCTGCTTGGTGGAAACGTGGCTATGATGGACACTTTGGAAGACGATCCGCTCCCTCTGCAGTAGCTCATTCTATTCCCGTGTTGTGTTGGGTCAATTCATCTTCTTTACGTCAGGGCCAGAACTGACACTGGAACACGCCGCAAAGACATCGGCAGACTTCCAACTAGCACGTACACTCTGCGCCTGTCCAATGACGTAAACCAGAAGACGTTTCTACGGAAAATACCGAAAGAAGTGAGTAGAAACTGAACTAAATGGGTGATGCATAAATGGCTCTATGCACAAAATGAACATCCAATTCGAGGGGAATCAGCCAATCAACTCAAGGTGGCTCAAAAAAGAAAATTGCAGCTGAGGAAACACAAAGCCGACGGTGCAGAACACACCAAATATTAGGGAGACATAAGCTCGCAGACGTTCCAAACGGCTTGATGTGTCCTGCCCTTGAAGTCACAAAAACACAGTGATCCTTACTTTAAGTTGACGTAGAACATAGTTGTGAGTATTATATTACACTCGTCCCCCTAGTTCAGCATAAATCCGACACACTTGGCCTTTACGTCTATAACTGCTGTAGCATAATTTCTCACATTACAATCACTCGCTCACTCACTGAAAAATAAAGACTGATGATGACTCTTCAGAAATGAAGTTGACCTAAAGGATTGTAATGATTGTAACCTTCCACTGAACTTCAATCTCTTCGCCCTCCTCTCAACACTTGTGAGTAATGAGCTCATTACTGGTACTTCATTACTAATTAATCTCAAGCACTTTCGACTGCTCCTCTAAACCGGCAAATGAAAACTGTCGTTGTGTTGAATTAAAGAACACGCTCAACAGTG
>KV751380.1:1779551-1840359 GCA_001698575.1 Mola mola | reverse complement strand
AGTCTTTAAGCAGCTGAACTGAGTGAAAACCTAATAGCTAAATACTTTTATGCAGTTGGCATTTCATAACGAGACAAGACTGAACACAATTATTCAGTCATCAAAATATTTGTCGATTAACTTCCTTTCGCTCGACAAACTCATGCTTCGTTGGAGCTCTACATTAAATATTATGTCTAGCATTTTCTGCGCACTGGCACCAAAGGAAGAACCATTTAGAGCTGCTAGAAAGACATACAGGAAGCCTAGTAAATGTAAGTAACAGAGTTGTTGTTATAACAGAGGCTTCTGAATAAGTAAGGCGGTGAAGTGAGACACATGCGGCGCCTCCTCCATGTGAGGCTCATGGTGGCAGCTGGTTCAGTCTGAACATACTGAGATGGATACAAGGTGGAAGAGCTCCTGCCGCAGTGATGGAGGACGGCAGCAGTCTCTGTGGGAGCAGCTGTGCTGGTTAGACCCCAGTCGCAGGATGGTCGCGTCAGGGGAGCGAGGAGACAGCCAGCAAACGGCCTACTGCTCATTAGTGAGCGATGAAACCGTCTTTCCATGGCTACATCTCTCTTTATCAAAACCCCACCCATGTCTCGCTGGTTGAGAGACACTTCTGAGTGTCTATAAAACCTGTGTTAGCATGCCGTGCTCATCTGACTGTGAAACTGATAGAGAAAAGCAGATTGAGACGGATCCAGAGAGCTGAAATGCCCCTTCAGGCACATGCAGAGGTGAAATTTGAAAATCGGCAAACAATCCCCACCTTAACAGTCAGCCGTTGGTTTTTGCATCTCATCCTGCTCGCATTTTTTTCATTTCACATTGCAGAGGGGGTGGCAGCGTCCCCCCGGCGGGCTGCACGATTTAATTTGAACGACACGGGGAAAGAAACAGAAGCGGTTTTTGATCAGGGGAGAAAGCCAGCACGCCTTTAAGCGTGACGCGTGAGCAGCAGTCACGGTGCGCGACGCAAACCGCAGCGGCGGCACAAGGGAGAAACAGTCAGGAGTCGAGTGGAAAAGCGATCAGTTGGGTAAATGGCACCATCATTTTTTTTCCAACTCAGGCAAAGCGCGGCGTGACATCTGGTGGCGTCTGACCTAAATCTTAGCTCAGCAAATTGAGCGTTTACTTAACAATATGCAATGCCAACGTATTACATCATAGCTGAAAACGCGCAAAAATCCCCCTGAAGGGTTATACCACGGGACAAATAAAAAGCAAAAAGAGCCATCTCCACAGTGCATGTGCGTGTCTGTACAGTACCTCCTTGACTCTCTGGATCATCGGCTGCAGCCAATCAGTGTTGACCTCGCAGTGGCTGTCCAAGAAGGTCAAAATGGAGGCCGAGGCCGCGTTGGCTCCACGCACACGGGATCGGATCAGACCTGAGGGAGGCACAGGAGACAAACGAAGCTAAAGCCAAGAACCGGTCACATATTTGCAGTTTGACTAAGGTGGATCGCTGCTAGTAGGGATGTTCTGTCAGCGGGACAGATGGCATGAGAGTAAAGCACACAGTGAGTCATTGGTGAAGATGCTCTGCGCCGATTTAACATGTCACAGTCAATCCATTTCTCATGACTACTCCGCTGCCCGTGCACGAACATATAATATCATCTATGGCTCTGCTGGAGCTCTGTGAAATGGAAATGATTACTCATCATTTAATTTCATCTGGTCTCGAATCTTATTTGAACTTTGCCCAACAAGCTGCACCGATAAAATCCTAGAGGCGATTGCTAAGGTTTAATCAAATGTTACTGAACTCCTTCTCTGTGTGTGAAGTTCAGATCTCCGTCTTCTTCAGCTTTCAGTACAAACTTGGTGTGAGAAAACCGGGGCGTATAGCTGGTGAGGAGGGTCCAAGAGAAGATGCTATTGAGTTATCATGGCTTTGATACATAAGACAACCCAGTTTTCTAAACATTTACCTTCTTTTTAGTGCAAGTCACCAAGTGCAGATTAACGCACCAGCCTGTCCTTATTTATTGTTATCACCTGTGCCGTGGAGGTTATTTTCAATTTGGTTTCTTTGTTTGCTTGTCAGTAGGATTATGTAGAAAAACAAACAAATGCTTATTTCTTTAGGAAACCAAATGTCTAAAAATACCTTGAGATACTGTTGGTTCTCTGAAACGCACAGGTGCGCACACGTGATGCAGAGATTTGATGTGAGTTCTGATCATTTGGCTCAGTTCTGCAGCATGAGTTGCTTCTTTTGGCTCCCCAACGTCTCTTCACTGGTTTGGGTTTTTATAATGAATTTAGCAGTGATTGTAATGTGTGCACCTTAATTACTCAACATATTTCCTCAAAATTACCATCGGCAGGGAGGCAATTATGATTTTAAATTCTACAATTTAAATACTAACTCAGGTTTCTTTTTTAGCTAGTTCCACTGTTGGGGAAAAAAAATAGGCAAAAACTTTAAGAAAGCTATCTTTTTAAATATAACAACACAGATGTTGTGGAAATAAGCTCAAAAGGACAAAACAGGCAACATGAAACAGCAGTGAAATTAAAAAAAAGGTTACAGTGCTTGTAATTTTTTCATTCCTCTGTTCTTTTTTTCCACTGTTAGTTCTCACTGAACCTTAATGACCTTTTAAGGCAGGTGGCCCAGACAAAATAGGGATTTTGGAGCCTTGGCAGAGGTAGGAGCTCACTGAGTGCTCTTGAGTCATTGAACGAGTTCCTTTTGCATAAAAGTGTCACCATCGAACTGAAATATTTTTTGGATATTAAACAAGTTTTCCTTCCTCTCATTCCAAATTCTCATTCCTTCAGTGAAATACGATAAGCTGATCATGGAGCGAATTCATTCACCTCAGCCGCCGACAGGGACAGCATACTATGGAGCACAGAGATGTAAAGAAAAGCTTTTCACACTTTAAAATCAACAGTAATACTAAAGGTTGGTGCTGATATCATAGAGGAGTGGATGATTGGCTTCGGAGGAGGCAGGATCTTCACAAAATACCCTTCCAGTTTCCTTCATTTTCCCACAATGCCTTGCAAAAGGGGTAAACTCGATGTTTCAGGTATGGGCTGGACCGTATTTGCGGGTGGAAAGAAAAACTGCAGAACTGAGTTGTTCAAGGTGGGCCGAGGTGAGCGTTGATGGAAACATTAGTCTCCTGCCTTTACAGCAGATTTCTTCCTCTTTTCTTACTGAACCTCATAAAACTGAAAGAAGCTCATCTTTGATTGCCAGTGAGTCCCTGCATCTTTACAACTGATGTTTTTATTGAATAACTCCAGAGTGCTTTCAGTCGCTCTTTAAAATGCATTCAAAGGTCGTCAGAGGTCACCGCTTTGTCTCTGTTTGCATCAAACAGCTCTGTATGCATAACATCTCCACATTTTCCAGTCTGACCAATTTCAAGCCCTTTGCTCATCAAATTATTTTGATTTTTAGGAGGAGAGAAGCCACGAGAAAAAACAGCCTTTTGAAATGAAACCAGTTAATTGGATTAGTCCGTGGCAGATGCCAGACTGTGTCTCCCTTTTTGGCCCAACAAATCACTATGAATTTCACGGGAATATAGAAATGAAAGAGAAAATTGAAGCTGAGAGTAAGACCTAATTTTAAAGACGTCAGATTGAGAACAGAATGGTTGCAGACAGGAGAGGATTCACAATGAAGGTGTTTTTTTTCCCCCCCATCGAGCATGAAATCACGTTAATGATTCACAAAGAACCATATTTCTTTCTGCAGCATCTATAGTTAATGGCTGCATCTCATCTTAACATCATTAAAATAACAGCAACCTGTGAAATCCTTTGTTGGATAATTGAACTGTTTGGTTCTTTTTTAGAAGATTTATACCTGATTTATTTAGAAGGTCAATTAATGCGTCTTCGCTTTAATCTCCTGCAGCATCAGCAGGGATGTAAAAGTATCTGTGCCATATATAACTACGAGGGACAGAATGTTCATTGTCTACAGCTGATTTTAAACTTGCAGAAAGAACGATTCTTAATAAAGCTGCTCTGTGCTTACAGCATGAAGCAGAACAGAATAAATCTGATTCAACTGAAGAATCTTAGGTAGTAAAGCAGCACCTTCATCCATCCCTTGAACAAGTTGTAAGAAGGCTCGATAGGCTACCAGCAGTACACAACAATGCCCACCATCCTACTTAAACTTTGTGCATTTTTTTTTTTTTTTATGTGCCGTTTCACTACGGAACAAAGGACCAACATGCTGAGTAGTTCCACATAATGTGCGACACCTGCTCACCCTATAATACTTTCTGGTTCCTAACCCAATAAGCGCTGATCACCTGAACGTTTCTAACTCTGGTTTTCTTCCGGGTTTTGCAGACCAATGAGCATCCGAAGATGTGTGTCTCCTGCTCGCCCTGCCCACTGCTCACATTTCATTGTGATTTTCAACAGACGTTTTATAAATATAAAACAGCCATGGATCCAAAAAGTCATAACTGAGTCAAAATTGATCTTTTGTTTGCAGTTTGACGTCTCTTTTATGATGCTTTTGGGAACTTTCATACAAAATGTTCACGCATGAGGTGAGTCATTTTTGTTTTGTTTAACAGGAGGTCTTCTTGTTTTGATGGTATATTGTGAGAAGCAGTAGGTTATACTGTACATCAGCAAAATGTTTGACAGAAATTATAACACGTTTGGGAAGGTAGAAACCAGGTGATTGTTTTACAAACAGTGCACATTTGTGCAAAGTTCAGGGTGTTTGTGAGATAATTGTGTTCGCAACAATGGCCCAGATGTACGTACATACACCGGATAGACGGACAACCAAAACATAATGCCTCTGGGTTTTTTATTTTATTCCAGAGTAAAATGTTAAGTAATATGTCAAAGAGGCCTTCTGGCTTTGTCAGGGGTGTCTTCAAATTTATTTATTTTTTTGACGTTGTACACATAATAAACAAATAATTCCCCTCCTATCTACTTTTGAAAAAAAAATGCTGAAGTTACATCTCTCTCTGTCTCTCGCCGGCCGCTGATCTGGGCTGACTTGATATTTTGAAAGAGCGCAGTGAGTGAATAAAGGCTGAGAAACATTAGTCTGCACCACAGTTCCATCTAGAAACAGTAAAGCCTCTTACATGCTTGATGACATCAGGTAGCAGTTTGAGGCTTCAAAAGGAGAGAGATGTGAAAATTTGGCAGCACGATAAACCCCACTGGTCATCATTTGTCCAAATGTTTATTTATTCTTACTGAACAAGCGAAGAGTTTGCCTAAACTGGTGGGTTTTTTCCGTGTCCTGGATTTGTTTCAAAGTAAAACCCGGCTCGGTCACCTCGGGCGCCGGTCACGAGCGCCTGGCCTAAATCCAATATGCTTGTGTTTTGTCGGCATGTGGCTCATAAGCTCAAACAAAGTCTTTGGACTGCAGTGGGAGCAGCAACGCAGCCTGAGTGAGAGGGATTATTGTTAGACATCCAAACAGAGCGGCGCCGGCTCTGTCGGCTCTTTCGCTTTCCTGTTTTTGCAGGTGGAGGATTTCGTCAAATTCATTTAATTTCTAATACAGAGATTAAATTGAATAGATAGTCACCCTTTGCCGCTATTGATAGAGACACATAGCAGGTGCTGATTGTATCTTTGCTTCCGTCTTTCCCTCCTTTGTCTCTCTGCGTTTGTGTTATATAAGGCTCTGGTTTGATATTTACGGCCGTTAAGAACGTCAAACATCGTCTTTGTGGCGCTCCTCAAATATCACAAATTGATGCTTTTTTCCTCTGTGTAAAATTTCATTTCTGAGGGTCTCATTGAGACAGAACGGGCTATTTGAAGAGCTTTGACTCGTGGAACTCATGGGATCTGCACGGGTGAGTTTATTCCGCGTTATTTTATTTCACCTCACATGATCCAATTACTGAGTCTTTTGATGTGCATTTCTCTGCCTCTTTGAGTTGTAATAAAAATGTTAACACCGCTGCAACAAGAGGGTTTCGTTGTTCATTTTATATGAAGTTTTAGAATCAAGGTCGGGAAGGAAGAACACACTTCAAACATAGCCACAGTTCTCCACAGTTGGTGTTTAAGCCGTCACAATCGTCCATTTCACCACCCAATCCTTCAACAAAACCTTTTCAATAGTTACTTTATTGATTGAGCATTGAGTGCTTGTCATAAACAATAAATTCAAATTAATATTAGATGTCCTTTGTGCAAAGTTTAGAAATGTAATTACTACCTTTTCCTCCCTCCTTTATATCTCATTACAGGAACAGGGGGCCCTAAACATAGGCTGTGTCCGAAATCACTCCCAACAACCTATATTGTGATCTATATGGGGCGTTTGCCATTTTGGACTGATGATTTTTTCCTTTGTTCCTTTGTCCATGTAAATAATGGTGACAGTAACACAGAATATCATGTTGGAAATGTCATCCCACAAATTTGCAGCCGTCTGGCTGCCCTCGTAGTGCTGTGATGAAAAGTTGTAATGCAGGCAATTTGCGGACGTCTTCCGTCAAAGTCTCCCCGATTTGGTCCACGTTTTCCCCACAGCAACAGGAAATGAAACCGAATGTGTGGGAGGAAAATTATAGCGACCAAGCGGACCAATCACAGCTGTTGTGGTCTGCGTTGCTGCGACGTGTTGTCGAGGAGATGCGAGTCAGGCTCCGTGTAAGTGATTCAGCTGTGCTCACTCAGCCTCGTTGCGCTGCTAAGCCTCAACCTAAACGTTGTTGGGTTTTTTTTTAATTTGAAGCTTTTCACATTCAATTTTATTGTTCTTTATAAAACTCTACTAATGTGAACACTGGCCGCTGGAAAGATTTTTATTGCTCTTCATATTTTGAAAATAACACTAGTTTGAACTTTGCTGATTAAAAAAAAAAAAAAGTTAGCTTTTTGTTGAATCAGATTATTTTATAACAGAATGTTGACAAACATTGACTGGAGGGGCCCACGGTAAATATTTGCCCGGAGCCCCGGCAGAGTCTAGAAAACACGCCACACATGGAACACCTCGAAGCACAGTCTCTTCCCCATTTAGCCAATTTGCCCCCCACCACACTCACCCTCTCTCCTGCCATTCCTCAGGCAACGCACCTTGGGGATCTGAGCGAGCAGTTGGCAGTCCTCAGCTGGAGGAGGAGAGCAGAGGAGACGGGATGTTATGGTGGAAGCAGGACACACACTCAAAAAAGCATAATCTCTGTCACCCACGAACAGGCCGCCACACATTCATGACGTTGACACACACAAAAACACGCAAGAAACACACCGTTTACGCCCCGGGGAACAGCAACCTAAACACTGAAACAACAGTCCTGAAAATAATTAGAAAAACATGCAGACACAAGAAAAGGGCTCAAACAAAAGCGCTTCAACTCACGGGATAATGAAATTTAAATTCCCTTTTCCATAAACAAATCCAGTGAGCAGTCCGTTCCCATCGTCCGCTCCATTTTCTCTGAGCAAACTCTGACCCTTTTTGTTGATCGAACATCATCGCATAAACATGCAAACACAGGTCCACACACACACACACACACTCTGGAAGAGGATTAGCATTAGTAGTGTGTGATCTGACAGTGGGATTGTGGGTGGATCAAGCAGAGTCCCTTCCTCAGCAGCACACAGCCGTACGCTGACAGAAACAAGCATGACACGATGTAATCCTCCTTGATTAAATTTGCTGCTTGCACAAACCTGTTTGTTTACGTTTAAGCTGTCGAACCGCGGGAGACGTGTGCGTGTGCGTGTGTGTGTTCATGTGTTTGCGTGCGGGAGTCCATTAGTGTCTCTCATGAGGAAGGGGCAGCTGGTGTGTGTGTGGGTGTGTGTGTGTGTGTGTTGTGAGGACGAGGAGGGGGGAAAAAGAGCAGAAAGCCAGAGATCACACCCATTGAGCAGATGTTGTGTACTGTTAGCCAGATTATGCGCATGTGAGCGTATGTGAACAAAACTGGACGCTGCTAGCTCTTTCTTTTGTCCATAATTTGAATTTGAATGGTGTTCCTGCAGGAAATGTCCGAATGAAGAACATTTGAAGTGACCTCATGCAGAAATCTGGCAACTCTTATCCCATAATGCAGTGCACAAGGGAAATATAGAATGCATGTCTCCTTTGGTAAAAAATAATCTGATATCAATCAGAATTGTTCAAGAATTCTGATTCATGCCTGACTTTGTGCTAGTTGAAAGGGTGACAATGTTGTTTCTCCTCCATTTGGATGAGGTTTTTGCAGTCCATAGATCACCATTGTTACATTTCCAAAATTGTAGTTTTTGCTCTTTATTCATGGGGTTTCTACATTTCGTTAGCTTTGATTACTCTAGTGCCATCACAACTGAATATCCGGGGGCGGGCAGGACCTGGAAGCTAGAAACATTTTTCTCATATGCACCAGGTGAGCAACTCTGATTGGATTGAATAGGCAACACCTTTGCTTTGTTTCAGGCAGCTCCTGTCAAAAACAGACTCTGCAGGTCTCCTCTGTGGAGCAAAGAGCTGCCTTCGGGAAGCTTCCGAATCGCCCTGCAGTGCGACTGGTGGAATTACGAGCATTTTCTAGAATGGCCGCAGCAAACTCTAACGGCACAACCGGAACGCAGGTGTGTCTGGTGGATTCCTCAGGTAAAAGTATCTAGGGCACTAGGAAGAATAACTGACCATGCAAATATGCACAAGTTTATAATTAACACGAGTCGTCTCAAGGCATGGCTAGCGCGCACCATCTGTGTGTTCCCTTCAGTGAGACACAGTGCAGGCCATTCATCTCTGCTAAAGTTAATAACAGCTTTTGGTTTGTATGCAACAGGTCTGGACATCATCAGAGTCACATGTGGCGTCTGGACTTACAGTAAAGATCACTGTCCTTGAGTGAGGACAGCGTCCTTATGATTTAGGCGAGCCTTAATAAGATTACACTCAGGCGAGTCGATCCCTCCCTCTGCTGCAGACAAGCAACCCCCCCACCACCACCTCCCTCCAGACGTCTGTCTGCAGGGTCGAATCCACTGACCACCGAGCTCACGCTGCCTGTCTGTCACAGCTACCTGACTTACATAGCAGCTTAAATATGTTGTCCAGCTCTTCTCCAAATGGTTTGGAGAAGAGCTCTCTGTGTGTGAGAGCTTCAACAAAATAATTTACCTTTTCAAAATGATGTAAAGGTTCGGGGATTTAGAAAACACAACTCCTGCCTGAAATTAAAGGTTTGTTTTAACCTTTCTACGTAAAGATGCAGAGACTTTTGATAAAACAAAGCAACAGAACGCGGTAACACGGTCAGCTAATACAAGGACAAAACTAAACAACAAACTGCAACCAGGGGATGTTTTTCGTCATTTTCACATAATAGTTGTTGCAGAAAATCCTTAAACAAAACGGAAGAGGTGCTAAAAGCCTCAAGGAGAAGAACCCGGCCATTTCCAGTTCAAGTAAACCGGCTGCATCAAGCAGGAGACGAAACATGGCATTCGTGAGCTGTTGGAGCTCCTGCTGCTGAGACGCTGGTGTTTGGCTTTGGCTGGCGTTCACACCAGCCTTGACACCTCTGTGTCTCCATATGTGTGTGTCTGGGTGCACAGTGAATGTAGGTCGCTGTGCTTTTCCCACAGACAGAAGGTACATGTGGTGGACAGTGTACGACATTAATTCACGTCATTCTTCAGCGTCATGCTGGCAAATGAGAATGTTGACTAAAATGTGTGTATCAGCAACAATTTAGAGCGACATAAAAAAATCTAGCTCACCCTCACTAGTGCTATTCTGATCTTTGATAATGAAACTAATCAGTGTCATCATGTTACTGGCGTGTTGTTTTATGTGTTTTCACCCCTCGACACAACTCAATAAACGGAAAAGTCCTCTGGTTGAACTCATCTCCCATTCAATCAGGTTTTCTGTTAAAATCAGTGTGACACATCGTCGAAGCTGCTCACGTCTCAACGTTATCCGCCACCTTTTTCATCGGCTGGAACATTCTTTGGACATTTGCGTCACATGTATTCATAGCAGAAATAATAATAAAAAAAAATAAAGATTTAAACACTCGGTGCCAAATCCTTCAAGAGTTTTGTGACAAGTAAAATGGTGAAATTATTTTTTCACAAATATTTTATATATTTAAACTGTTCTGTCACCTTTTAGTTTGATGCAATTCAGTCTGAACCCGTTTCAACTGACAGCGGAGTCACAGTCTAACACTGATTTAACATAAATATTACTTTTTAACATGCCCACCGCCATAAAGGCAAATCTAGGGAACATGCCGCAGCATCACAAAACTGGCTAATTTTAAGAAAAACTGGCCTGTCTGGATGAAGACAGGAGTGCAGTCTGCGATTAATAAGTCCCATCACGTTGTAATCCTCGCCAAACAGGACTTTGATCGCAGACACACTGTGTGTGGTTTTTTTATTTTTAGGAAGATCGTGACGTAAATGTGTAAAAAATTAAGACAGGATTCTAATCACATAAATTCTTTTTTCTTATTGAACAAATATTTGTATATTTGAAAATCATGGCCCATCTCCACTGCTAGCTAGCAGACACAAACAAAAGGGACCACTGCAGAAAGTGGAAAAGCTAAAACCGCTCAAACAGGGCTTTTATGAGGTGCTATATGAGGAAATGTACTGGCTGCTTGGATATTTTTCTGCAGAAGATAGAAGTTGGCAATCTGTAGACAACTGTTAAGACTGATTATAGACTGAGATCAAGTTACCAGAGTGTAGAAATGGGGTTAACAGGGGGGACAACCTGATGCGTTTTGGTGACAAATGGTTTTCATAAGTCCTCACATAACCTCGCCTGCTGTGGAGAGAACAGGCCGTACTTCCAGAGGTAAAGACGGCGTCAGGGGATTAAGAGGCCAGGTAATGTACTAGGAGAACGTTATCAGGTTCCACTAAGACTTTTGTTCTGCAAGCAACAAAGAGGCTTTGATGGCGTTTGGCAAAAACTGCAGGACAGAGGCACTGCCAGGCGTCAGATTGTATGTCCAGATACGCTCTTTGTGACGCACAGGGAGAGCTCACCGAAACCATCGAGCAACAGTCAACAGCTACAACCCTGAAAGGTTCGCATGCTGTGGAGAGCATCAGATCAACATA
Source organism: Mola mola (assembly GCA_001698575.1). Lineage (NCBI taxonomy): Eukaryota > Metazoa > Chordata > Actinopteri > Tetraodontiformes > Molidae > Mola > Mola mola. The sequence goes on along the minus strand of KV751380.1, from coordinate 1,829,295 downwards.
CAGCGTCCGATATTCATAACGCTTCCATTTGTGTATGCTAGCCTGAAACTAGGAATCGTAGCAAACAAAAAGGCTTTAATATCAACGGAGTGAGCAGGAGTCGTGTTGTGAGGATGCATCGAAGAGGACGAGAGCGTGGCCTGAGCAGCTGTAAGAAGCAACTGTATCGTTTCACAAATCTGCTCCAGTGCAGGGACAGGACGTGCTTGAGGACCCAGTTCAGAGCTCTTCTTTTCCACAAGGAAGTAAATGTGCAGTATACTGGTTCCAGTGGGGATCACGCACCTTTCTACAGCAGTCCCCTCCTGAAAAGCCTGAAGACTTCAACTGCCCCCCCGACGCCGTGAGAGACAGATCATCTGGTTTGGATGTTGCTCATGTGCAAACTAGGAAAACAATGCAGTGCTTTATTCCAGATCTTCACCAAGTAGACCCTCGGTGCACTGCAGTCCTCTGCGGCAGGGATTTGCATTTTAAATACAACAGGGCGTGTCTATAACGAGTGTGTACCATTTAGAAGCGGCAGGTCGATCGATGCTGGCGTAAAAGAGCTTTTTTAAAACTGTGGATGGGCACGTTTTTGCTGTGAGTACTTCTCGCATCCAACATCTCACTCTGTTTTATACTTGTACTCCTCTTCCCTGCAGTACTTAGTCCTGCTCCAGCCATTAGTTTTGTTTGTTTGTTCTTCTTTTCTCTGTCCTGATTTTTCACCCCTTGCTCTTATGTCTATTTTATGTGAAGCATTCGCTGTGTGTAAAGTCTTTGTTGAAAAGCACTTTGAGCTGCACGTCTGTATGAAAGGTGCTACACAAATAGAGTTTTTTATTATTACTATTATTATTATTATAACATTAAGCCCCACCCCGACAAGTGGTCAGGACTGGTTCCTTAGGTTTTCTATGGAGGAGACCCAGGCTATCTGAATTTGTCTTTTTGAGACTGTGGACTGCAGAACAGAAGCAGAAAATCCTCAGCCACGACTGCTTATTTTGGTTGTGATGATATGTGTTGTGACACATAAGCACGGTCCAGGAACATAGCTACAAGAATAGCTGTAAACACAGCTCAGAAAAATAGTTGTTTTCAAATTAAGGGTCCCCTGCTATCTAATTATATAGAGGCTTTTATTATGGAGTGGAATGTTTTCACCAGCAGCAGTAATTTGCAGGAGAAAAATTCAAACAGCTCTTTTGAGGCAAAGTTCCTTCTCTGTTTAAGCTGCATTCAAAGATGATATCTTTGAATGCAGCTCAAAATCCATTTACAGTCTAAACGTATGAATCCTTGAAGCGTTCATGCTGATTCTCCAGAGACACCGAAAACGAGGTCAGTCTCATCCGAACCTGGTCAGGAGCTTCTTCATAATCTGCCGGCTGAGCCGACCTTTCATAAAGCGGCGCAAAACTAAGCTTCATCCTCGCTTTTATTTTCCCTTTTTCTACTGCCATCTTCATATCTGCCCGTCCTGCCAGTTTTTGAGTAACAGCCGCCTGCTCTGGCAAAAAAATCACGCAAATGACAGCAGGAACAAACTGCGAAGCCACAACAATTCGCTTAAAGATGCTACAATGCTTAATCATGGAAACAAAGTGGGTTAAATCATAGATTCTCCTTAACCGAAGCTTTCACCAGCAACAACAAACAGAAACTCACGGTCGGAGCTGAAGTCATCTATCAAGATTATCTCCTGAATGAGAGATGGAGGACTCCGCATCAGGACACTGAGAGGGAGGGAAAAAAGGGGAAAAATGGGTTCAGAAAAGTCAGTGTCATTGTTTTTGTCTCTTCGGGTTGGCCGTGTCTGGCCTCATTACCTTTTGATGGTGCGAAGGAGAGTGGAGCGGGCCTCGTTGTGAAACGTGATGATGATACTCGTGGAGGGAAGGTCTGCGTCATAATTCAGAGACGCGCACCTACAGAGAGAGAGAGAGAGAAGAATTTCACACACGGCGAGAGCAGGTGTGTCACCTGCCTCTGATGTCGCCGCGTGGCCTTTTCGGGCCGTGATATCCAGCAGCAGGCCTGTGCGGTTGCGTCAGCATCGCCGCCATAGCGACATGGAAATAGCCGGTTGCCGGGCAACCGCACAACAGCGCCAGTTTTTGACCCTCTGCTTTAATCAGGTATCTGCTGCTAGGAGCTTTAAAAGAAGACATGAGGATGAAATATCACACATACGCCTCCCTGCCTGCTATAAATTATGATTAGATGCAAATTTACATTTATGAAGGAGAAGTAATCACCTACATTATGTTCAGAGATGGTGTCTATTTGTGATTTGTATCATGATGGATGTTCTGTTTCAAAGTTTATGCAACTCAAGAACATTTCAAATCAAATCAAATTTTATTTGTATAGCCCAAAATCACAATTTACATTATCTCACTGGGCTTTGACAAACTGTACAGATGTGCCATCCTCTGCCCTCAGACCCTCGAAACGGGGGAGGAAAAATTCAAATTCAAATTCAAAAAACCCTAAACAGGGAAAATAGGAAACCTCAGGAAGAACCACAGAGGAGGGATCCTTCTTCCTAGGACGGACAGACGTGCAAAAGATGTCACTTGTACAGAACACAAAAACATGATAATAACAGTTTACTTAGAATGTATAAGACATCCATGAGTCCCAGAGTCTGTGGATTCTATAAATCCAGACGCATGTTAACTCTGTTGGTCCAGGAGTCATTATAGTCCATGTAGCAAGATCTGAGTGTTGCTGATGTAGTCACTGAGTCCAAAAGTATGTAGAATCTATAAATCCAGGGATATGTGAAGTGTATTGATGCAGAAGCAGGTGTCTATTGGTCCAGAAGCCATTGTAATCTTTCTTCCGTATCTTAACAGGAAACTGAAACGGTTGGCATGAATTGTCTTGTCTAAACATATTTACAGTTGTAAATTTGTTGTATAATTGAGTGGTGGATGACAGCACTGTCACACACAACTGATTCTGCTCATCAAACCAGTTACTGCTGCTAATCTATAGTATTGGATTCTACCAATGAAAAAAAGTTAAAAACAGAATATTTGTCAAATTAAAATGCATTTATTCAACCAAAGAAGCCATCTCTTCTATCTATTGCCAGTCAATTAGTAGTAATAATGATCATTGTATATTATCATGACAAGGTGAAACTGTGATACTTTCAGATGTATTGTACTGTGAAGATCTTTTATTTTTCAGAGGTAAACAACAATTATTCTTTTCTTTCTTGTTTCATATTAAAGAAGAAAAGTAACAGAAAATAAACACAGAGTAGTCAGTACAGTTACAGTTTAACATGCCATTTGCTCAATATATATCTGTATACATTTTGCCATTTTACCAATACATTTTAATTTATAAGTCTAAGTTACGACTAAAATTTAATTTTCTTAAAACTTATTATTGATGTAACCTACAAACCACGAGCAAACTATTTCATCATTCATTCAACTTAAAATTCAGAGACAGAATCTACACACAAACACTCAAATTATGAAAAATTGTGGAAAGATAAAAAACAAATGTTGAAAATAACTGTCAGTCGGGAGGTGAAACTATTTTGTTATTAATTAGTTGTAGTAAGAATGTGCACCACAATAAAAAGGTTTTAAAAAATATATATAAATTAATAGATTCTCCACCACCCTCATTATGGTGCCGGGGTCTGATGTTCTGATATGTGTCCACTAAAAGAACAGGCTAAAATTACCACATTATTTCTTATAATAGTTCAACTTTTATTCTTTTTCGATTAGGACTTTATTGTCAGAAATTTTATTTCATTTCATTATTTCCAATGTTCAATTGCAAGCAGATCCAGTTGAAGTCAAGGCAGTTACGGACTGGCCGACTCCCACCTCCTGGAAACAACTCCAACGTTTCCTGGGTTTGGCTAATTTCTTTCATACGGAACTACTGTTGTATTGCGTCACCTCTCACCGAGCTCAGACTCGTGAGTGGGAGCTTTTTTTCCCACGCTCTTCAGAGGACCAAAAAACTGCACCCATGCGCCTCGCCAACGTCTCGCCATTTATCCCCTGCAGAGAGAAGTCATGATGTTGGAAACCAAGAACTTTTGGCAGTAGTTCTGGCACCGCAGGAATAGAGGCACTGTCAAGAGGGAGCACAATAACCTTTCCTTGTTTGAACGGACCATAAAAACCTTTCCTTCACCATACTCGAAGACTCAACTCCCGTCAAACTTGCCGGGCTCTGTTCCTGGGACGATTCTGACACTGGTCCCCCAGACGACTTTTTGTTCCAGTTTCTGTCTTTTCCCAAGTTCTAAAGAGGGATCATTCATCCAAATTAACCTGTCACCCTGGCATCAAGAGAATCTCTCCTTCCTTAAGGAACACTTTTGGTGGCCAACAATTTCATAGGATACCCGTTCTTTTGTTTCCGCCTGCTCCACCGGCGCCAGAAGTAAGACTTCTCATCAGTCTCCAGCTGGTCTTCTCCGTCCTCTGTCCTCCGCCCACTCCACATCACCCTTGGTCTCATATTGCTGTTGATTTCGTCACTGGACTGCCTCCCTCTCAGGGAAATATAGTTATATTCACAACCGTTGACCGCTTTTCCAAATCTTTTCATAATGTTACCATCCGCCTCTGAGACTGTTGTACTCCTCATTCAGCATGTTTTCAGGTTACAGGGAATTCCTTCGGCATCGTCTCAGACCGCGGAGCACAATTCTCTTCACAAGAGTGTAAGGATTTCTGCAGATTCCTGGTAGCCACCGTCAGCCTTACGACTGGTTATCATCCACGGTCAAAGGGTCAGACGGAACATGCCAATCAGTATCTGGAGACCGCCCTGCGCTGTCTTACCCCTCGTCATCCTGTTTCATGGAGTTCCTAGCTTCCATGGATTGAGTATGCACGCAACACCCTGCTCAACTCATCTACTGGCATGTTACTTTTCATGGTTGCTCAAGGGTTCCAGCCCCCACTTTTCCCAGATCAGGAGACTGAGGTCCCTGTTCCTCCGTCCAGTCCAACATCAAACGTTGTCGCAGGTTTTGGTTGGCTGGTCATGCCGCTTGTGCTGCTCTGCTGCGTTCCTTTGCCCGCATCAGAGAGTCCACTGATCGCCGTCGCTCACCTGCTCCCAAATATCAACCTGGGCTTAAGGTCTGGCTCTCCTCAAAACATTACCCTTACATCAATCAAATGCAGGAATTTGGCACCTAAATTCTTTGGACCTTACGAGATCGAGAAGGTCATCTATCGCTCCGTGGTCCAACTAAAACCTCCACCATCTCACAAGATTCATCCCACCTTTCACGTCTCCCTGATCCAGCCCATCGCTTCTAGTCCTCTGTGCCCTCCGGCCGATCCCCTTCCACCCCACCCCAGGTCACTGATGACGCTACGACTAACACCATCAAAATCTCAAAACCAAATCTTCTCATATTGTCCCCCTAATCATCGTTCTCCTCTCCTTCCTCCTTGGGCACTGCCGGAGCTTCCACCGAGCTCCCTGCCAGCCCGCCTCACCTCTACAAACAACTTTCACGTCATCACTATTCTTCTTCCTCTTTTGGCTTCACCTAGATTTTCTAGGAGTTGCCAGAGCGAATCATCTTCCTCCATCTTTCCTTTCCTCTGCGTCTTTTTCTGTCACACCAACTATCTGCATATCCTCTCTCAGCACATCCATGAATCTCCTTTATGGTCTTCCTCTTTGCCTCCTGCCTGGTAGCTCCACATTGAGCATCCTTCTACCAATATACGCCATTACTCAACTTCTCATATACCCGTTAAACCTTCCTCTTCTTTGCTTCTGGGTCCCCAAACAAACTAAAAACTAAAATGGAACATTTAATTCTCATTATATTTTGAGTTTATTCTCATAAATATAAGAATTTATTCTGGAAGTCTCTGATTTTTTTTTATTTTTTTCCCCCTTACTGGTGCCCTAATACTCTAATGTACATTTGGACACAGGAGCTTGGTTCAAGTTTATTTGGACCAACTCCATCTGCTGCGGGGGGGGGCACAAGATGATTAAAAAACAGGAACATCACCTACGGTACTTTCTTTAATCTGTTTTCAACAAGTAAGACGATTGTGTTGAGATCATTTCATCATCCAGTGTTTGGATCCAGGTTTTCAACATACCCGCATTAACATTAATTTAATTGTTTGTTGCTTTGTCTACCGCCTGTGTCTGACGGATGCAGCGGATCCAATCAAGTCAGTTTGCAATCAAATCCCCCCGTTTGACCATTTAAGACATGTGCAGCTCAAGCGAGATTAGCCCTGGATCAGGTTGGACAAACCGCACCTGGGTCATGGTGTTAACCAGTTAATGCTCACCTGTAGTGTCGGGTGTCTCTGATGGCTCGCTCGCTGCCCAGCCGGTCGCTCTCCTGCACGTTGAAGGCGTGGTCTCTGTAAGGGTCATCGCCCGGCTTCAGCTGCTTCCCAGCCAGGTAGGATTTCTCATCGAAGGTACCCAGCAGCTGGCCCTGCTGCTCCGTCCTCGGGGGAGGGGTCACCTGCAAGGGAATAACAACATGGCTTGTTTACATGCTCAGCATCTGCCAAAAAGGGTGAATTAATAAAGTCACGGGAAGCTTAAATGATTAAAAGTGAACAACGAAAATGGGGATTGAAATGATGCAAACACACTGCACGAGAACACATGGTTTCACTCCATCTTCTTCGCCTCTTTCAACAAACTCGGGCTCATCTGTTATCACGGACACGGCTGCATGACGCATCCACTCAACATCCTCTGAATCAATGTGTTTGGTGTGTAGATTCCAAACGTGTGTCCCAATACGACGTTCAGAAAAACAGACGGAATTACATTTTTCAAATCCACTGTTGCTCTCTCAACATGCAACTAAACCTTTGAGACACAGCTGTTGTTCCAATGCATTTGTTGATTCCCATGAACGCTGCTGTCTCATATGTTTGCTCTAAAACTGGGGCCAACGCTTGATAGTGACCTTAATGAAAAAAATAAATCACACAACAAGGTCCAATGTACAGCCCCAGTTCCAACTCCCTGTAAAACATTAAGAAAATTGAATGTGATAGTTTCCTCAGTTCCTTTGTCGCCTTCAGTTCTAATAGTTGCTCTCAAATATGATCAGGCAGTACAAAGACAACAGTTTTAATGTTGTATCTCATGGTAACCATAGATCGTCTTTGTATGTTTATTCTGAATTGTATGCCAGCAACACATGCTGGGACAGGAGTTACGAAACTAAGAAAAAGAAAAAGAAAATGTAAATGTTGCTAAAAGCTCAAAACAAATGATAGGAACATTAGACAGGTAAAGAGGTTGACTGATGACAAGTGAGTGTATGAGGGATGGGTTTGACGATACACTGTATTCATGATTCAATACAAATCACGATAAACAGGACACGACTCGATATGTACCATGATGCATTGAATGGCACAGATTTTTAACCATTGCAGCAAGATGGGATTTTGTCCTATGATTTTATTGTTACTTCCCTGTACATATTGTTACATCGCTTATGCAGTTCTTGTGAAACAAGTCGTTTGAACTAGATGATATTTAATGCTATCACGATACCCATTTCAAATACAATACAATTATCGGGATTCATGAAGTAGTGTCACACCCCAATGATGGAGTATGAAAGGGGAATCCTCAAAAACCTTAAATTTTCACAAATAAGCGCAGGGAGAGGCTCACCAATTTCTGAAAAACTGCATGGACAAATTTTCATTAAAAAGGACTTTAAGAATAACACTTACATATTCAACACACATCTACACGCCATATCCGATAGCCAATATCATGAAAGTCATTAAGATAATCTGGAGAAATCTCACAACCAACCCTGAACACTTGTGTTCACTTGTGACCTTCGATCTCACTGCATTAAAACCGACGTGATTCTTTGAAGGAAACTAGTACACACGCTCAGGAACACAGTTCATCACTGCATCTATAAAGGCAAGTTAATGACGTTCCTGGGTCTGAGATCATTCGAAATTAACTGATGATTCCTGGTTCTTGGTCCACATTTCAAGATATGGAAATTGTCACTATGATGAAATTAAGGCTAAAGATGAAAGGGAACATCTAGACTGGCATCAGTGCAGAGTTCAAAAGACAGCATTTCTGAAGATACGGGGGTCTGTTAGTGGCTCACAGCACAGGCAACTATCAGTTTGTTGCCATCTGACAAATTTTATAGTGACACTCCTGCTTCTTCCAGTAGGACAAGACCTGTCTCCCACTGAAAATGTGTGGCGCTTTAAGAAGCGTAAAATAGGATAACGCAGATGTCAGACAGATCAAAAAATATTAATGAACTTTATCAGACTAAACATGAAACATCTTGTTTTTACTGCACTCAATTACATTCAAGCTACAGAGGTCACAGTGTTTTTGGAACTGGGATCATGCCATGAGAGCGGTCAGATGGGGATGTTTTCGCTCCGATTATGTCTCATTTAGGAGCAATAACGTCCCAATCTGACCGCTCTCATGGCATGATCTTCCTCAGCAGATGGACCATCTGAGTTGACATCTTTCTGAACTCTTTTCGGACGTCGTTAAACTTGACTTTAGATTGCTTCAAATAATCATTCATATATCCCTCGATTATGTTTTTTTCAATTAAACGTTGAGTCTATAAAAAATGAAATATGACCACCAGCTGTTAAAGCTGAAGGTGACATCGTTAAGCTGCTTGTTTTCATTTTTATATGTTCACGCCAAAAGTGTGAGATGTGATTGAGAGCCATGGAAAAAACCTGTAAGAGGGCAATGAGTTCTTTTTTGTCAAACTTATTGAGCTGATTATCCAAACAACAGAAATTCTGTCCACAACACGATACGCGACGAGTTTTCCAAGCCAATCCCGACAAACATTCTCTGTTTCCAGCATCTCAAAGGGAACATTTAGTTATTATTCTTGGTTTTTTTCAATCAGCGTGAATTTAACATGTTTGTGTTTTGAGGCTTTAGTCTTCTTCAACTGGAGAAAACATGTGACGGCCCCTCATTTCTAACATTGTACAAACTTGATAATATATTCCACAATGAAAAGAACTATTATAACTACTTTCATTTTGGTCAGAAATGCTCTATGAAGGTATCAAATTTATACAAAATGAGACTTAAGAAGCTGGAGTTTAAGTGATCAATCAAGCAAAAATGTTAAACGATGCACAGTGTAAACAGTTGTTGTTGTTGATTAAATTTCTGTTGATCCACTGATTGTTTGTAAATTACCAAACAATGTGCTTTTCTGCATCCATGAACTCAGTGCTTAACGATTCACACACAATCAGACAGCGGCCGAGCGGTTAACACCTCTGCCTCTGGACTCAGGCAATGTCCCAAAGGTCAAAAAGCTACTTCTGAGCAGAATATTAGCAAAATGACTAAAATTTAAATGCGTCTTACTTATTCAGGTCAGCCTTTACATGGTAAAATGGGATGAAAACTCATCAAATCAGAGTACACAGTCTATCCTCAGTAATTAATGAGTTTTCCTTGCTTTAACACTCATCAGTAGGAGGTTTCAACAGTCAAAAAATACACAAAAGCAGATGAGAGGAATTGAAGTGAGTCAACATGATGGATGATGGGAGAATAGAAGAAGAAAGCAGAAAATTAAAGAGAGGGTGGATATTTGTTCGGTGCTGTTTTATTAAAAGGTCAGTGTAGCTGGCAGATTCAGAAAAAAAGAAAAAGCTCCTGACCAGGTTCAGGTTTAGCCACAGAACGGCCTCATTCTCACTCTCTCCAGAAAGAGAATCTGTGCGAAGGTTTCGAGGACTCACGTGCAGACGTGTCGGCGCTCAGCTGCAGGAAAAAAGGACTGGAAATGAATGAATGTGGACGATAGCAGCTCAGCACCAAACAGCAGGCAGACACAGTTGGCATGACGGTGAAAACAGTGTGGCATTTAGCAGCTAAATAGGAAGGTAATGAGCTCAGGAGATGGTAGAGACCAAAAACAGAGCTGACATAGGCCAAATATACATTTCAGTCAGGAGCACGACCTTCAAAGAAACTTAAGATTCGGATTCCCCTTTGATTAGTTTGCCATACCTTGTTTTATTCATAAAATAGTTTGACATTTTTTGCTTTTTGCACAATAACAATCCAGTGTCATGGAAAACCGGGCTCTGACGAAGATAATCATCCTCACCTCACCACTCCAGCACAATGATCGATCCTTGCTACCTCTAATTAGAAATGTCTAATCTCCTGCGTGAAAACATGCTTCATTACAATGTCTCATTACCAAAGACACAACTCATTTCACAAGCAGTTAAACAAGTATGGAGATGATTACCCAGCAAGCATCACTCCATGAGTTACAATGTTTTGATTGGCCCAACACTCTTGCATTATATAGCCTTGTCAGGATAAACCAACAACCGAACTCCATACTGGGGTAATTTTCATAAAACATCCATTTTGGGACATTTTGGAGCCTACAAGACAGAGAAAAGAGTGTAGATTGAAAAATACCATGGTTGCCTGGGTAATGAGAAAAATAAACGACAATGAAAAATGAAAAAATAACAAAAAAAAAAGGCATTCAAACCAGCTGTCGGATCTGTGCAATGTCCTGAATATCAAACATCAGATGAGCTCGGGAAGTTCTGGGCACGAAGAACCGCATGTGAAATGGCTGATTAGCTGGACGTGGATCTGTGGGGAGATGTTTACAGCAGGTCAGCCTGGTGATTACTGAGGGCGTTACTGCAGCCCGACACTGACAGCAGCCTTCACACGTGCTCGCTTACTGCAGAGAACACTGGGAAAACCGGACCAGTCGACAGAGGAGACGAGGGAAGGAACGAGGAGTCGGTGCAGATTTCACAGATGATGTCATTAGTGAATCAGACGCCGCTAATGAATGAGGGAGAGGAGGCAGGAACGGACGGAAAACGACAAAGGGAAAAATGTCATGGCATAAGGAAATGAAAAAATAGGGAACAGAGTGAAGGGTGGAATGAATATAAGTTGAGGATAAAACAGAAGGGAAGGAAGGGATGAAAGAAGATGGAGGATAAGAGGGTAACATAAAGGGAAGGACTGAAGGAGAGAGATGAGGACATAAAAGAGAGATATGGAAAGGTAGAATAGCAGAAAGAAAGAAAGACACTGTCTCTCTCTGAAGCTCCCTCCCCCTTTCTCTTATCCCATTATCACTTTCTCCTCTCTCTCTCTCTCTCTCTCTCTCTCACCATTTCCTGTTCCCCCATTTCAACACTCTCATCTATCCCCCACTCTCTCCCTCTCTCTCTGTCACCTCCTCCTGACTCTCAACCCTCTCTTTAGCTCCTCTCTCCCCCTCTCGGACTCTGGCTGTCTGTGAGCTGCAGGTCAGAACAAACGACAGAAGTGGTCTCGCTTTGGTGACGGCGGTGAACGACCCCGCTGAGCAAATCACACATTGCAGAGAGAAAACACTCACTTGGATGCACGTTTTCCCTCCAAAGAACAATCTGATCAGGGGTCTGTTTGCGGTTCACCAGCATCTGCCTGTCATCTGCTACAATCAAACGCTTCGGTTATGCACAGCGCAGACTCGAGTGTGGGAGCAGAAACGCCACAACAGCTCCACCGTTTGGCATTTCAGCCCCTGAATTATTAAATCTCGTGAGCGGCGTTTTAATGACTCTCCTGCTGCTGCTGGAGTGAAACATCCCGACGTGTTGGCACACATCCTCGGCCACAGCTGAGGCACTTTTATTGGACTGGCACATTGTGAGAGAGGCCCCAGCGGGCTGCGTCTCCTCGACAGGCCCCTGCCTCCGAGAAAGTACAGTTGTTCTTACGTATTCGATCGATTAATTTGTCCGTTCGGTTATTGAGTGGCACTGATTTAGCTTCCCGCCCTAAAACGTCAGACTGAATACAGAAATTACAATAAAAAAGGTTTTTTCTATAGTTGCAACATTGCTTTACTCAGTTTCCCAACAGCAAAATTCATTCTATTGCACTAAAATGCACCAATCTGTGAAACAGATACTGATTAAAGTTTCTCATATATGAAGATGTGATATTATGTTTTCCAAAATTAAAACAAGATAAACGAACACATCCAAGAGCTGGGGGCTACATTATTTTCTGGTTTCCTGACTGGTAATCAGCACATCAAGGAAATCAGGTTAATCAGGTTCCATCTTGTAATGATTCAGTCAAAACTCAAATATATTCCATCTATGATGACATTAAACAGCAGGAAAGTAACAGGAACCTCACAAACTTTCATTTTTTTGCTTGCTGAATGGCTTAATTAGTCCAAGAGCTGGGGGCTACATTATTTTCTGGTTTCCTGACTGGTAATCAGCACATCAAGGAAATCAGGTTAATCAGGTTCCATCTTGTAATGATTCAGTCAAAACTCAAATATATTCCATCTATGATGACATTAAACAGCAGGAAAGTAACAGGAACCTCACAAACTTTCATTTTTTTGCTTGCTGAATGGCTTAATTAGTTGTTTGTTTAAAAAAAAAAAAAAAAAAAAAAAAAAAAAAAAAAAAAAAAAAAAAAAAAAAAAAAAAAAAAAAAAAAAAAAAAAAAAAAAAAAAAAAAAAAAAAAAAAAAAAAAAAAAAAAAAAAAACCTTTTTTTTAAAAAAAAAAAAAAAAAAAAAAAAAAACAAAAGACAAAGGGGACTCAGTCCTCTTCACTCAATCCCTGTGCACGCTGCTAAAAGTGAGCCACAGGTCTTTTCTTTACATTGAATGCATCAGAGAAGCCTGCAGCCGAGCCCACAGTCCCAGCATGCACCGCTCACGCCGTGATGCTGCGTGCCAAGCCTTGATGACCACCACACCTACACTTCACCGGAGGTTCTCTCCAGCGCAGCAGCAACGACAGGCTGAAACGGGCCTCTAATCGCGGGCTCCCTTCTCTCCTGCGCCCTGTCCGAGCTGGAGACCCAACATTCCCCCCACACGCGTGCAAGCCGGGAAAAGATCCCGGCGGTGTAATTGTGTTTGTGCGCACGGGACTTATGGAAAGCCTCTTAGGCGCACTTGCGCTTGCGTCGGGCTCCGGAGAGGCTCGGAAGGGCGGCAGCAAACGCACACAGACCGCTGGTTCTAATGTGTGAGGGGTGGGGGGGTGGAGGGGTGTTACGGTGCCCGTGAGCACAACATATTCCCAGCTGTGCACCATCACCAGCACCTCCGCCATCGGCCGCATCACCTTTAACGCACGCACATCAACATGCAGCCGGCGCACACTCACTATCAGCGGGATGGTCCTGTCGTCCCGGTGGATCTCCAGCCGGCCGGGGGACACCTTCTGGCCGTGGCCCTTGCCGCGGCTCTGCGAAGCCGACGACGTCGACTGGGGCTTGTTGTCCTGCCACAGGTAATAAAACGTCCCCAGGATCCAGGCGACGGTCAGAATGGCGATGGCGTTGGCCCGTATCCTGCGCATGGTGAGCCCATAAGGAAGGGCTCAGGAGGCGAGCCGGGCTGGTTCAGGTCCGTCCGCCGCCGGTGATGAGACGCGTCGCGGGCGCGCACACAGGCAGCTTCTCTCCGCGTCTCTCCACGGGAGCGCGGCCTCTCTGCTGGGGATTTGCGCACTGACAGAGCCGCGGTCCTAGCGCCGTGTCATATCATCCACCTACACACACACACGCGGCGCACACTCACTATCAGCGGGATGGTCCTGTCGTCCCGGTGGATCTCCAGCCGGCCGGGGGACACCTTCTGGCCGTGGCCCTTGCCGCGGCTCTGCGAAGCCGACGACGTCGACTGGGGCTTGTTGTCCTGCCACAGGTAATAAAACGTCCCCAGGATCCAGGCGACGGTCAGAATGGCGATGGCGTTGGCCCGTATCCTGCGCATGGTGAGCCCATAAGGAAGGGCTCAGGAGGCGAGCCGGGCTGGTTCAGGTCCGTCCGCCGCCGGTGATGAGACGCGTCGCGGGCGCGCACACAGGCAGCTTCTCTCCGCGTCTCTCCACGGGAGCGCGGCCTCTCTGCTGGGGATTTGCGCACTGACAGAGCCGCGGTCCTAGCGCCGTGTCATATCATCCACCTACACACACACACGCACACACACACACACACACACACACACACATACACACTGATGAGGAGAGGATGTCCAATCTGCATCCAGCAGCCGAGGTTCTGCTTTTTAGCCGCATGTGGGTGCAGATCGGTGCGGGAGAAGGTTCAGAGGAAGGAACGGGGGAGATTTTTCCCCACTTGTGCTCATTTTAACCTGTCGGGAACGCGGAGTGTGTGCTTTGTTTACTCCCTCTGCCCGCCACCGGAGGCTTTGGTTAGGACAAAGTCTTTCCCTTTAAAACACAAAGCCGTTCCCTTTGTCTAAACCACCTTGTTAAAGACGTGCATTCCAAGCAGTCCACTTACCATTGGGTGTTGTAGGCTACTAGTTTGATATATGTATATCTATTTCTTTTTCCCTGTTTTATGCACACAGAAAAAAAAATGAAATATTGACACCATGACTCCAAACTGATAAATTCCAGCTCAATTCTACCTCAAATTTTATTCAAAATCACAGGTTTTTTAAATCTCAATGACAAAACTTGCATCATCATTTAGCACAATTTGTTTCACAGGGAAACACTGGCCTTCAAAATGCATCACCCTGATTACCAATTAGTCCCACTAAAGTTGCGCCTGCGCCAACTCACCTGGAATGACACGTCAGTGATGTGTCAGGGTATAAAAGAGGCTTGCACTACTTATGTAGGTGTTAGGCAAGGAGACATGGCAGCAAGAACGAGGAGGAGGAGGGCAAAAGCAAAAGCAAAAGCGAGTCAATATTTCAAAAGAAATATGTGCAGCTTTGATGGAGCATGTAATCAATCATGGCCCAATCATGGCTGCAGCTGGGCAGCAGGTGGAGCCGCTTTATCCCCAGTCCAGCTCTGTGTCCCACGAATGAAAAATGTCTTGACTTTGTGTATCTGTGCGCTGATTTTCTTTATAGCGTTTGTCATTGCGCTTCCTTAGGCTGCTGCATACGATATCCTGACGTACTGTAAATGCTACGTCAGGACAATAGGTCCTACACCTCACTGAGATGAGGAAAGGAGAACTTATTCCATGAATATGTAACATGGTGTCATGAAGCCAAAGCATACACGAACACTTTTGATTCTATTGTTTTGGATTTATTACCATATGTGAGTGTTTATCTGATGCTCTGAGGATCAGTTTTGAGAGGAGACAGCATGGTTTCATCCAATGTGTTTCATTTTGCCTGAGATTGCGACCATTTTTTTTTCAGTTTGTGTTTAAAATTTTGAAGCATTGAGGCAACTGAGCCAAAGTTTCTGGAAATGTATTGAAGCGTTTGGGAAAAACTATAAGTGCTTCAATGTTTCTGATAATTTATTTAATTTAGGAGATATTTTTTAACACATAAAATCCCTTTTAAGCCGAGTCCAACATGAAATTTGCTAATATCATTAAAAAAAACAGTCCAACAGGTACAAACATACATATACTTTAAGTACACGTTGATTGCTTTGCTCATAATTATGTATTTTTTTATCACATTAGGGAAATGAGTGTGTCTCTATATGTGCTATATATATATATAGCAGAATTGAAAGTAAAATTGACACTGACTTTTAATCAAATAATACACTAACAGTTATCATGTTGCATTTAGGTTCTTTTTTTTTTTTTTTTTTTTTTAAATAAAAGGCCCATTCACCCAATTTACTGAAATTTCTCACTACCTTTCTCACTTTTGAGATCTCCACTCTCACCTTATTTACTGTGGAAGTGATTGTTTTTCACTTGTGACGCTCCAAGTTCAAAATGGCATAGCAGCAGAAACTTTCCCAAACAGTGATCAAGCCAGAGGTGAATTAAAATCTGCACCTCTACTGCAACATCTTCCTCCTCACTGCATAAAAGCAGAGCCTATTCAAATTATACGTTTACATTAACGAGCCCGCAGCCGACACAGAGCAAATTAAGCAATGCAGCTGAATTGATCGTGGAGAGGAAGGAGAAGGCTTCACAGTCTCTGAACAGCAGCATCATGAATATTCAGCCGCTCCTGAGTTAATTCTGGATGTGCACACATGACCTCTGCAACTATGACTTATTCAGCGTGCGAATAAAACAGGGACGTGAGAAAAAAAAAAAAGATGTCAGAACACATTAGACTGAGTGGACCCCTCTCCAAAATCCGTAACGGCCTCTGAACGGCTGCAGAGACCAGCAGAGAAATCAGAGCAGAGCAATAACACCCCAGAGGCACAACAGAGCAAAGGAGGCTGATTTTTTTTTCATCTTATTCCTTCTCTTGTAGGAGAAAGTAAAAAACAGCCCACAGTATGAGCTCATCCAACCCCACCTAACAGCCATATAATGTGTGTGTGTGTGAGGGCTGGGTCCACCAAACACCAGGATTTAGGAATGCTGAGTTTTCCCCTCATCAGAAACACAAGCATAAAGTAACCTGATCCAGAGTCAGCCCGGGCGAGGGGCTCCAACAAAATCAGTAACCGAAGGGGAAATCCTCCTGCAGCTGTTCAGAGTTATCTCATTCATCGGTGCGCTCAGGCAGTCACTGTGGGAGGCAATGTGCCCACTTTGATTGTGTTGCACCTGACATTTCAGCTCATGTCTTTCAGTTTCTCCTCTTTATTATTTTTTCTTTTTGCTCTTTTGTTTTAAACTGCAATCCAGTGCTACAACCTGAGAGTGGGGGGTCTGAAAGAGGAGAGCTTTGAGGATGGTGGGGGTGCCATCTAGTGCTTTTGGAGCCTGACAAGGCACAAATTGATTCAATTTAGAACACTCTTGTTTGAAAATCAGTCCCCTGTGAGGCCCCGCGTGTTTAGAAATTACTTCATCCACTTCTTTTTCTATAAATAGACGAAAAGTACAGTTTGTTAGGTCGCTGCTTGCTGAGTGTCATTCTGAGGTTGTCAAATACCGACAATCAACAAAAGGGTCAATGTTTGATGAGCGTATTCAATCCGATTCAAACCTATTTTCTGGTCCTCCGTGCTCTTAAAGTTTACCAAATACATTTCTATTTGAAAATGGTTATGCAATACAACAGCACAGGGCCAAGTCAAGTGAAATATAGACATTTATTCAAAACTATATATTCCATGCTGTGGTAATCTGCTAAATAATCAGTCATTTCTTGGGATTACTTTGAATTTCACAAGTTGTATGTGTGGTAAACATCGTGACACTGTAGAAATGTAGGAACGTATACAGTATCTTTACAGTTATTGAGTCAGAAACACACAGCTGTTTCACTGTAGGTATCTGCTCCATGTTACCAGACAATAACATTTTAAGCATAGTTAGTGGTGATAAAAGACATTTATTTCTGACATTTCAACTTGCCCAAGCCCACTGCATTGTTTAGCTTTACTGAGGTAAATGGCCAAGTGACCAGACTCAGTATTGGGGTCATTTTCCAAAAAAGGTGTGTTTTGTGAACTTTGAGATCCTAAAAGACCAGGAAATTGGGCTTAGGTTGAAAAATACCGTAACCCTCCTTTAAAATGTAACCATATAAACATTTTACAGGAGAAAGTGGGTTAAATGTGTCATTAACTGCCTTGTCCGAATGACGATTAGCTACATTTTCCATTATAGTAATGTGTCATTTAAGCTTTAAGCCATTTCTTTTACGATGCATTTTGCAGTAACATTTTGAGTGCGGTTAGTGGTATAAAAAGTGACTAATTTCCTGTTTTTTGACTCGCCCAAGTTGTATTGTACAGCTTTGTCGAGCAAAACACTCTTATCGACCAAACTCCATACTGCAGTGATTTTTAAAATAATTGCATTTTGTGAAATTTAGGACTGCAGTTCTCCATCAAAGGTTGGATAGTACCTACAGACATTTATCCCAATACAAATACAAATGATATCAAGGATTCACTAACTGTACATAACTCTGCAGTTGATGCAAAAAAAAGACGTCTGGGGATGTTTTAACGTTCTTTTTCTGCTACTTTCACTCATCTTTTGCAATACCAATCAGAACATTAATACTGATAATCACTTTTTCCTTACATCTTATAAATATGTTTTTCTATGTACTATTACACACTTGTACTTGCACCCAGGATATTAAAAACACGACATCTCCCGTCCATGCACTCCATTCGAGTATCTTGGTCCCTCTGTTTCTTCTTCTATGATTATTAAATGTTGGTGCAAAATGTTCTAGAAAGACGTTTTTCCTGTATGATTCTTGCTGTAGTAAAAGTAGAACAGTGGATGTGAAGGTGTGTGTGGTGCCTATACTAGGCTGTACTGTCTGAATGACTAAAACATGGCTGTGGGGCATGTGAAATATGGATGTTTGCAGAGGTGGACCGTATGAATATGGACACTGAATAGGATAAAAAAAAACATGCTTTATTCTATTTCATCAGTCATCTCCAAGAGTAAAACATGCAAATCCAAAGCAACAGAAATGAAATGCGCACCAATAAATGTTCTTCATAACATGTATTTGTACATATTGGTTTTCTAACATATATAGGTCAACCCAGTGTACCTATATATGTTGCCGCTGTCATCTGAAGCCGAGCGCTCCGAGGTTAATCCCATTATACATATAAGCTGCTAGAGAGAGAGAGAGAGTCTCATCAGCCAGCGAGATCATCCAGTTTGTGCATGGAGAGTGAAGGTCGTAGGGGTCAGAGAAACATCTGGCTCCAGGCTGGGAGACTTTTGTCTTCATTCGTATGGACAGCGCAGCGCCTCTCGCGGCGCTGCTGTCACGACTATCTCTCTGAAAGACGGCGAGGGTAGAAAAGTCTCCGCACGTTCAGACAAGGATAAAAGCACGCAACAGGGAGTGTGCAGTGTGGGGAACACTGCACGCTCATGGCCTCTGGACATGGCAACCCAGCCCCTGGAGTGCCCGTGCAGCAATCCACAAGCCCAACACTCCCGTCAACAGTCCCTCCCTTAACAGTCCTAGGAAGACAAAGCTGCACATTCCCATGTTGACAGTGAGAAAAGGATAAGATGGAGGAATATACTGGGTGGGAACTAGGATTAATAAATCAGACTGTTTAGGGCTCATGTTTAATTAGTTATCAGAACAAGCTTGTCTGTGTTTTTACCTCCGCCAGCTCCGTCTGAGGAGGTTATTTTTTTCACCTTTGTGAATATACATATACCGTATATAGATATATCTATACACCAATCAGGTGAAGTGAATAACACGGATTATCTCTTCGTCATGGCACCTGTTAGAGCCGTTAGGCAGCAAGTGAACATTTTGTCCTCAAAGTTGATGTGTTAGAAGCAGAAAAATGGGCCAAATTGTGATGGCTAGACGACTGGGTCAGAGCATCTCCAAAACTGCAGCTCTTATGGAGTGTTCCCAGTCTGCAGTGTTCAGTATCTATCGAAAGTGCTCCAAGAAGGAACCGTGGTGAACCGGCGACAGGGTCGTGGGCAGCCAAAGCTCATTGATGCACGTGGGGAGCGAAGGCTGGCCCGTGTGGTCCAATCCAACAGGCAAGCTACTGTTGCTCAAATTGCTGAAGGATTAAATGCTGGTTCTGATAGAAAGGTGTCAGAACACACAGTGCATCGCAGTTTGTCTCGTATGGGGCTGAATAGCCACAGAACGGTCAGGGTGCCCATGCTGACTGCTGTCCACTGCCAACAGCGCCAGCAATGGGCATGTGGCCGGGTGCATGTGCGTGGCTTACCTGGGAAACACATGGCACCAGGATGCACTATGGGAAGAAGGTAAGCCGGCAAAGGCAGTGTGATGCTTTAGGCAATGTGCTGCTGGGAAACCTTGGGTCCTGCCGTCCATGTGGACGTTACTTTGACAGACCGTGTACACCCTTTCCTGGAAACGATATTTCCCTGATGGCTGTGGCCTCTTTCAGGTGGACAGTTCGCTGTGCCACAGAGTGAAAATGGTTCAGGAATTGTTTAAGGAGCACAAAAACGAGTTTGACAGGTGTTTGGTGTTGACTTGGCCTCCAAATTCCCCAGATCTCAATCCAGTCGAGCATCTGGGGGATGTGCTGGACAAATAAGTCCAATCCATGGAGGCCCCACCTTGCAACTTACAGGACTTAAAGGATCTGCTGCTAACATCTTGGTGCCAGATACCAGGGCACACCTTCAAGGGTCTTGTGGAGTCCATGCCTCGACGGGTATCAGGCAGGTGGTCATAATGTTATGCCTGATTGGTGTATATATATTATCGCTGGCCAATGAAAAGCAGGTATCTCCAAAACTAAACTATTATACAAAATGAACCTTTTTGTCGGTTATTTTGATACCCAATGCTGACAGCTGCTAGGGATGAAGATGGAGATTCTTTACACGGTAAAAAGTCCAAATCATGAGAAAAGTCAAAAGTGAAGATGCTTCTTTTTCAGCGGACAGCGATGATACATACAGTATATACAGTATGTACTAGTATGTCGCTCTGTTACCAACATAAAAGTTGTGAGCAGATTTGGATGAAATGGGGTGTGTACCTTCCACGTGACACAAGGAGCGAATGCTTAAATTTGGAGAAAGCTTAACATCTGATCTAGTTCATGATCAGTTTTGAACATGGAATTAACATGAAAACGAGTGGACAGATTTTTACGAAACGTTTAGTATGTTAGTAGGACTTAAATAAAGAAATAAATGTCGCAGTTTTTGGACAGATCTGATCATTGATCCAGATGATAAACCCTACTAATTTTTTTTTTCTAGTTCACTTTCAGATGGTTTGCATTATGCACTCTATTGAGGCCTTTTGGTTATATTATTGTCTTAAGTGAATTGACATTTAGCAAAAATAAACTGAAACTGACACTGACTTTGCGGCTTTTAATATGTCAGCTTTAATTTTTTTAAAAAAAGGGAATATAAAGGATTAATGCCATAATAAGAATGTCAGGATAAAAAAAAACACTCTGGCTTTTCAGAGTTTAATAGTCTGCAAGAAAACTATTGCAAAGCTATAATGAATGTTATTAAATACACTGGTAATATGGTAAATGGACTTGCATTTATCTAGCGCCTCTCAAGTCGATTTGACTTCTCAAAAGCTTCACGATGAACCAGGAAACCATTTAAGCACATTCACACATCAATGGTACAGCACTGGGAGCCATTTGGGCTTCAGTGTCTTGCCCAAGGACACTTAGATGCCCTGACTGCATGGAAATCGAACCACCAGTCCTCCAAGCATGCGGTGTTATATGTTAAGGGGTTCTTATGAAATAATAATAACATTATTTATATAGCAACTTTTAAGAACATACACTGTAGGCTACAAAGGGCTTTACGAAGAATAAGACGAAGAATGAAATAAAAGCCATCTTTGATGGTGAAATAATCAGAATTAAGTGTAGTGAAAACTGTCAGAAACTCACGACTTTCTGCTCAGTATGAAAACAAACTAGCAGTGTTAACGATAATATGCTAATCTTCATCTGGATTTAATGTTCTAGCATTCTGGTTCTGATTTAGCAGCAAGTACAGCTAAAGGCTGACTTACATGATTTGGGGATATTTAGTTATAAACCAAAGTCAGTAAGATCCATCTTCCGGGAACCATGAATGTGTATTTAAAATTTAATGCCAATCCAGTCATTTTTGAGCTATTTCATGGCGATGGAGTCACCAGGAACCTGATATTGCTTCCCTGCTGGCTTCTAGAGATAAGACGACCAAGGATGTATAAACATAACAGAAGAGACAACAGAGTTCAGCAAAGACCTCTGAGAGTTTCTGTTCTGCTCCAGACTTCTGACCTTTTTGTCTTTGGGGAGGTCGAAGGAGAAGAGAATCCAGAGAAAATATCGGAAAAGTCTGTGTATTCTTCCTTGTGTGTGTGTTCTCAGATACTCCCACAGACCTTCATAGGCCCTTTAGTTCCGCCAAGAATCACCTCTGGCATTTCAGACAACTATGCCAAAAATGGCGAACCCAGAAAACGCGAACAAAGACACAAACACACACGATTTCTTGTTACTAAAACGACAAGAGCAAATACATGAAGAGATCTGAGTGCGTGTTTGCACAAATGTCTTCCAGATTGATGAGAAGAAAATACACACAGGTGTAAAATGCAACCCTCCCCCACAAACACCACCACACACACACACACACACACACACACACACACACACACACACACACCCACACACAACACTGTAAGTCTCCATGGAATTCCACTATGATAATAGTGGAAAGTCAGCCAATCCGCCCTTGGCTGTAACCAGTGATCATCAAGCTCTATGACATACAAGTTCATTCTTGTGTGTGTGTGTGTGTGTGTGTGTGTGTGTGTTGCTGTTATGCAAACATGGAGTGTCAGAGAGCAAACACGCAGCGAGCAGGAATTTATCTGCGCTTCTGTCCTGATGTGGAGGGGACGAGTGGAGGTTTCCCATGCCGCTCCTCTCCAGGCCGGAGGGGCCTGTTAACCATACGCAGCTTTACGGAGGCATCTGTGGATACTCCAAACCGTGTTCCAGATTTAAAGTCACACTGCACCTTGTGAGCACGAGGCGCTCCCTCCGGACCTAAAGAGGTGGCGTTAGACTTTAAGGTGGATTTAATGAGGACCACTTTTCACTCAAGACAAACAAAACACATCAGTTAGAAAAAAACCCACAAAAACAGTCTCTGCTGTCCGTCTGCGGATCAGCAGGCTGCAAACACACAGAGCTGTGCAGCAGGTCACAAGTCTTTACAAACAAACACTGGTATTTCATGACCTGGTACTCAACGATCAACAGTTAGGCCGAGACATTACACTTTAAAGATGCACGTCACTTATATAGACCGTTGAAGAAGCACAGCATTTAGTGCCCGCTAGTTTTTGGTTTTTTTATTTGATTTTTATCTCTTTAATATAATAAATAGTGCTAACAATTAAAAATTTGGATTTCTGGTCCTTGCAAGACCTGCTAATGCTCTCTGTTATACGGCCAAACTTAATTGAGGATTTTGGCTTTCAAGTTGAACATCAAGTCAAATCTTGAGGGACTGATATTTCTGTAAATGCACGATTTGATTTTTTTCGCAGGGGGTTGTCTCCGTAGCTAAACTGAAGAAAAGATGTACGACTTGTCTATACACAAATGTAGCCGGAAAAACTTGGGAATGAGTGCTGCCATCTTGTGGTGGTCACATCAGTTGCAACCAAACTACATCGTTTGAGGCTCAGCTGTCAATTGCGATGTTTCAGCCCCTTTTATTGCGTCATATTAAAACTAGGGATGCGCCAATATCGTTATATAGCCAATATTAAAATTGCTTTAATGGCCAATAGCTGATATTTACCGATGTTGATATGATCTCTTTAGAGATGTGTTTCTACAATCATTTACTGTTGTAAACACTGAAACATATATAATATCATATATAACAGCCAAACATATAATAGCCAAAGAAAACACACAATCGCACCCACTTCTTCTTCTGTTTCATTTGGCAGTTGGCAAACAGCTTTTTACTGCACTATCGCCACCTTCTGGGAGCTCTCGTGTTACCCATATTCGTGAGTGGCTAGCTGGAGTGACACTGTTGTCTAAGGCCCAGTCGGCAAGTAGGCAGGTGCTTTAAAAAAAGGGAGGTTTTCACTCTCAGATTGTAAAAACGATGCCATCCAAACACCGCAAATTTCTCCAAAACAATTTTGTCCACATGATGATGCAAAAATGCCCAACAGGTGGCGATATAACTGTAACTGTAAGCCCATGTTGGCCAATAAGGCGAATAGACAAAATGTCATTACCAGCTCCGGTATGCTAACACCAGTGGCGTGTGTGTATGTATCGGTGTGCAAAAAGTCCATTTAGCAACATAAACACCAGCACAAGTTTGACACACGTCATCGAGCAAATCATGTAAATATAAGTAGTAGCGCTGCTCGCTGAAAAGAGGAGAAATCAGTGCACAGTGTGACATAACAAGCCAAAAACTCATTTCCCCGTTTGTACATTAGCACATTGAATGGAGTTCCTGCAAATCTCTTCACCCTGGAGCGAGTTTTCCACAGGAAAACCACCTACACGTGGACCAGGCCTAAAATGAACCCCTGGTTGGGTGTTTGTTGGCTTATACTGAACGAATTTTCTACCTGCCATTATCACATCAGAATATAGCGAAGAAGAGAAGATATGAGGCAGGATACTGCAGCTTAAAAAACAAGAATCTTTGTTTCTCGTGTGATTAATTGATACCCTGATTGGTCAATTGGTCAATGTACATCATTGTACATTTTTGGTTATTGATCTGGCCGAAAATATTACATGTAGCCTGTTGAAGATCTTTGACAACAAAACTCCTGGGCAGCTGGGCTGGAAATCAGGAACTTCTTTCCCTTGATTGTGGATACTAGTGCAACAAAAGCAAGCAAAAATGAACCGAAAAACTCAGATCACATCACTACCAGCCATTTTCTTTGGCTCGGTTACTGTCTCCGTAAGTTACCGTACCACCAAAAATCTGTCAATAAGTGCTAGTGTTTTCTTAATGGCTCGTGCTGTGCAGCCTACAGCCTTTTTCCAGCTGATCGCTGGTGGAACAAAGCATCATTTGTGGTTTGTTTTATGCGAGTTGTACAAGATGGGTGGAGGAACAGGATACAGCAACATGTGAGCAGGAAAGTACACGACCTGGCATGCAGACTATTTAGGCAAACGCTTAACATGTCAAACCTCACCTGAGCTCACATGCATACGAACCCTGGACAAATATTTGCCGCAGCTGTTTGGTGAGCATGACCTGTGCGTGTGTTCGTCTTCATTTAGCCTCAGAATGTCAAGCTGGAGGACAAAACAAGGGAAAGCTCGTCCTATCCGGCAGAAGATTTTCCCCAGAGGGAACAGCACATGTGCCGCCGCAGTTTGTCACAAGCCAGAACCGTCTCCAACACAACAAAACAGACACTGCCAGTGTTTTAATAAGTACCCCAAACTCATACTTGAATAGTAGGAATGTCATGATGAAATATTACTTTGGCAAAAACACGAGCCCCCCCACACAAATACAAAGTCTGTAAGTATCTGATATTAGAAGTAATTGTCTAGAATTAAATATATTTAAGTAATTAAGCATCCAATATTCAACATTGCTCTGATTCTCGAAAACATTTACTAAAGTACTTATTACTTACTTATAGGGTACTTTTACCGCACTGCAATTATCTAATAACTTTGATTACTAGTTACTTTACAGAATTTTTTAACTTTCTGAGTTTTGCCAATTATTTTCTCAACATAAGAGAAACTATGCATGGGAGTAGGGAATGATTTTGGACTTCGCCCATTAAGATGCTAACATTTGCTAACTATTGTAGAAAAATTGTAAAAATCATGAAAGTTACTGGAGCTCACCTGAGTCAAGGGTCTAAAGAGCCACCCAGCTAGTATAGCAACATGTGTTAGTGCATCTCAAAAAAGTAGAATATCGAGGAAAAGTTGATGTTCACGACAATTTAATTCAAAAAGTTAAGCTTTCATAAGGCATAATATTTCAAGTCTTTTTGGATTTAATTTTGATGACTATGGTTTACACAATTGGAGTGAATTATTCTAATATTTTGAGCTGTAGGCGATAATTGTCAAATATTATCAGAGTGAAAATACTTGAGATATTTTAGAATGACTCAAGAATATA
The DNA here is from genome assembly GCA_001698575.1 of Mola mola. Classification (NCBI taxonomy): domain Eukaryota; kingdom Metazoa; phylum Chordata; class Actinopteri; order Tetraodontiformes; family Molidae; genus Mola; species Mola mola. The sequence continues at coordinate 1,803,684 of KV751380.1, read as the reverse complement.
ATAAATGTAAACTTTCAAAAGTAGCTGATGAAAAATTCTATTTTTGAGATGGCACTCGCACTTCCAGAGAAACTGGAAACCCTGAAAAAATGAAACCAAGAATAAACTGAGACAGAACAGACAAGAAGCCAGTTTTGGAATGTCTTTACCACATTTTGTGCCAATCCATTAACTCACGTCAGCATCAGAGTCATAATTTGCTTTGTATTTACACAAATACACTGTAAAAAAGAAAAAAGAAAAGAAAAAAGACAGAGGAGGTATTTTCATCCTGCCAGCTCCTCAGAACTTGAAGCCAAGGCGGTCTCAGTCAAAGTGGGCGCACTCCTTCTGGCCTCACAGCTTCCAGCTGGAACATCTTTTCCATTTGCACACTGGCGCACAATTCCAAGACATGACAGCATCTTGTCAAGAGCTCAAACGCTCACACACACACGCACACACACACGCACACACACTCATGCATAAACGCTGAAAAAGAGAGCTACAGTAATTTGGAGCGTGATGAATTATTCGGTACCTCTTTCGGCCTCATGGACACTGCTTTCTCTTTCTCATGCAATCATGGTGGAGCTCTCCATATGCTCCAGTGTTGCTTCTTTTCCCTTCTGCTGGTGTGGGCCCAGGTTCCCAGGCCCGATCCTGTCTCCCTGCCCAGACGAGGGACACATCAGGCCCCAATGCAGACAGCAGTTGGCAGGCTTCTCTGTGAGGGCTGGGTGACTAAACGCGTTGCCGAGCAGTCGGGTTGTTGTTGCGGTTCTGTTGCTCCAGCTGGCTCGGCTCAGTGTAGGAAGTCCATTAGCAGAACATGTTACAGTGTGGGTATTCTCTAGTGCCTCGTTCCTGAGGCTAATGGGCCTACTGGGGGAAGGGACTTTCAGATGAAAGATGGCTGATGCTGACTGTCCGTGAAGAGGAAAGTGGAATGTAGCCATTCATCATTTATGGAAACAGGAACTGATTAAATCAACAATGCAATATTTCCCCCCCATGTATTTATTATCTCAAAATCCATCGGCATATGTGCACAGGCTCTCAAAATAACTAAAAAGGCTCATTTTGTATCTGATGGTGTAAATACAACGTTTTAATTGCCTCTTATATCATTTGATGGGAGTTTATTACTGCCAAGAAAATGTCCATAAAAACAGATGAATTAAAAATATTGTTTTAAAAACTGTGACGCTAAGTCAGAATTGATTTATGATTCATATAAAAGACATATATTTATTACATTTTTTTTTAAAGAGCATAATACCAGTATGAATTCATATCATTTATCATAACTTTTATTTCTAAGAAATATGCTATTCACAGAGGCAGAGACATTAAATCAAAGGAATAAATTAAGAATTTATCACAAGTGCTTGATTTGCATGAATTAATATTTGCAATTTTAAATATTGTAAATTACAAAAGAAACAAAAGGTAAATTATTAGATATTATTATTGGAATTCATATCAGAGATTTGTGTCTGTGAGACTAAACTCTGTAACAAATGCAATCCCGTCTTCCACCCACAATGGGGACTGCAAAGTCAGAGTGGTGCTGTCCCTCTTTTGGCTCAGAAAGGCACGAGTAGAAGCGCCCAACGTAAAATTGGCAAGATTTCTATCTATAATATCTAATACCTCTCCTGTCCAAACTGCACCATAATCACACAGGCCATTAGCAACACGCCTGCCAAGTTTGACGTCAATCAGACAGATTCCGTGCTGTCATAAAAGGATGTTCACATTTATATTGTTCATGTGAATCATGTGCAATTAAGAGTTGTTTTGGTTTGAGGTTTTTGTGTGTACAGAGGTAATACTCTTCCACACAATCAACCATGAGTGTGCATTAGCTCAGAACGGACAAACTACCTTTACAGGACTGTCATGTGCTTCCACGTATTCTATCATCACAAACACACAAACATGAGTGGAAATGCTTTTTTTTATTACTGATTTAAGCCAAACAGACAGATGCGTTGCCTTCAAGAATCAAAATGTGTCTTTAATACACCATCCCTGTACAGCATACAGCCTGTGGTACAAATGTTCAGAAACAGCCTTAACAAGGACTGTGTGCAAACATTTAACAGTAGAGAGTCAGATGGGATATTTAAAGATGCAGAGAATGCTACGGATTGTGGAAACTTCAAACCGCTTGAATAACTCTTCACTGTTCTGACACTATCTAAAAACATACATTTGTCACTTTATTTATTTTGTAATAAACTGCAGACTTCTACTTTGTGAGTTGCCGCCCAGGCAACCATAAACAGACACATTCTGTAACAATATTGCTATTAAAATGCACGGATCAATCATACTGTCCACGTCACACACACTATCCCCAGTTCTTGTTGCAATAAATACACAGGACAATCAATTCAATCCTAAAGTGCTGTACTTCTCAGATCCACCTTTAACAAGACTATATAACTTTTGAAAGAAGAAATAACATTATCTTACAGCAATAAAACACACTCTTGCTCACTTCAACACACACAGGGGTTTTGCTGCCACGACCTCACCTGGTTATGTACGATGTGTAGCTAACAGTGGCTAAAGCTAGCTGTCGTGTTACTGTCTTTGTCACAGGGATGAAACACTACAACTAACGATTATCATAGCAATACACTATTTCAATTATCTAAATTGTTTAGTCTGAAAGGTGTAAGATAAAAATGCTTGTTTGTCACGTTGCAGTGCTTGTTTAATCTCGACAGTCCCAAATTCGATAAAATTTGTCATGTGGGTTTTCCCATGTAGAAAACTGTCCCTGGTAGAATGCCAAACGAAAGCAGAAATCTTCAGCCATGGCAATGATTGCTTAATTTGGCCATGATGTGAATCACAGTACATTAAAAAAATACAACATAGACATGATAACACGGTCAAAAATGTGACTTTCAGAGGAGGTCTTTAATCAATTAATCACTGCCGCTCTACAAGAATGTCTTTAAAGCACTAATCTGTCTGAATATTAATCTGTGACCGCGACCTGTCGCCAACTTTACCGCTGTCCAAAAGTTACATATTCTCACAGTTCAACTTGTCTGGAAAAGAAAAACAAAAAAGCAAACAATAAATACAATGAAGATGGATGACAGCTCAAAAAATGCCAGCCATCATTCACCCAATGTAAGACTTCAAACAAGGAAATGAGCATATCCATGAATATTAGTAGGAGAAGGTTTAAATTATGTAGAAAAAACACACTCATGTCTTGCTTAGTACCAGTGCACGCTAACATTCCAGGAAGGCATTTCACAGTACTCCTGCCGGGTGTGTATATGGCGTATCAAGCAGGCCTACAGTGTTACAGGAGGGATGGGAGGCAGCAGTGACAAAAAAGGGAGAGAGAAAAAAATGGAATAAAACTGAAGACCAAGGCTTGTAATCATCTCCCAGCGAGAACCAGCACTTCACAGAACCTCTTTTGTTAAAAGCCCCTCTTCCTCTGAGCGTCTCATATCGCGACGAGGATGGCAGTGAATCCCCTCTAGAGTTACAGTGACAGGTGCTTTTCAAATGTCAAGGGCTGCTCTCACTCTTCATTTCTGCCCTCCTGTCGAGTGACCTGCTGTGACTTCAGGCACAGAGAGGAAGAAAGTCACACCTTTTTGCTGTGTGCCCAATGTTAGCACATATTAAAAAAACAAAAAAAACAAAAAAATGTCTGCAAGGTGCTTTGGACACAAGCATCTGACTCCAGAGCTTGGCAATCAACTCCAACCTTCTGATGTCCGGTGGAGCCATTACTGCTCGGTGGGACACACGTTTCGGTCTTTGCAGCAGAAGTAATGCACCACCACGCCATTAGGATACCTGGCAAACGCGCTGAAAGAGATGGACACATTGCGTCATTACCTATGTGACTTTAAAAAAAAAACCAAAAAAACAAAAACAAATTTCAAAATAAAGGCAATGCAGTTTTAGTCCAGGCATGAGGTGAAAATAAAAAATACGTTTATTTTCCAAATTTCCGCTTAACCTTAAACGGGCCGTTCATAGTCAGCCAAAGGGCCGTATAATGCCCAGGTCTGGCTTAAGGGGACCATCATGTGTTTTTCAACGGGACAATGACCCCAACCACACCTCCAGGCTATTTAAGGGCCATTTGACCAAGAAAGAGAGTGATGGAGTGCTGCGTCAGCTGACCTGGCCTCCACAATCACCTGACTTAAACCCAAATGAGATGGTTTGGGATGAGTTTGACTGCAGAGTGAAGGCAAAGCGGCCAACAAGTGCTCATGACCTCTGGGAACTCCTTCAAGACATTCCTGGTGGCTACCTCATGAAGCTGATTGAGAGAATGCCAATAGTGTGCAAAGCTGTCATCAAAGCAAAAGGTGGCTACTTTGAAGAATCTAAAATATGAAACACATTCTGGTTCTTGCAAAAGGAGGTGACTTTGAAAAATCTTAAATATGAAACATATTCTGGTTTGTTTAACACTTTTATGTTAACTACATAATGATATTGAATGAGAAGGTATGTCCAAACCTTTGACTGGTACTGTAGATATACAAAAATCTGCAATGGTGTTACCTGTTTCCTATTTTCTTCTTGCAGACTCTGCAGGTCTTCTCCTCTGTAATGTCACATTTAACCTGCTGGTGGAAGATTCGCTCCTCCTGCACCTGAAACCAGAAAACCGTAAGCAGAGGCAGACAGCACGGCATGATATCAAATTATTGATGAAAATGTTTGATCAGCTACAAGCACATAATGCAAAAACACATGCAGACAATTCAATGTCAGTTCGGTCTTTATTTCAATGAAAGACTCGGATGAGGAAAATAAAAACTGATCATCCACTGAAAATATTCTCTACTAATGGGCCTAAAAGTAAAACACAGGAAGACTTAATTCCATACAAACCACCTGGCTGGTTCATCAGTTTATGGTCTACCTTAGACTATTTGTTAGCCTTTGTCAATCCACTGAAACAAGGGGTGTTTCAGCTTGTAATCTCATATAAATATCATATAAGACTATGACACTTTGAGATGAGCAGAAGTCATTGCTTGTCCTCTCAGTAAGGGTGTATGTAAATCACCATTTGCATCACGATATGACATGATAACGATCACGGTTTGCAATTGTCAACAGATGACATCATGTACCCTGTTTACAGGATCAGTTGTATTTCATCTTTAAAAAAAAAAAAGTAATTCTGAAATGAATTGACAATTTTAATGCTGAAATGTTTTAGTTTAAATGACAAACTTTTTAACATATGGGAATATTTTCCCCTCAGTACAAAATGTCATCAAAAAAGCAAAAGTTTTTTGAAAACACACACTCGAAATAAACTTGCCATTGTCTGTTAGCTACTAGTATTGTTTGATTGATTCGACCTAGAAATATGGATTACACCCCTACATTTCAGCAAAGTTTAATCCACAGTTTGGAGCTGAAATTAGTGGAGACGAATTAGTGGAGCAAACTCATCTCTTTATTTTATCACTCTGTAATCTTTCAGAATTGATTTTTGAGATGTCTACAGATTCCCATTCAAGGGAATTCCCTTTCAAGGGGTGCAGGTACAAACACTAGCATTCTATTGACCTGAAAAATTGTGTATTATGTACTATATTTTACACTATATTTTATATATGAGGCCTACTGTTAAAACAATTGATCAGAGTTACTGAATTTATTATGCACTGCCCCAAGCTCCAGTCTTGAAACTTGCTCTCTTGTGGTTCTGATGGCTGTCCTTCAACCTGAATTTTCTGTATCTCACATACATATACAGTATGATGTTTAAGTTTCTTTAAAAAGGAGCTGAATCTCTCTCACATAAAGATAAGCTGTTGCAGTTGAACCAGTTCTCTGTATAACTATTTCTCTGTGCGGTAAATTGTCTCATTGTTTAAACACAGAAGACAAAGGCCCCGATTTCTTGCTAATTGTCTCCACTCCGATGTGAAATCACTTCTTCTTTAATTGCATCCAGCCATCAGTATTGTTAGTGATTGAATGTTAAAATTTAAATCAGATTTGTATGGTGCGTATATAACTGCAGGACTCACCCTGAGGAACTCAGCCTGCAGTAGACTCTTCAGCACCTGGTTACAGCGTTTCCTCTGGGCCTTCTCCTCCAGGACGCTCTCCAGGAAGACCCGGATCTCGCGAATCTGGGTGTTTGCTGGGAGCAGATTGATGGCCTAGAAGAAACAAAGGCACTGGCTTGTTAAACACTGCAAAACAGACGATGTTTGTTTCTGTAAATTATTTGGAGAGACATCTTTGTAGACTGGACCGAGGAAACAGATGCATTTCCACATTCTATGCATATAATTTATCACTTCAAAATAATAATAGTAAAATACATGACACCCTCAACATTAGCAACTCCAGCTTGTCTTTTCAAAAATCAAAATATCTTGTGTGCGTGTTTATGTGCGAATGCCCCGGGACACTAAACACAATCAAAGCCCAGCGGTCCTGTTGGACGCTTGCTCCATTTAATCAAATTAAATTAGTAGAAATGGCCTAGTTATGCTGAGGCAGCTTTGAGTGAGAGTTTCCTTCTGGGATATTGCTGAGAATCAGAGATGACATTTAGTTTGTGCACAATTCACCACTATTTAAAAACTAAGGCAATATTAGACTACTTAACAGTCCTTTTTTGAGCGCATCAAATACTAGAGAGAAAATCTTTTAACCCTGGAGCCATGTTTTATTTCTTACGTTTCTGTAAATGTCATTAAATATTAAACATCTTTGGATGTTGGATTGTCAGTCACACGCATAAGCAATATGAAAATGTCACAAAGGGCTCTGTAAACAGCTCTAAAGTAATAGTTCAAAATGTTAAATATTAAAACAGGTTTCATGCTGGAAGTTGTCCCTGCAGTTTTGTACAGTCTTGTCTCGTCGCCCTCATGCTGTTTGAGCGCAGCCAAGGCTGGAAGCACTGCCAGGGGAAATGAAAGCAGGAGACAGAATTGCACAGGAAGACAAGATGTAGTGCTGGCGGGTTTGGGATCTAAACCTCAACAATCATATCAACCTGTAGCAGTCCCCATTAGAGACTCTTAATTTGACACATCTGAGAGTTTGACGATAACATCCGCTTTACGTCACAGATGGAAAACAGTTTATTATGATGCCTTTTTTATGATGAGTAAATAACCCAGAAAAAATAAACTTGCACATTTTTTTCATTTTTAAATATTTGCTGAGACACTGCAGAGTTTCAAAGACTCTTTTGTGACGAGATACAGGTTTCCTCTGAGAGGTGAGAGGTGTGCAGTTTCATTGTCAGCCTAAAAAAAAACCCAAACCGGATATCTTTACAGTGTCCAACAAAGGACATCGTCCTTACTAGACAGCAGTCGGTGGATTGTGACAAGAAAATCTGAAGTTTTGAATAAAACTGTTTGTATTCATTTATCTCTCTTCTTTTGGTTCAGGTAGACACAACCTCAAAAAAATTTCCTTTGCAATCGCAGGCACATCTCCAGGGAGATTAGTACTGCAATGGAATTGGTTATTGGTTTGTTTTTGCTCTGATCTCACCCTAAAAACTAAAACCAACTAAATCTCTTCTTTAAACAAGTAGTGATTGGGTCATTCGCTGTTTAATTTCACACCAAATTCCAAAAAGACCAATTCTGTGTCATGGTTAATAATCATGTTACTCTATCATGTTTTAATCCAACCTAAAATAGCAGACTCCTATCGGTTCCCCTTTCAATGCCACATCTTGTTTGTATTATTAATGATAACTGAATTTGACTGGTTGCTCAGTGTCAGCTTGTCATAATAAAGTGCCATACTGAATTAGAAGCTAATTCTTACTTTCTGATTTAAAGAGTAGTTTGTAGCAGATGGGGATTTGCGTTGTAGGAAAAAATTTCAATCACATATCAGAAGTATTTTTCTGTAACAGTGACTAACTTGATAGTGACACAGTTTGTAAAAATAGAATCATTTGTGAGTGTTGGCGGACAGAGCTTTGTGCTGCAATGGCGTCATTTACTTTGGTGGTGTTGAGTTTGCTGTGGTGCAACTCCAGGACTTGCAGGGCCGCCTGCAGGTTGGCCTGAGGCTCCGACAGCTCCATCTTAATGGGCCCCAGACAGTGGACGTCAGGAGGAGAAAGGTACATTCGCAGCAAAGACAGATACACCTGAGGGGGAGAAATATAGCTGTTGACACTTAGCCTGGTCTTTGTTCTGAATCTGAATCTTTTTTCATCACTTGACCAGAGATCCTAAAGACAAGAATGCCAACAGCAAACTACCACTTTACAGAATAAAGAAAGTGATGGATCAGTAAGATTAAACGAGATGTAATATTTGTCAAGCTACAAGAGAAAGAAAAAAATGATGAATTTACCTGCAAAACAGTTTGAAATGTTGGTAAAACACTCATTACAAAACTGTAGAAAATAATTACAGATTTTAAAAAAACAAAACAAGATATAACATGTTATTTACTAACTTAAAATTACATTTTTTTATGCTTGAAGGTAGAAAGCCAAGATACCATTTTCCAGGCTTGATGCTAAGCTAAGCTAACAGGCTACTAGCACAAACACCGGAGTGCTCTTTCAGAATTAGCCTGTAACAGTGGATTTAATATTAATAGTAAACAGTTTGATCCGACATTCAGACCAAACAGGGACTGTATTTCTTTCTGACCCCTGCAGAATAATAATTGGTTTTCCTTTCCAAGCCAATGTTTATTTACTAATTTTCAGGATATTAATAATGGTCTAAATAGGTCAAACTAAATTCTATAAACAAAAGAGACAATATCAGCTTTTATTTTGGAATTTATGTTTTTTGTAGAACTGGCAATGTGCCTGAGGCATAAATAATGCACAGTATTTGCAAAGCAATTCCTGCAGAAAAGAGGCACTTAGTAGGAGGCGGAACAGCATATAAAATGTGGTTACAAAAAGCAATCAAAACAGAGCTTAAAAAAAATTACATGGGGGAAAAAAAAAAAAAAAAAAATCAGGAAGGAAAATGATAAAATAAATTGACTAAAAAAGCTACTTACATCTTTATTTCCTTCGACCGAACTGTTGTAATGTCCGTGACAGTATCTGTGGAGCACACAGAAAATCTTGAACAAAGACAGACCATGACCATGTCCGCTTGTTTTCATAATGCTAATGAAAGATTTGCTGCCTATCAGGACAGACTTGCATTGAATTGAAATTCTGCTGTGGAGAAGCGTTTGCAGCAGTACTCACTCTTCAGCCATGCGGGTGTCTTTCAGGATGTGCACGTAGATGAAGAGCGCCTGCTCGTGTTTACCCATCCGACCCAGAAGCAGAGCTCGCTCCTCCAGCAGGCCTTAGGGGTGGAAAACAAGGTCAAAGGTTCACCCTCCACCCGCAATATATTTAACGCTGCTAAAACTTTGCTCTACAGCTCAGAACATATGCACATGACATAATAGGAAATACATTAAATACTTACCATCAAAGGGAAAGTCACTGATGAGTCTGGACGGTTCATAGCTGCTAGAAATATCCAAGAAAGAAAGCAGCTTGTTCCTGAACTCCCCCAGATCCCCTTCCTCCTTCCCCGCAGCGACAGCTGGAACTCCTACAACAGCACAGAGGTTTTGTTTATAAACTCTAGATTAGTCAGTTAGTTGATCACCACAACTTTAATCTGCAGTTATTTTGATAACCAACAAATAACTCTAGCCCTTTCTTAATATCATAAACACCAACATTTGACGGGTACAATCTTCTCAAAAGTGAACCTCTACTGCTTTTCAGAGTCTTCTGCAACGGTGAATTAAATTTAAATTTAGACTATTGGTCAGCCACACAAGGAAGATGGAAGACACAATTTACTTTGTCTACAATTAAAAACAATCTATATATATACAGTATATGAAACTACAAACTGTGTAGTTACAGCTTAAACAGGGTTCAATATTTACAGAGTCAGGATCCTGCAATGTTGAAAGTCATCTTATTTATTGTTCAGAATTAAAATGATCTCAGAGGAACTATATATTAACATCACAGGCTCTGTTCCGAGTTATGCTTCATAATGTGAGAGTTTCGCTTCAAAACACGGTCCCTGGATGTTCAATAAAAAGGCCCAAACAAAAGATACAATCTTTACTGTACTACTTACTGTAAAACTGTATTATAAACTGCTTTCTCTTTCTCGTACCTTCTGGCAGTGAGTTGAGGTACTGTTTCATGAGGCTTTGAACCCTCTCCAGGTAGAGCTGGATCAGCACGTTGTGGAACTCCGGGCCATTATCATCCCACACGTAAATAATGTGCTCCAAATATGGGACGGCGAGCTCCTTAAATCCCTCCCTTAGGAAGTTCAGCACCTTGTGTCTGGGCAAGGTTTCCACCTCTGTCAGGTCCTCTGTGAAGATCTGCACAGGGAAGAGAGATTTTTACACCTTCGTGGTATGAGGAAATAAAAAAAAATAAATAAATAATAAAGCTTTATTGTAATAACTGCAGGTTATATGAATTAAAACAGCAGAGAAACATAAAAGGTATTAAAAATATTTACATGCATATAGAATAAATATAACTTATATTAAACTCTGTATCCCACCTTCAGGCCATCTTCAGGACAGATCTTCAGCACCCAGGGAGAAAATTCAAAGATGATTCCCAAATTTTCCACTCCTGTGTTGGACACATTACAATAGATGGTGAGTTTAACTTCACCAAGTAAGTAAAGATGGAGATATATCACACAATCAAGCCTGTGATTTGCTCAAGGTCTTTTTGTACTGTCTCTCCACAACCATTATTCCACTTTTAATCAGGCTGATTAGAAGAGATTATTATTTTTTTCTGCACCGGGGAGGTAAACGCTCCAGGGTTCAGTTCAACCTGACTGAACAAGGCTGGTGTGAATGCAGCCTGATTCGATTATCGAAATAACTGTCGATGCAACCCTAAAGCTTTATGATATTTATTTCCCCTAAGTTTTGTTTTGGTTTCGAATTACTGGATTGCTCTTTATTTAACTCAATTTAATTGGGGAAAAATGAAATAATGATGGAAAGAAAGGCAAACGAAATCGTTCCAGCATGTTACTTTTTCACTATCCTTTTTGTGACCAAATGCAATGCATTTTTGGTAGAATTGTGGTGCGTTGATAAAAAAAAAATACAAAAAGACTGCAGGCCATGATGTGACATTATGCAGGCTTTATAACTTTATCTGACATCCACAATCACTCGTGGTGAAACATTTCGTAGAGGTTTTTCACCCCAAAAAATTATTAAGCTATCTGACAGGGATGGCAGCTGGTGCTTACCCAGTCTCTGGAGATACTGTACTGTTCGCTCGTGGCCCTTCAGCGGAGAGTTGGCCTTGGTGGACTGGTCCAGAAGCACCTGCAGAGCTGTGAGAGGGCGAAGTGGGTAAAGAAAATACGTGAGCGTTAGCGAAAGAAGATGTGAGGTAAGTCTTGGGCAAAATGTCATCTACTCTGGTGTGCGCTGCATTACATAATACCGCTGTCAACCAAAGCTATACAAAGCACACGTGTTAATTAGTGGATGGGAACAGCTGGTTTGAATTGGCACAGTAAAAGGGAGGCAGACTCCAACAACATGACATCGCAAGGCACAAATTGTAGCCGGGTGATTAAAACCAGCTGCGCACACAGCGAAAGCAGCCCAGAATCTCCTGCAGAACACTTCCAGAAACTAAATGACATTAAAATAGCTCTGATCTGGGCGTATGATGAATCGACCACATGCAGGAAACCCCCCGAGATAAACTGTGCAGCCTGATGGAGCTGATCCACCATTGTGTTCAGAATGCAGCTTTGCTATAAGCACGTAACTGGTACCTAATGAATTAAATAGGCAACAGTTATTTGCCTGTAAACATTATGGAGCAATTCAGCACACAATGGCTCTTGTGTTTGAACTGGTAGGTAATGAGGAGAGCGCCGAGAAGGCCGACGCAGGCCTGGCATCGAGTAATCCGACGCTTGCTAAACATCACGTTTGAAAGTGTAATTGAGGGCAGATGTGCGGTTGTGTTTCATTGTTATGTGTTATGCTGGCCCCTGCATGGGATAAATCACACAAACAAAATTGCTCTTTGATATCAGTCATTATTCGGTGATTGACTCCTTTGTCGTCCGCTGCCTGATGATTAATTTCCCACTTCAAAAACAGTTTCACATTGGATGTATCATTCTAAAGTGATTCTTGAAACGTATTTTGTCTTTGAAAAGGTGAAATAAAACTGTCACTCAGTTAAACTAAAACATTAAAAGTAGAACAATATAACTATGATATAATGACTCATGCATTAGCTAATTTTAGCTAATTTAAATGCCTTATTTCCACCGTATGTAATTTTGTACATGCCCATTTGTATTGTATCTACAACGAAACTTTGAAATAATTAAAAAGGATAATTATATAGACTAGTGGTTTGAAGTTACTGTTTTTGAAATGTAATTCTTTTCCTACAGCTACAAGTGTTGTGAATGTAACTAAGCACCTACTTCCATAGTCATACTTGAGCTCCTTTCAGTAGGTTAGATCTTAATGCTACATTAAACAAAGATGTTGTGAGTGTGAGACCATCAGCAAGCAGATGCTCACCTTTCTGGTGCAGCCCCTTCTTCTCATAGAGAATAATGAGCTCGCTGTACTTATGGGCCTTCTTCAGGACGTACTCGCTCTCCTCGATGTGGCAGTGGTTGTTTTCCAGGCGAAGGAGGGGGGACACCAGGGCCACGTTGGTCTGAATGTGATTACAAAACATCATTGCTACACATTTCCACATTTGAATCAAGTCAGATCGTGTTTCATCCGAAGAGGGGAGAAAAACTTTGAAGTCCAGCGAGAAACTTTTATGGCCCGTTTTTTTAAATGATAGATAAGGTTTGACTTAAGGATTTCCTGGAAAAATCAAAACCTTTGTTTGCTGCCAAGCATCTACTTCATTAAATAAAAAACAGAGCCACCTAAGTGAAGCTATTACACCTACATGACAAGCCAAACTCAAGCTTGTTTGAACTGTTGTTTAGTAAATTTGCCAATAAGCTGCATAAAAGAAAATATAAGAGCTTAGAGTTGCTGCCAATTTCCATTACAGTAAGATCGTAGCATTTTTTTCATTATGAAACATCAGCATGTTGATATTCAAAAAGTCTGCAGAGTCATGAGGAACAGAGACATCTCTTGAGATAAGAATTAGTAAAATTTGATTCATTGCAAAATTAAAAATCAAGTGAAAGGAAAAAAAACACTTGAGACGACAGTGAGTTATTTATATCAAGACATACGTTAGTTTATGTTCAAAAAGAAAGGAAAGATCTGCCTGGGCCTTACGTGCAGATAACATTTCAGCAGGGTGGTGTCAATGATCTGCAGGAGCTTTTTGCGGCTTTTAATGGTAGGCGTGCCCTCCATGAGTGGAGACGTTGTAGAGGGGTCAGAGTCATTCAGCTGTTTCACAAGGTGGCTGCGTTTCTGTGAGGACAAACAAAAGAACGTTACTGATTCAAATTTTCCTTCTGTACTAAGAGCCTTATCCAAAGCTTAAAATGTTCTAACCATCTCTGTGCTGTAAAGACATAACACACACACACACATACCTGGGTGAGGTAATCAATGAGAGCGAGATGAGCCTTCTCCAGCTCTGCCCCGGACAGAGTGGGCAGAACGGCGGGATAGTGCAGCTGTTTGCGGTAGTCTGAGGGAAGCAAGTCTGGGTACAGCCCAATCACATGGGTGGGATCTGCAGAACGCAGGGGGGCAAGTTTGTCATATTTTATTTCACATGCGTTTATTAGCCTTTGATTAACTGATTTTTAGGAAAATACAAAATCAGTACAACTACTCCTGTTAAAAAGATCTTTCATGGACCAGACCTGAAACCAAGGGCTCATTAGAGTACAGAAAATTCTGTCATCGTACGGGAATAAATTGATGTGGGCAGCACAACGTGACATCTTTCTGTGAGATTACTGAGTAAGATGGGTGATTTTTATCACACTGGACAAACTCAAGCACCTCATCACAGCTGACAACAGTGCAAAAATATTTACTTTGAAGATAATCGATGAACTATGGTTGAAGTCAACCACACAAAACGGTGGTTGAAATGCTTCCAACTCTTCAACCCAACTGTTATATATAAATATACATGGCAATTAGATATGGATATCTAAATGTGCTCAAAAATGTACATAAAGACAGCACATCAAAATGTGTCATTTCAATGACCCGTTGTGCTCGAATCTTATATTTTTTCATCTTGACTTCATCTTAACCTTCTATTGTGCTACAGAAATTAATAGAATCTTTACTGACAAGGAGGTTAGGTTTTCACCAGCGTGTGGGCTGTATGTTAGAAGGATTTCTCAAAAAAGTTTAAAATGTTTTACCAATGCAAGATAGGAGCAGTTTCAGCATTTTTGCTTGTGACTTTTACATATAATGCACAGAATGCATGTTTTTGCAGAGGCATTGATGTGGGGAGATTTGCAGCCTTTGGCAGAGGTCTGCGCTCTCTGAGTGCTTTCTACTTAACTGATCATTATATTTCAGTAACTGCTGTTCTTTGGAAAAACTACTTATCATTCTGCAGTATTCCTTTCATTTTGTATGACTTCATGGATCATTGGGACGCTTTACTGTTTTATTTTCCAAGACAATCAGCTGTGGCTCAGATGGCAGAGCGGTCGTCCAGTGATCGGAAGGGTTCCTGGTTCGATCCCAGACCCTGCAGTCAACATGTCGAAGTGTCCTTGAGCAAGACTCTGAACCCCAAATTGCTCCTGATGCTGCGCCATCAGTGTATGAGTGTGTGAATGGTTAATACTCCTGATGAGCAGGTGGCACCCTGCGAGGTAGTCACTGCCACCAGTGTATGAATGTGTGTGTGACTAGAATGACTAGAAGAGCACTATATAAATACAGGACATTTACCATTTTAAATAAATATGGATTCATAATGGCAGTAATAGTGAACCAAAAGTACATTGTATTAAATGTGGTGAAATCCTGTCACGGCCCAGTTTATTTATTATCATTATTTAATTTTTCTGTTCTATTTGTGACATGGTATGCTTTTGGTCATTTGTTTGGCAGGCAGTCCTTGGAAATTTCTTGATAGTCAGAAGTGGGTCTTGTTGTACAAACAGTTGAGAAAACCTGCTCTAAACTAACTAAAACTGTTCTACTCTGATTCCTATCTGGTTTTGCTTGCAGCTGCTTCTCTCTCTCTCTCTTGGCGTATTTCCAGTGGGTGCAACCACTCTGTCATGGACAATTTCTTCTTATGGCCTACATGTGTTGTAAGACAGCAATAGACAATATCCAGACCTAAATCTGTGGAACACACCAAAATGAGAGAACGGTGTAGTTTCAGTGTCTTGCGCCCCACAGCATCATCTGATTGAATAAACAAGTGATAGCTAATCAACAATGAAGACTGCTAAGAAGAGGCATGCACAGAATGAAGCTGAGGTAGTGACCACACAGAGCTAAGGGATTAAGAAGCACTTTTTACCTCATTTAGTTAACACCAGGGTTGACCAACCAGTGACAATTAGGTCGGACCGCCGGCATAAATAAAGATGGACGATGAAACCAAAACAGAATGGGCATGAGCACTGGCGGCAAAGCCATAGTATTGAGCTGCAAACCCTACTCCCTCCCAATCAAGAGCTGCACCCAGCTGGCAATCATGATTCTCCAACCCCCATTAATAGCATTAGATTTAAAAAAAAAAAAAACAAACAAAAAAATAGAAAAGAAAAACTGATACTTTAACATATGAGAGCATTATAAAAAAAACAAAAAAAACAACATCTAATTGAGGCGCACGCTGAGTGTTTTCAGGACATGACCCACCCAACAGCAGGAACCAGTTATAGAGAAAGATTGCTTAATACTGCAGCAACAAAGACACTTATCCAAAACACTGTTTTTATATACACAGAACACAATGTTGCCACAACATTATTCTTTTTGCAATCATAAGAGTTGTGGTGAGAAACACAGCAGTGTCAGATTCTAGTGTAGCCCCTTGTTTATGAAAAGCATAAACAAGGGGTTACAGTAAACACTAACATAACATGGCAATAACAATTAATTTCCATCATTTCTGTAGAGGATGACTTCGTCCTCTGCTTGGGGTAAGTAGGACTTAAACCTCATTCTGTCTTGAGGATTTGTAAAAAGTTTTGGTTGCAGTACACTGCATTCCACCACCAGGGGACAAAGGAGCTGATACTTTATAGTCATGTGTAACAGGGTAAATAAATGAAGAATACAGTAACGCAATCAGTTTGATCAAAGATCAAAGTCTTTTTTGGCCTGTACAGGCAGACATCAGGCATCCACTGGGAGTAAGGAAAGCCTTACCTGTGCCAAGTTTGGCAAAAACCTGCATGGAGTCATCAAATCTCTTCTGGCAAAAGAGATTGAAAGCATAGAGATTCTGTATGTGGTGTATCTGCTGTTTCTTATCGCCATCTGAATCATCCTTCATCTTCTGGCAAAAAAACAAAACAAAACAAAACAAAACACACACACAGTATGTCATCATACAACAGCGTAAATTCCACAATTTTATCCTTTCTCAGAAAGCTAAAGTGCCAAATAGGCTGACTACGATGTACAAAGCTGTGAGCATTTTACAGCTCCTAACCAAGATAAATGATTTTAAGGTTCCATCCTCTGAGCTACGGCACTAATTGAATCCTGAGGAATTTAATAACAAGGTTTCATGGTGAAGTGACGCTCACCGCCAGCTGAAGAGCCAGCTCAAATTGCTTGTCCTGAAGAAGCTGCCGGATCTGAATGGATATCGACACGGGCACCAGACGCCAGACAAAGTGGTTGCTGGCAACATACACAATATTTGGCCTGTGGAAGATAAGACAAGAAAAAATAATTAGAGAGAACTGGTTGGAAAGTGTGTTCTTTGTCAGGATGAACTGACATTATCAGAATCACGAGAAACAGAAACCAAGAGAAGTGATGAAAGCAGAAAATCATGCATGACATTCGGTTAATGATGTTATGCGAAGGGAGCAGAGTGGTAGCCAACATCCATTATCTGTGAAATTAGGTCAGGAAGTCAACAGGCTGCTGATGCCAAAAGAGTACATGCTCATTTTCTTATCGTGGCATGAGTGATTTATCATTTAGACGAGATCCTTTTGATATTAAAACAAAACATTTTTTATTTTCTGAAACTAACTGGATGTCAAATTATTCAGCAAGAAGCACGCCATGTTACCTTTTATAGCAACTTTAGCATAGAAGTGTTTCACATGTCATTATCAAATATAGGTTGCTGCAATAGTGGTAAACTGCATGCAACTAATTTCTAAAAGTATTATAATACAACATGGATCACTTATAAGGTGGGTCTTTAAAAAGAAACTAAACTGCTAATGTGGTATAGTTGCTATTCTGACTGCAGTTTTCATGTCCGTTTGCAAGAAGACGCTGCCAGGAAATGCGATAAGGCTCCCCAGGGGATTCCTTACCCTGCTGAAGTGATGAAGCGCGGCCTCTGCAGCTCCACACTCTGCACCAGCAGCCTCGGCTCGACGGTCCGGATCTCCACGTATCGCGGGAGAACTGCTATGATGTACGGAGGCTGGTGTTCTGAGAACGGATGAAAAATGAAAAGAGCGGAAAAGTTTGCGTGAACATCAACCAACAAAAAAGTTAATACATGGATTCTGAGAGAATAAATAATAATGCAAGAAAGCCTAAGCAAAATTTTCCTCTTTTTGAGAATAATCTCTGTGGAACGAGAAAGAGTTGTGACATACAACAAAAAATGGAATGAAAAAGGTTTGGGTTTAGTTGGCATGTGATGTTAAACAACTGGGATATAAAGGAAATTAACAAACTGGTCATACTGGGATCTGAATGGGCAATTATTGATCTCTTTTTTTTAGTCATTCTAACATTGAGTAAACAAATACTGCATTAAGTGTTATCTCCTCTTACCAAATCCACTGTATTTTCTCTCTTGTTTACTTTTTTAAGATGTCATCAATTATTGAAAAATGTCCACTATAATTCCAAAGCCAAAATTAAGTCCTTAAAATGCTTTTTTTTTGTTAAACTATGAGTGAATGGATGGGGTAGTGGTTGAAAAAATTGCGAGGGAAAATGGTTACATTGTTATTGTCTTAAGAACAGAGACCACAGTCGTGATCATGGAGTTATTAGGGCTGTAACGACCCATCGATCTGCATCAATTCATCTGTTGGCTGACCAACAAATCACATCAAATGGACTGAAAGTGAAGTAATCCACCTACATGACTGTGTTTGATGTATGCCTTTATTTTGAAATTCCTACCACAAGCCTGTCTCAGTTTCTGCCCAGGTGCTCGTGATCTTCTTCCAAACAATAGCAAGTTTGATGAGTGATTGTTAGCAGTAAAAGATTCTGCTTTTTTGTTGATACTTTCTTCTGTAGATTGTAAACCACTTTTTTTTTTTTCATTTGTTAAAATGAAAATGTCATAAATTTCAACAACAGTATTGCCAGTTCATATCAAAATTACTTTTTTAAAGTTGAAATGTAACTGATTGTGTTAAACAGGAACATAATACCAGAAAATATCGTGTAGTTTTTCAAAGAATCGATATAATAAAGTACAGTGATTCAACTGTTGATTTACATCCCTAAGAGTGAAGGACCTTCAGTGGACTTGAATGTGGCAGGAAATGATACAGCTGAGATGAAACGGCCCAGAGATTAGACTCATATTGGATAGACTACTACCCAAAGGCCCTCTGCTCCAGCCAGGAAGAACTAGCACAGAAAGTTAGATGTATTTTGAACTGACCCGCACTCATCTTCTGCTGATACACACCAAAGGAAACAGCAAACTGTATGAAAGCACTGCTCGGGGGCTTCATTTCCCTTTCATATTATTCCTTTGTGCATTCCAAAGAGCACAGAAAGAGCAGCTTTTTTTTTTTTCCACATGTGAGTGCTCATCTGCATCACTTCACAAAGCTCAGTAGTAACCCAGATCTGCGGTGTCATGATCACGAGATAAAGAAGCTGATCTGACATTGTGCTTCTTCTTCTGACTTCACAAAAATAGCAGCGTAATGACACAGTGTGGAAAGAAAGAATTGCACATAGGAAGGAAAACTTGAGAAGGTTATTGGTGGTGTTTAGGCCAAACGCTTCATCAGTTGTTTGTTTGAAAACCCATTTGATTCACCAGGAAGTGAAACAAAAACTCGCATGAGTACTAAAAATGGTACATTTTAGGGCAGAATTACCAAAAACTGCGTGGCCTCCACATCAGCATCTCCTCCACCCTGATGTTCCAGAGTATGCTGTCATTGTGCTGCTTCCTTATTTCATCAGAACAGTTTTCTCTCTTTTGTTAGTAAAGAAGGGCATCATTATGGGCAAACTCATTAATATTAGGCACTCTGATAAGACAGAGTGATAAAAAAAGCACAAGACAGTCAAATGAAAGCAACTGCCAGAGGCGACACGATTTGGCAGAACACCTTGTGTGTTGTCTGGACACATGAGAGAGCTGGGGGAGGATTTTTCGGTCTTGTTACTCAGCGTGTGAATTTCTGACTTTACTGTCAATTCCAATTGACATCAAATACGAGTAATATGGACACGGTATGTAGCTTGTTTCGCATGTAAGATTCAGAGCTGATTGTGGAAAAATCTTGAAACATATCCAAGTGAAGAATCACAGAAATGTCATATCAATGTCAATCAATATCATAGTTTGAGCTAAAGTTTCTTACCCATTGCGATGGGGATGTCTGTCCAGTTCAGGGCACACTTCTGCGTGCAGACTCCCTCTTCATTTAGCACTACAGTTAGGTCATCCTGACCGACAGCCACCTTCCCATCAGCCAGTGGGGCAACCAGAGGCTCCAACTGTTTCCCAGTGGGGAAGAGCTCCTTGATGGAGCCACGGCCATCCATCTGTTTGTGAGGACATTAAATACAAGTGAGTCCGGACATACAGAACCTCTTAATGAAATTTTACAACCTCATCTGTCAAGTCAATACCACACTGCTATAAACAGACAATAAGAGATTAAAGAAAAGCTGGCAATAACACCTTACATTAGCTGACATTAACAGGAGTAGGAAATACTTAAGAAGCCCAAAATAAACACAAAAAGAAAAGGACAATATAAAAGGACAGCACTTAACAGCCTGCTTCTAAACTTTCAAATGGTATTAAATGATTGCTTTAAATGGATGCTCCTTCTAATATCTGTTCCTGTTGTTGAAACCGCAAAACATTTGTGGTTTTCCCCTTCACAGAGGATAAAAGATGTGAATTACCAAATACTCAGACTATACCATGTTTTTAACAGTGTTCCAGGAAAATATAGTAAATGTTAAAACAAACTGAGTATATAAATGGCCAGTGTCAAGGTGGCTCTTACGGGTGCTTTACTACTTTGTTGAAAAAATGTCACTATGGGAAACCATTTTAACTTAGATGAATCCAAATTAACTACAGTCTCTCTGATCTGTGAACACACCACAAATATCTTACAGCCTTCTTAAAAGTCTAAAAGGTTTTCATATACAAACAATTAAGGGCAGAGTAACACTTTAAGATGCAAGTAGCTACAGATAAGAAAAGCTGAGTGTAAAAAGCTCTGTGTAATCCTTTCCTGCAGCACGTACCCGAATGAGGTAATAGTCTCGTTTAAAACCAACGCATATGGAGTTTTCACACCAAGCCATGGACTTTGGAATATCTGGAACACCCAAGTCCCCCTGACAGACAGACAGACAGAAAACATTAAGATGTCTACATGTGTCGGACGACACTGGATCACACTGTAGTGCATCGTATCTCAAATATATCTGATGTTACCTGCAGTTCGTGGAATTCTCTATCCTTCCAGTAATACAGCTGGAGTTTCTTTTTCACCGCGACACACATTTTCAACCTTTCCTCTCCAGAACTGATTTGCTGAGGAAGCAAAACAAAAGCACCAAAATACAAACATTCGTGACTTCGAATCAGGGAAAATGAGTTTAACAGAAATGATACAGAGCAAAAACAAAGGAAACAAGTAAACAAAAAATATCATTGTTATGACTGTCACTGTAACTATACAATAACTAGCATCATATTTTATCCTTGCCAAGGAAACAAAGGGCAAATTTCAAAAGCAGGAATCAGTGTGGTTTGTGCTGGTGGAAAGCAGAAGAACTTAGATGTGCTAATCAGGCCTCGACAAAAAAAAAAGGAAATTAACTTGACATGCGCTGCAAATGAGCATATAGGATTGTAATTACTCTTATTCGTCCTGCCCTTTGCTTTTGCTTTTGAAAATTCAAGCACTAGAGCTACTTAATAACTGAACAGTTACAGCGTATTTCACAACTGTTAACCGTTTGATTTCAGCAAGATAACGTACTCTCTGAATATTTCCTTTCTGCGTTTTAAACTGTGAATATCTATTAGAGGCACAATGCACCACAAAATTATCATCAAATTCATTAAAAATTATGATTAAAAAACAAAAAAATGAATAAATCAAGCAGCTGAAATCTTTACAAAAAATGTACAATATTAGGGATTGCCTATCTTAACTCGTCTTTTCAAAACTATAGCCGCAAAACAAAAGTTGCCTGAAACATTCAAAAGGCTTAAAGTCAATGGTGAGCTCCAGGAAACATTCAAAAGTTATTTTAATGGCAGCGTATGGTCCAGGAAATTGATACAGACGTGTAAAAGTACTCTGGATAGTTTAGTCCGAGTCCGAGACTCCTGGCATGGACCAAATAACCTGACTGTGGTTGCCCTGAGCTGCTTGCAAGTGAACTCTAGAGCCGCTCATTAATGGTGTGAAGCCCATCGGCACCAATCACAAGACGCTCAAATCTCATTTGTATGACCAACATGAAAACGACCTGATGATGCTCAGTTTTTGCCCTTTTGTGAGACCTTCTGACCAATTATCGAACGGCATTTCCATGCACATGACTTTTTATTTTTTTTTTTTCCGAAGTATCTTTCACATGTCAGATTGAGGAAATGGACTATTATGTGTCCTACATCTATAATCTACATCTCTAATTTGATAAAACTGAATATACCTGTTCACTCAACACTCCCTGATCGTAAAACAGCTTCTGTGCAAGACGCAGACTGCATATTCTGTAAATAAGTCGAACAAGCTTTTGTAGGATTGTGTGTGGAAAACGAGTAAAAACTATTATTACTGAAAATTGTGTATTAACAACGCTGTAGGGGAAGTGCCTAAATTCCTAAACCACAATGGGAATACAGCTAACCCGCAGGTCACAGGCAAACAGCGTGGCTCCTTTGGCTTTAGGCAGCACTGTGATCTGCTGGAAGGTCAAAAGATCATGGACGTGGATGTTGTTCTCTGTGTGAGAAGCACATTAAATACATTTGATCTGTTAAGAAATGAATGCTTTGCTTTGTGACAATACACAGAAATTTTTGGGACTAAGGTAGAAAAAAAAAAACCCACACACACACACACACACACACACACACACACACACACACACACACACTCGCTCACAAAAAACTAACCAGTATAATCCTGTAAATCAAAATAAAAAAAAATTTAGAAAATGAAAATAAACTTACCCAGAAGACTGACAAGAATTTTGTACTGCGCGACAACGTAAAGCTGTAAAAAGAAGAAGAAACACAATTGAATTTTAAAGAAGACGAAAAAGGCATTTATTCAGTCTTTTAAGTCACTTTCAACCGCCTCTTCCCATTATTTTTTTTCGATTTATACAGACATGAATTTGAGATCATCTTAACTACCTGTTGAATCTTCTTTGAGAAGTTCTTATGGGATTTCTCCAGTGTCACCTCAAACCGGTTGGTGCCTAAAGGGACAAAGGAGACATCAAAAATGAGCAAAACTTAACTCAACTTAAAGCCAACAAAACACTAAGTGGGAAGGTCTGTTGATTTACAAGACATCAGTTCCATCACACACCCCCTCGGCTCTTCCTACCTGCATCTTTCTTTATTCTGTAGAGGAGAAGATGCCCTGGCTTTGTTCCCACCAGAAGCCAGTCTTCTGTTGAAGGGAGAAGCAAAGACTCAACGTTTAAAAGTTACAATCACATTTTCATTCATGTCTCACATGTTATGTTAGAGGACATTTTCATTTAAACTCTGAGCTGTGACCTGAAGGTGATGCACCCCCGATAGTGCAGTTCAAAAATCCCCAGGGGGGACCACTTCAATATCAAAAAACGAGCTGCTGAGGGACACACAACGCGTCACGGACTTACCCCAGGCCGCGAGACAGTCAATCTGAAGAGGAAGCTTTTCCAAAATAGGCACCGATTCATACGCGTCGTGCATCTTGGAGCAATTAATGGTTTAATAAGGGACCGAGCTAATGGACAAATCCCCGACGGGAACTCGACAACTGGCTTAGATAAAGTCTACCTAAGGTGGCACGCATTTATGTGTCGCCATTAACCCGCTGTGCACTTCGTTGTCATGACAGGAAACCAGGAAACCTGATCTGGTAAACCTGGAAAATCTGGAATGGCAGACCTTTGTGATGTTTTACTGCTTGTGTTTAGCGGCTGTTAGCAAGCTATCCCCCTACGAGCAAAACAACAGCTGATCGCTAGCCTGCTAGCTTCGAAGTTAGTAAACAGCGGCGACTTCTGCTCCTGAACATTTTCCTCCCTTCACTCACTGCCGGCAAAAGCGGCCAGTTGATTCGTCAGAGACAAACGAAACCTTCGGTTAACTTAACACAAATATTAAACACCGTATCCACGAGCCAGGTTAGCCTGTCGTTACTTCCTCACTTGTGTTGACGACGGCTGCGCAAGGGTATGGGGGTTTTGACAGGCACGTGACTGAAGTCAGGGCACTCACTCGCTCACGAGGAACGCATTAAAGGTAGCGTCGGGCACCGCAAATCTCGCGAGATTTCCGTCGAGGGAACACAAAGGGGTAAAACTTCAAAGAACCGTGGGATCACGAAAAGGAAACATTTACTTTTTTCACAGTATTATGTCATTGAGTTTTAACTGCTACTGTTGTTTACTTGTTAAAGAATTGTACAGTTGTCAAATTGTTACTAGTTTATTACTCTTTTCAGTATTGTTTAATTATATGGATTAAACAAAAGCT
>KV751380.1:1760310-1776133 GCA_001698575.1 Mola mola | reverse complement strand
ATTTCGATCTTGCAACCCAGATGGCTCAAGAAAAACCACACATATTAGTCTAAAACCACAGGACAATAATTGATAAATATTTTCTACAAGGGCACTGAATTAAAGGCCCATTTTCTACTTTATTGTGTTTGTCACATTTAAGAATCATTGTGAACACAAATTAAATATTTATCAAAGTGCTTCAGTTTCATCTCCCTCCCAGAATTCCGAGCCATCCCAACCGCAGGTTACACAGGACTGTCCTAATATAAACAAACTATTCATGCTTCTTTCAGCTGACAGTAGTGTTACACAACATGTGGAAAGTGCTTGGAGAGAAAAGTTGGATTTGTCCACTTTTTTTTTGTTTGTTTGTTTCTTTTGTTAGTTTTTTTTTGGGGGGGGGGGGTTTCAGACGCTCAGAACGCATTCATTGCTGCTTCAGTGAAATTGCATTCTTTTCATTCTCACAGTCATGTCTACTCCATTTTGGATCGCTCCATCTTAGTTTTCAGGATTTCCTGGAGAAAGAGAACACAGATCAATACACAGAATGGTGGCACAGTAAATAGAAATCATGAGACTGCCAACGGGGGAAGTATAAGGAGCCTTACCTCTTCCTCATCGAGCATGACAGGGAGAGCTCTGTAGAGAGAGAAAGAGAGAGAGGAAAATATGCACTATTACATACTGTAAAAAACAATACACAATATTATAAGATAGCTTGTTCATGCTTTCACAGTGTTGCCATTTGAGCACATTCACGTATATCAACTGAGACGATATGACATATTATGTATTGCTATTCTAAGCAGATACCATATTCTCACAAGTCCAGATAGAGTAAGACTGTATCGTGCAATTAGTGGGTATTTTTAAGGCAGCCTTGAGCTTAAAAAGTCCGTCCATGAAAGTGTCAGCTCCAGTAAACATGAACTGTACTTAAGTGCTTCTTTAAAGTTTTCCTCATTCACATTTGAGAGGAAAATGTTACTATTTTATTGCCTTGAGTTAGTAATTACTTTTCAAATTAGAATTTTTTCCAGCCTACTGCTTGGCCTGGTAGAATGGATGCTGGATGTGAAAAGGGACAACTGTAACCACTTCTGATATAAATAATATGCAGGATGATTTCCATTTCAAAGTCCTACTTATCTAAGATGGAGTACTTTAACTGGAAGAAGACTCTGGTATTTTTCAATCTAAGCCCTATTCGTTGTTCTTTTGGGTTCTAAACTTTCATAGAATGCAGCTATTTTTGAAACTACTCCAGTATTGAGTTTTCATGCAAAGACGGTTCAGACTGAAAAAGGCTTTACGATGCAACAACAGATTAGAGTTAACCCTTACCTTAATTCATTTAATGCTGTGGTAATCTGCTGCATAATCAGCTATTACTTTGGAATAAATCTACATAAATGTAATTGTCTAATTTTGGACAGCAGTGCCCCTTTGGCAATTGACTGGTTGTAACTTGGGAGCACCATCAGCAATAAGAAGCACACACTTGTTTAAAACAGTAAGTTTACAGTTTCGTCTCGTTTCGTTTTCTGCCGCTTATCCGGGTCCGCAACCCGGACCCGGATGCAATAACCTTTATAGTTATTGCATCAAAAACACACATGTGTTTCACTGTAAGTATCCACTCCATGTTACCAGATACTTGCAATAACACTCTGAGCATAGTTGTTGCTAAAAAAAGTGGTTTATTTACAACGTTTTGACTTGCCGGACACCGCCATTGTAGAGCTTTATCTAGCTAAAAAGTCCTCGCATCCAAATTAAATACTTAATTTCAAAAATTGATGCATTTAGGAAAATTTTGATCCTAAACGACCATTAAATAGGCCTTAGGTTGAAATATGCCAGAGTTCTCCTTTTACATAAAGGTCTTTGTACCCGGATGTTTAATAATTAAATTTACTTACACATCAGCTACAGTTGTAGGAATATTCTCCTCAACCCATTTTAAGTCTTCATCCTGGCAAAAACAGAGTTATAAAAAAACAATTCAATAATACGTGAAGCCACAATAAACAGGTAAACGACAGGTGTTGATGAGAGAAGAAATTCAACCAACCTCTTTACTCAACAGTTTTTGGGATCCGTTAGAATCAGGCTTTGAGCCTCTCATCTTCATACCCTCTGAAACAAAGAAAAAAAATGACATAAAGAAGACAATTGAAACTATATAAGAGTGTTTTGTCTCATAAAAGGATTATAGCATATTTCATTTCATTTTCCCTTTATTCTATTATATGATTAACAGAGGAAATTTTCTAAGCGATTCTGTTCTCCACCTGTCTGCGTGAACAGATTTAGATCATGTCCTCAGCAGCACCGGGTTATACAACACCTCAGCTGATGAGGTCGTCTTGTTAAGTTCTGACCTTTACAGAAGAATGCCCTTATCACAAATACACAGAAGCTTTGCAAGTGCACTACAAATCTATTGGAAAACATAGCTGGCAATTTCATGTCCTTAGGAACAGACAGCCATTTTGAAATGTGGAGCTATTCAGAGCACGCAGATAAGACCCGTTTAGTTCATCCCTGCAGCCCTTTTGTGTTTGGGCTCACTTTACACTATTTTAAGTTGTAGATGTAGATCAAAAAGAAGATCAAAAAGAATCTCATCAGTTCACCTGAAACAAACAGGGCTTTTGGCTTTTGATTCTATTTAAATCAGGAACCTTTTGTAGGAGTGTCAGGATGCTCTAAAACCCATATTTGGTAACATTTTTTTTGATTTAAACATTATTTTAATGCTATTGTTAGACTATCAAGTTTTGATTTGTAAAGATCAGGAGATCCCTGGCTTAAGGCCCAGATTAGTACTATATAATTACTTTGCAGTCTAGCAGGTTTTAAATAAGGCACAGCAATCAGAGTACTAAAACAACACAAAACAAATGAGCAAAAAGCAAGAAACAAAGAAATATACAGTACACCCAAAGCAATTAATGCAAAAACCCATCTGTAAGGTTACTACTAGTGTTTTTCAAAAAGTAGTATAACACAGAAAAGTTCTTTTTGTAGTTCAGAAAGTTTAACTTTCATATATTCTGTGTAAAGTTAAAATTTTTAAACCTTTTTGATGATTTCAGCTTATAAAGTTATAGTCAGATACTGTAATACTTTGAGATGCGTTCAATTTCTTGAACTGAAAGGCCATTATCATCAAAACTGAAATATTAAAACGCTTGAAAAAAACATCATGATCTTCTGATAAGATGCACAAATCTATGGTGAAGTTTGTGTTCCAGCTCAAGTGTAAAAATCTTGTCACACTCATGCAAAGCTTACCAAAAGCCTCATTCAGCATGGGCTCCTTGGCCTCTTCGTCTTCATCATCTTCATCAATCAGAGGAGAATGGGAAAACCTGAGAAAAAACAAGACCAACAATAAAGTGTGAATACTGCCAAACTCAAATGACAGAAGTAGTTTTTGTGCTCCGAGATCATCTCTGACCTCTGGCTGTTAGTGGAGGGCCGCAGCAGCACCATGATCGCCAGCAGAATGGTGGAGAACAGAAGACGCCAGAAGGCATCGTCTACCCACAAGTCCCTCCATCCCTGTGGTAAAGATAAAACAAAGGATGAACACAGAGAGAAAACAAAGATGTTATCAGGTTAGAGGAGCAGTTCAGAAACCACAACACAAGAATCCATCAATACAAGTAAGCAAACTGACCGTCTGGCAGTCTACCAGTTTGAAGACTTTGGTCGTCCAGATGATGAATATGATGGATGCTGTTGACACAAAGTAAACATTCGAAGTGTGTAAATAAACATGCAAATCAGAAACAGCACATAAAAACTCCAACCAATGATAAAAGTCATCCGAACCGAAGGGCAGGCAAATACAAAAATTCATTACTTTAACAAATGAGGAGCACATATCCAGATTGTACAAGTCTCATGGTGAGGCCTCTCTGATGAAAACACTCTGGGGCTTGTTTGTTTTTCCTTTAACCCATGTGATGGGGCTTCTAAGAAATGGTTTCAGGCCTGGTATTAGAGTTGCATGGGTAATTACCCATAAATTTAACATCTGTGAAACTTTTCAGCATGTAGGCTACTACCTTGGAGGTTTTTCTCTCCTCTGGTGACAGGGATTTTAAGATGCAGATAGCAGTCGCCCAATTTTGCATTCCTGTAATAATGTCACATTCATGATGGTGAGGCAGAAACCCAATTACTTGTCTTTAATCCCACATATTCTTCCTCCCTGTGCCTAAAATACCCATAATCCCAGTTAAATCCTCACAATGTAATCAGATATTCAGGCTTGTTATACTCGTAGCAGCTAATATAGGCTTGAAAAACTATCCTCAACTGGGCAGATACTTCACTTATGTCAACTCTACACCCTCTGATGTTTTTCAAACCTGTGTTGCCTCAATATGCATCCGACTTTGTGCAGTTTCCTAAAATGCCTCATAAAGTTACTTCAAACTTTTTGCACACATGTCGCAGCATTCCCCAGCACTTGCAGAAAGACTGTTTTTAAACTCAAGTTAGGCTCTAAGAGGAAACCCGCTTCAGTTGCTACTCACCGACAACAGAGAAGATGAGCGTGTTGGTGAAGTGCTGATACAAAGAAAGCTTCACTACATTCCTGCGGAGCTTCAGCAGGCGAGTGGTTTGAGACAGACTGATGAAAATGTGAATGCAAATTAAGGAAAACACACTGTATATATAAATTGAAATTACTTCTGAAAGTTCTGAAAATGCAAATCCCGGTCGGGTAAAGGATATCCACCACATGACGCAGGAGTCAATAAGGGAGAGGCTTAGGTTAGCCACCAGGGCAACCGTCCCATAGAAGCCCTGGAAAGAGGAGCCACGAGTCAGAGAGACTTAAGTGTGTGTGTGTGTAACCATGACTGAGAGAGAAGAATCACATCATCATGAGGAAGTCAACAGTTCATGTTTTTTAAACAGAAGATAAGCTTGTGTTAGGATGTGAAGATTTCTCTCTCCCATCCTGAGAAAACACATCTGCTCACCACACCACGCAACCTCTTCTCCACTATTCTTTCAGCCTGTCTTATCTTGTGTTTCTTTGTTTCAACTCTGTGTCTTCATGACTTCACCAACTTGCTCCAGAGTTTTGGGCAGCTTCTAAAAATCGCTCTCGTATCAAATTTGTCAGTTCCTATCATCATCATTCTCTTGCCTCCCGGACACTGAATCTGGTGTCACTTCTATCTGTCTATCGTCTGCCCTGCTCAAATCAAATGTATTTATACAGACCGCTCAGAAAGCTGTGTGAGTCAAGAGCTTTGCTGTAAAATACATCACCACAGGCAGCATCAAACTGCTTGTCGAGGCTGAAACAAATAATGTCTTATCTGCACTAGTTGAGATGCGGCGCCTTTATTGTTTTTACCTGGATGAAATTACTCTGCAGGCACAGAACATTGAGAATTAAGGTGACGGAAATGGTCTCATAAACAGCAGTTAAAATCTCTTCTTTTTTTTTTTGTATTTCTCCATTTATTTATTTTCGGATACATTAAGGTCGCGTTCACACCATCCTCGTTTAGTCCGGCTGAACCAAACCCAGGAGCTTTTACTCGCCTGGTGCGGTTCGTTTGGGTTGGGTTTGAATGCTGACCGACACGTCGGGTGCAAACCAAACAATCACTGGTCCACGTGAAAGAGGGGGTATTAGACTGCTTGCAAGTAAACTCTGGATTGGATCATGACAGGTGCGAACCCCATCTGCACCAATCACTGCAAGCGTGCTATCTACAAACAAAAATGCCTTCTGGAAATATCGGCAGAAGAGAATATTTCTCAGCTGTCGGGAAAAGGACGCAAGAACACGGAGGTGTTCAAAATCTTCAGCAAATGAATGAAAGTGGAATGGACTTACTGGATTTGTGTTGACCAATGTTAAGATATGTTAGAAGTTATGAAGCTGCATCAACAATACGTTAAAATATGTGAGGAAGGGCAGAAAAGCTGCAGCTCCACTTAGATTAAAGACAAATTCATTTAGCATGACGAACTCAAGACCCACGATGAGCCTGGTGACCTTCCTTCTCAGTAAAACAATTTTTATCTGGCAAAGTACAATATTTCCAGCAGATGTTGACACTGACTTGCACTGTGTAGAGGATGAAATCAGATGAGGGGATAATAATAAAAGGCAAATTATTGACTGTTTTCTTTACTTAACAGCTTCACTCGGTTCATTTGCACTTTGTAATAGTAACGCTCATCTCTCTTGAACTTCTGATCAATCAGCCCATCAACCCTCTTTGAAAAGCTGTTTTCATTGTGCATTTAGGAAAAACTAAGGTGCTATTGACACAGGAACAGTATGGCAGAATACAGAATGTATATTATATGTTGTTGTTTGGGCTTCTTGAAGAACATGACATGTCCAATTATATATTAAATGACTTACATTTTATTTCTTTTTAAGGCTACATATTGATACTGAAATCTGGCCAGTGGTGATGAAGTGAGAGTGTGGTGGATACTTACACCCGTCACTCTTAGCACGCCTTCCACAGAGGAGAAGAGCAGGTAGAGGAGCCCGACTGCTACCAGCCGGTGCACTGTGGTACCCAACCTGGGCCTGCACATGTGAAGGGGATTAAAAGGGGAAAATTAGCGGTAAGTCTTCTGCTGGGTTCAAATAGGGGAGGAATAACAACTCATCATTTCAGAGAAGAAATACGTACCTGACTATGCCGTAGCCAAGACTGACAATGAGGACCAGGATTCGTGCGAGAGATCTTTTAAGTGCAGAGAGCAGCTCAGCAAAAATCACAGCACCCTGAACTGTGAAGATGCGCAAAAAAAAGAAAGGAAATGGCGATTATAGCAGTAAAGACAATAAAAGGAAAAAAATAATTCTACAGAGGATCAACTAAAATGAGCCAACCGTAGTCCCCTTTGTAACGGATGCTCTGGTATTCTGAGTAGAACACGGCTTTTTCCAGCATGCCAAGTATGATGACAGCACCAATCCAGAACTGGATCCGCAACAGATCCCTCCAATAGCAGGCGCACCAGACGAGCCAGAGAGCCCCGAACAGCACGTACACGATGCACATGACCATGAAGAACTGTGACAGACAGGAGAGGAAAGAGAGGAAGGCGTTCAGCCGTGTTTGAAATCACATAATACCAAGGTTGGGTTCTCATCCCTGAAATCCAATATTGTCCTGTTCAGGCTCTGAAACCTTATTTAATATTGAGTTAAAGTTCAATTTTTGACCTTGGATAGAGCATTTAGACAAAAAAAAGAAGAAACAGTCAAAGATCTGATGTTAGAAGTGTGATTTCTCTTATTCAAATATTCTTTTTTATTATTTAAAAGCTTTTATGAAAGGTCTGTTTGTAACCAAATGTCTAAAAACCATCCCTTCATATAAGTTACAGCACACACCATCATCAGGGGCCAGTCTGCTGGAGAGGAGTACTCATGTGGTCCCTTCATCTCGACTTTCACTGCAGGAAGGAAAAATAGAAGCGTCTCACATACGCAGACACACAAAATTGTCACTTCTTCCAAAACTTCACAGGTGAAATGTCGCTGTTTCTCACTTGTGAAAGCAAAGCTGAACTGCTCTGCACCGATGTCTTCATCCTCAACTCCGCGGAGCAACGGCTGCACCTTCACTATGAACAGATACGGACTGTCTTCCCAGGCTTTGGCCACTACACTGATATCCTGCAATAAACAACAACAACAAAAAAATATCAAAGAAAGAATTGTTATACTTAAAAAAAAATGAATAAATAATCTAAACCCATTAAAAACATACATCAAGAAATGACGAGAGCAGTATATTTTAATCAACTCAGTATATGAGGTATGGTTCCCTTATAATAGATTTGGCAACCTAATTCAGCCTGTAGCATAGCAGCTAATGTTAACGTACCTAATTATAAAGAAACAAAACAGAACTTTATTAATCTCGAAGGAAATTCAAGTGGCAAAGATTGCTCCAAAATTACAGTGACAAAGTATAAAAACAATAAAGCATAAAAAAAACATAAAAACACGACTGACATTTAACACACATGGAATTTGAGGATGGTTGACCCGGATGACAAGTGTTGGGTTTGAGATTTTGGTACATGAAGAATAACTCTACAGGTGAGTTCACTATCCTGACAACCTTATCAAACTACATCTCTAAACTGTGTTTTATGACCTTTTTATCTGTGATTATGTCCATAAAAATTGGACTCCAACTGCTGTTGCTGTGGGAGCTATGTGTGTGGCTTATGGTTATAACCAAAAGCAATGTAATATTTGTTACACAGGGGTTGTGTGTGTGCAGCAAGATAAAATGGGTGCGTCGCGCAGGCAAAACTGCTCCTGAACTTCTGTAGGACAAAAAAAAATTGAAATCCTGGTGTTGCATCAATTTTTTGACTAATGTTAAGAGTACAAAAAGCCCAAAAATAAGATTTTCATGTTCATGAACGTTATCATAGAGAGTGTTAAGTTATATCTATGCTTAAGTTTGACCAAAGGTTACAAACATTACAGCTGCTCACATGCCTAATGCAGCGCACGCACTAGATGCTGCCCTTCCACAATAAAAGCCCCAGACATACTAGTGCAATGTGAAACCTGCTGCAAACTGTTAATCATTGGGAACTTAAATTAACTCACACCATTTTACAAAAAAGCCACTCAATAAAATAGCTTACAATATCCACATTTATGTATAAACATTTAAACAATTTTTAGTTGTAAATAGTCTATTTATACTCAGTACTTCTGAGTAATGAGTGTAATAGCAAATTAAATCGAATAAACAACAATATTCATTCTCAAAGTTATGAAACATTTGAAGCACAAATGCATTCACTAGGTTGTTTGTATTTCTTTCTACTTTAGCAACACTTTTATTTGTAATCTGGTATGATCAGCTGCAGTAGCTTGTTTGGGATTCTGCTGCTTAACCTCCTTCATGACTAACAAATTTGTGACAATTTGGCATTTAAGGAGCATAGTTTTGCAGGGCCAGTAAAGTTGCAGCTGGAAATCTTCTCACTAAAATATCCCAGCAGCGTCATAAAAAATAACCACAAGTGCAGCTGTAGCCCAAAAAATAACCCACCCCACAGCCTCAGCTTCAATTACAGTACAACCCACAGCCAGGCAGAGCAGAGGTAACCGTAACGTCGGCATGTCTTACCGGCTTGTCATGCCAAAACAGGCTCTGATTCGATGGGTCACTCTAAACAGAACATAGAAGACAGTGATGAGGTGAACAGACGACAAAAATAAATTGAAAAAAAAAGAAAAACAATGCTTCATAGATCAGTTAGGCCAGTTTAGTCGGTCAATTTGTGATCAGAGATTTACCTTCGGGCTGGTGAGGGGCTGATATGGGTTGTAGTCAGAATAATACACCTAGCCGAGAAGAGGGAGAAAAGAAATGTCTTAAGGTAAACGCCTCACTGAACAGCAGCTCTGATGTCACCACAATGTGGTGATTAATCGTGTTTGTTCATGTGCCACAAACCTTTGGTAAAAAGAGGGACGAGCAGTTGTCGAAGTACATGTAACCCCGACTGTAGAAGCCACTCCAGCCGTCTTTCAACATGTGGTCCATGCTGAACATGTTCATCGCCTTGTTGTCCTGCAACAGACAGTGGAGGCAAATCAATTTCACAAAAAAACTATACAGATGTCGCAACACAATAACAAATTAATGGAGGACAATGACGACACTAATTACGACTTAATTCAAGGATTCTTGTGTATTTAAATACCTAAGTAAGTACCCATTGCATAGTGAACACTACAAACCAACATGGTGCAGTAGTTTATGTCACATATACTGGATACGGCATTTCAGATAAAACAAACAAACATCAAACCCACCAATGCCATGGCATAATATTCAAAAATCAATAATAAAATGTATGGACTAATAATCAATGGTTGAACATAGTCAAGCACAACACCAGTTTGGTGTATTTTGCAGCGTTTACATTACATTACTGCTCTGATTCACCTCAAAAGCCAATATTGTAGTATTTGATACTCCACATTCGTCAGAGAGCTTAATTATTTTTCAGATTATAATTTTTCATGCCACACCTGTGATGTAAAAAGGATTTATCTGCAGGTATGTCATTTTTCTTTTAATGTAGAAGATTAACTGAAGGATATACAGGAAATTTCTACTTCTCTGACTACATAAATCATTAAAAAACCCCTCTGGATTAGCTCTAAAATGAACTGTTGTAAAGCTAAAAACAGGTTTGTTTTTATGAATTCACAAACAGTTTTTTGTTTTTTTTCTTAAAATCTGAGACACTCACGAGACAAGTGATGCTATAAATAGATAACAACTCAACATCCCATCCCAACAGCAAATAAAGTGATTTAAATAGGCTCAAACACCCGTAACGATAAAATTGAGAATGCAGAATGAGTGCTTTTACTTTTAATTATTTAAAAGAATTTTGATGAAAAAAAAAAAGAATTGGTTTACTTAGATGGCAAACATTGGTCTGATACACAGCACTGGTCCTCTTTTGACTCGTGACCCACCAAAGTAATTAGCTGGTGCACACGACTGCTGCAATTCCAAACAGCTGTTCCAGGTTGATATACATGTACTGCTACTGGTACTGTAGTATATTATAGCATTGTACCAGAAGCAGTATATGTAAATCTGTTTTTTCACTCTGTATTTTAAGATCTCGCTTTTTCAGCCTTTCAAAGACAATGTTTTCACTGCGGTCACAACATTTGTTGTGTTAGAACTCGCTGCACACGTGAAGGTCCCACATGTGTTAACCAGGCAGTTTGTAATAATAAACAGTATTAATCTAAAGCAGTGGGGCTTGAATAATGAAGTAATTGTATCACAATCCAAAGTCTGTTTGCTCCCTCCCAAAAAGAGAGAATGGAGAAACTGTTCAATCGGACAGTGAGTATAGTCATAACATTCCTTGTTTCGATCAAGTCGATAATGGAAAACAAGGCTCAGCTGTGGAGCTTGTTAACAGAGGAGTAATGCCTGAGGAGGAAGGAAATGAATGATTTTAAGATTATTTTATTTTCTATTAGCTTAGATTTGTCAGGATTTTGCTTTCATTTC
Source organism: Mola mola (assembly GCA_001698575.1). Classification (NCBI taxonomy): domain Eukaryota; kingdom Metazoa; phylum Chordata; class Actinopteri; order Tetraodontiformes; family Molidae; genus Mola; species Mola mola. The sequence continues at coordinate 1,765,055 of KV751380.1, read as the reverse complement.
TATGAAAACTGCTTAGTGGCAGGTGAAGTGAAACTGTTTCATACATGCAGCACTGCCAAAATCTCTCTTTCTTTTTATTATTATTAATTGGAGGAAGACAATGACATTTCATCTGAATGAGAAATGTCCTGATCAGCCGACGTGTGACCTCAATATATGAGGGGGGGGATGCATCAAATCCAAAGCAGCAGCTGGGTTTGAGACGATTCTGGATAAAGAGTCAGCGCTGGGACACAAACAGAAGCCATGAGAACACTTTAAGCGAGGACACGCCAATTACTCTGACAGACTATTGGAGCTTAATGTGATCCCAAAACCCCTAACGGGTGACAAGTGAAGAGAGAACAAAATCAAGAAGGCTTGAAGTTGTAAATGAACCAGTGTACAGCTGGATCTAATTTTCAGTGCAGCCAATTTTCAAAACCCAAACCACTGACCCCCTCCTGTGTGGGATACTAACAGTCACGGCAACACAAACAGTTGCAGAGTAAAGCCAATACTCACTGGTGTGTTAAAGACCTCATTGTAGCAGACAGAGGAGCGCAGATACCAGCTGACGTTGAAGGCCAGGTTTCTGTCGCATGACCCTGCGTCACCCTCGACTGCACAGAGATAAAAGACAAGCGGTTGTTCAAAGAGCAGTAATACAGTGAAGGTGTCCCATTTAATGCTTTAGCCAAAACCTGTGACTGAGTGGTTCCACTGTTGAATGAAATCTGTTATTTTCTTGACCTCCAAAAGTTGTCTTTTAAACACCATGTGTGTAAACGGAGCCGTTTATGCTTTAGTTTTTGCCATTCTGTTGTACGGTATGAACAAATTCTCTGTGTGACTGAAATAAATGTCAAAGACTGACCGACTGACTTGACATGGGATTATGAAAATCACTCATGATATATTGTCCGAATGATTTAACTTTGTTTAGTTTTTTTTCTAAGAAGGAAAATAAAACAGCAATAATAAATACTATAAAATCAAAATACTTCTAGAATCGCAATACAAATTGACCCGAGCATCGCGATACAATCAAAATCGAGACAAAAGTATATCTCAGACCTACTAAATACTCTGAAAACACCATCATCTTGGCAGTATGTGGTATAGTATCAAAAACTAAGACTGAAATAACTGCTATCACCATAGATAAAACCAGGTGAATTTCCCCTTGAACACATTTTGAGATTCCCGAATGTAGAATGTGCTTATAATCGAAAATTAAACTAGTAAATCAGTTTGGGTCATGACAGTGAGAATCACCTCTATGATGAGGCCAATAAGATGCACACAGCTCTCAAGCATTCGCTATCAAAACGGCAAAGATTTTAGAGTTTTCAACAGTTGTGGAGTTTTATTTTTATGCAAACATGCTGGAGGTGACATATAACTGGGTCAAAAGAAGTAAGAAATATGAATCCAAATCAACTCCCAGGAATGACACAAAGGGCCTTTTTGTCCCTGATGACTCATTTGGCCCTTTGGACCCATACGTTCATGTGTCACAAACCCGCCAGGTTGCAAAATAAACACCTTCACCAACAGCAAGGGTGTACCATTATGTCATTATAGTCCTGTGAATCACACCTTGCATGTCAAGGTTCAAAATTTCAAACTTGAATGGTGTTAAGCCGGTAAAAAGGTTGCCTGCGATGGACGGGTCACATTGCCTACAATGCACACACAGCATAGAGTTACTGACATTCTGTAACCATGGACACTGCCTGAACTGTATTTTGTTTTTCAAAATAATCAGCTTTAATCCCCTTCATGTTTGGTAGCAGCTAAATGTGTGATTTAACTCACAGATTCCCCAAAAAAAAAAGGTGGCATAGGCAACTATTTTGTGCATTAATCCTTGTTATTGAGCTGCCACTATCAGTCAAATAAACACTTCAACTGAAAGAAAGTATTTACAATTTAATTACTATTTTTATAAACACCAACAGGGCTGAAATGCACTTAGCAGAAAATACTATTCCACAATAATGCTTTAGGGGCCTGAAAATGGGCTCCAGAGTGAAATATTTGGAAAAGTCCCCATGTCAACAGCCAATATCACATCCTGTGGAGACAGCGACGTCACTGTCTCATTCGCACATGTGTAGCACCAGCGGCGAACTGTTATTACCACGGCTGGGACTTCAGCTCAGCCAAAACCGTATCAGCAACAGTATAAAAGATTTAGTTTGGGATAAACAGCAGGACGCCAGGTAAGCCGTCACTCGCTGACAACAGCAGGTTATTATTACTTTATCATTTCTTTCTGATATAAGGGAAAGATTTCTGCCTTTAGTTGGGTCGTTATCATCTAAAAGTTGCAGGTTCCAACGTTTTAATTACTATCATCTGCTCATTGTCTTTGTTACTGCTGACAGTGAATGAAGAGTCTTTGGGTTTTGGACTGTTGGCAGGAATAAACAATCAATTTGAAGACATAACTTTGGGTTCTGACAAATTTGAATGTGCAATTATCGCAATTACTTGACTAGTTATTACTGTTTTATAGTCTCAATCATTCATTTTGAAGATAAGCAGCAGATTAATCCATGACGAAAAGACTAATTAGTAACAAACCTTTCCTGTTATAGCAAATATTGAACCTAACAGAAATATGATCTTTGCCACTTGCATTTCAATATGTGAACAAAAGTGGATGTAAATTGAGGAAGTGGCCTGTGGGTATTGAACCACATTCAACTGCATTAATTATGCAACGCCCCAAACCTGTTTTAGGGAAGAAAAATAAAACAATGCACGATGAACAGGGCAGACTACTTACACTTCATGAAGATGGTAGTGTTGGTATACAGCGTCTTTCGAAACACAGCATCCTGCGTCTGAAAACACAACAGAGACACTGACATGAAATGATACCATCTACAGTCCCGTTTGGACACGCGTCACACGGCAAATCATCACGGACAAGGTCACATTATCAGAAAGAAACAAAAGAAGTTGAAGGGAAAGATGGTGATTGTTGTTAACAGATTAAAGCGGCATATGATTTTAAACATGAGCAAATGCAGTAAGATATATTAATGAATTCACAAAATACACACTAGATATGTAAGAATGTTAAGCTGCCGAGAATACACTTTGTGTGCACATGTTGGGCGTTTACGGCCGAAATAAATATCGCCAACAATGCTGTCTTACAAGCTGCTTGCAAAAAATTTGTGCATCTAAAAAAAAAAAAAAACAAAAAACTGAAGAATGTCGTGATCTCTCCTCAATTACTTCAGAGAGTCTATTATATTATAGACTCATTACAAAGAAACTAACAACGAATTTCTCGGTTTCAACATTTGATATTTTGTCTTTGTGCTACTTTTGTTTAAATATGGGGTTTCAGCATTTTGCAAATCATCATACTCTGTTAATATTTATATTTTACACGGTGTCCCAACGTTTTCTAGGAAACAGGACAACTTCAGATGACAGGTGCATGTCCATAAAAGTGGCTTCTTTATTCAAAAGACCTACATGCTCAAACTTACAGTATCTGTGTGTTTGGCAAAATCTTGTCTAACTACTGAGAGGTTTCATTCCCATCAGGTGCCAGAAACAACTGCACATATCATCCTAATGCAGTGGTTATCCGCCAGGCTTTGTGCACTTCCCAAATTTAATCAAATTTTATTGCTGTTCAATAAAATTTTAATAAGACATTTAGTGGACTACTCTGAAGTTTTGTTTTGTTTGTTTTTTTCTTTAACATACTCTTTCTACAATAATATTTTTTTAGATTGGGACTAATGTAATAGGCTAGTATTTGAATTTATCCGGGGGGATCATTCTTTATTTGTTATTATTTATGAGATTATTCATATTTTGTGAATATTCAATTGGCAACTTAAGATGCCAAAGAATTTGTATTGAAAATTAATGGAAAAATACAATAAAGTATGAAACAATTTTCCTAAAAACCGCACAGTTCTTGAGTAAACACTAATAAAAGTTCCTCAGCTATTAAAGACTTACTGCAGCTCCTGACACCAACCGAGGCTTGTAACAGCAATACAACCATCTATAATCGATTGATTCTATTTAATCATCAGCATGCATCAGTGACCGTTTAAATTATCTGCGGGGTCACATTTCTGATATCTCTACAATTCTTTACTATACGGGATGGGTTTTAACTTTACATCAACAATAGGGCTATCCCGAATAAGAAGCTCATTCTGCCAGACAAGCGAAACCAAAGCTGTCAAAGCACAACCTGTCCAAAGGCTAAAAACACCTCGCGAATGGAAGTGCTGCTAGTGGGCTACTTAGCTAGCCGGGGCTAACAGCTGCTGCAAGAAGAATTAGCACGACAGGCTATGTAAGAGCCGTAGAAACGCATGTGTTGAAGGCGTAACACTGACCGAGTTGATGTCCACTTTCCATACGGAGACCTCCGCCGCTGTCCCGAGACGGAAAACTAATGCAAAAAGCAGCAAACATAGCCGACGCGACTGTGCATCTGGCATCTTCATACGCGCGCACCACAGGTCAGAGTCGTATCCGCCTCCAGGTCCGGGGGCTGCCTGCTGTTGTTGTTCACGCCACCAGAGGGCGACATAACACCGGAAAGCTTGAACTATTGACTGTATATGGAATATACTAGTGCATCTAAAAAAAATGTGTTATTTAATATATACAGAGCATTTGAAAAATGAATTTGTCAATTTAGATTCAATATTTTAAAAATATATTTTGTATTTTAGAGCTTTACTATTTCGGTCCCAATAATCATAAACCAT
>KV751380.1:1747524-1758285 GCA_001698575.1 Mola mola | reverse complement strand
CTTCGATAGATTAATAATTAAATAAAAAATTTCCATTAAAATTTGGCATTGTTGGACTGGTTTTAGGTCACACATTTTAAAAACTTGTGAATAAGTTCCTTATAAACTGAATTGGTGAGTAAGGCCAGCTGATCCCACATCAACGAAAATCTCCTGTAACAACCAATAAATGGAGCAGTTGTGAGTACATAAAAGAACATCCTTTTTAATAAACCACGTTGGCAGTCATGTTTCTTCTCCAATAACCTCTTATTTTGCTCTCTTCACAGATGTCTCTGCTTCTTTCTTTGTCTGCTACCAAGAATGACACTGTGAGGATACTCATCGATGAGCTCCAGCCCATTAGAGCACGCTACCGAGTTCAAGATGTGATTGTGGGGGAACCACAGTGTGAACAGTAAGAGCTGCACCAGCATCACCACTTCATTCTAATCATCCAATTACACGAACACTGTAAAACTCTCCTCCTTTCTTGGCCTCTCTCTGATACTTTGTCAGTTTTTGTTGCGCACGTGTGACTTAATGAAACGAAACTCTTCTTTTGAAGTGGTAGTCCTTCCCTGTCTGTTATTTTGCATATAAAGCAAACAAACAACATCTTAAATTGCCAAAATTTAGAGGAAGCTTCTTCAGTGAGGTGGATTTAACTGTGCCTTTATATGTGTCTCTGGCAGGTTGAGAGTGGAGCGACAGTCTGAGGACTCTGTCACCCTTTGTTGGTCTTCAGGACGTCACAGAGTTTGTGTGTGGCATTTCCCTTTTCGATTGGAGATCCTTTGTGAAGACGAAGTGATGGTTACATTCAACTCTAGAGGCAAGCTGTGGTTGGAGGCTCTGCAGGATCCACCCAGGTGAAGATCTCAGGGAACAGTTATGCGCTGGTAAGAAACCAGCACATGAGGTAGTGAATTAAATATCATTATCTTTGTGTGCTTTTACCTCAGGGCCAGCACAGATGGTAGTGAGGTAAGAGAGCATTAACATTGTTCAAATTGCAGTCTAATTGCTCCTACTTAAGGCCTAATCTGGTCTAAATTGGAATTTTTCCTTTATACATCTCACAGACTGAAGAGGACCATTCAAGTTTATTATGGAGAGAGACTTTCAAGCATTTTGTGGATATCAAAGCTAATGGTTTGTTTAAGCTCTTTACAATTTTTCAATCAGAACTCCATCCAACACTCTCAGAAATATGTGTGTTTCTCTTAAAACATGACTTTATGTTTTCCTAAGAGAAACACACACACATATTTCATTTACATATGGGCTTTCTTAATTTATTATATCCCAGCAAACCTGGGATAATATGGAATCATTAGCATGCCACCGCAGATCATTCGTGTCAGCACAGTTGCACAAAAAAGTATTTGAGGCTGGATCTTTATTTTTTGCATCCTAGTAGATATCCACTGAGATCCGAAGGTCATTAGATTTTCTGCATTTTCTGACATCAAGATTGGCCACCAGAGTGCATTTTTACATATGTTGCTAATGGTTTAATGCCATATCTCCATTAATATGATTCAAACTTACACCAAAATTAAGGCAAATCAATCAAGAGATCATATAATTATCCCCTGACATGTATCCTGCTGTGGTGCTGACTTAGCAGCAGCCGTTTTTGTGTACATTAAGGCTTTTTAGGAATACACCATTATGTTCAACCAAGTTGCCGAGTCATAGAGAGGAATTTAAAGTGAAAGACAGGATGACCAGTAATATCTATAAATACTTTGAAGTTCATTTAAAAAATGATTGACAAAATATCTGTACAGACATACATAAATAAAAACAAATAATGTGTTTCTTTCATCTCCAGGTCCCAGTGGCATCGGGTCCGACGTCTGCTTTCACGGGTTCAGTCACGTGTACGGTCTACCAGAACATGCTGACAGCCTCCAGCTCAGAGACACCAGGTAAACACTACATACAAGTGCATGTTGTTAAAACATATTAGTATTTATTTACATTTTACCAACAACTTTATTTTCAGTTGGTAATCACGTAACTAACTTCATTTCACAGACACGGTGAACCTTATCGGCTGTATAACTTGGACACCTTCGGTTATGACTTGTACGCCCGCCTCGGCCTGTATGGGTCTGTGCCACTGCTGGTGGCCCACAGGCCCGACAGGACTTTGGGTCTTTTCTGGCTGAATGCATCCGAAACGTTTGTGAATGTTCATTACAGCCCCTCTGAGAACCAGGTATATCTCATTCCATTCTTCAGTGTAGCTGTCACACTTTAGTCTCCTTGGAGCTTTGGAGAAGATGGAATTTAGGGTCAAATTTCATACAGGGCAAATGATTTGGTGTTAAAATATGGCAAAGGTTAAAGTATAAGGTTGATTTTGTAATTCTAACCAATGATAAAGTATAATTAAGTAAACTTCAAATTTAAATCACAATTCTATGATTCTAAAAACATGATAAAAGCCAAGCATTTTAGAAGAAATTGAGAAAGTATGTCATCATTAAGAACCACCTACCTACCCCAGGATGACCAAACACCCCCAGTGAAGCGGAGGTGCGTGCAGCCTCACACTGACATCCACTGGCTGTCAGAAAGCGGTGTCATTGACTGCATGGTTCTGCTCGGGCCCAGTCCATGGCAGTTCTTCTCCCAGTATGCTCAGCTTACAGGTGGGTATGGTGTGTAGCAACAACAGCAGCAATGCCTGGAAAAGGTGAATTTAACAACTACAGAGCAAAGCATGGAAGATTAGAGATTTTTACCTTACAGCAGCAGATGTATTTGTGATTTCCATCTATAAGTGAAGTAGTCTTTAAATAACACACTCTCTGTCTCTATGTTTATGTTCATTAAGTCCTGCATGTTCATCTTGAAAATTAAAAGAGAAAGAAGATAAGTTAATTTTCTGTGAGATCCTATCAGCAGTGGCTTCATAGGTTGGAACAATTCCCATTTTGATAACAAATTTCAGAAAGCTAAATTTAATGACAGTGAATTTAAAAAAGTTACAGTACTTGTGGTTAGTGTAATTAATGTAATTTTTTTTCAGTTTTTATTTTCCCCTGTTAGTGAATGTTGGGACTTCATGGCATTTTAGACAGGTGTGCCGGTGGGCCTCAGTGGAGGTTTGAGCTCTCTGAGTCTTCTTGTTGCAGATTAGTTTGGTTACATTTTTTGGATTTAATGCTCAGGATCTTAAATCTGATGTGATACTGGGATGTCATGTCAACTCAAAACTATACTTCCTTGTCCCCTCCCTCTGTCAGGATATCAAGCCTTTCCCCCTCTCTTTGCACTCGGGTATCACCAGTGCCGCTGGAACTACGAAGACGAAGCTGATGTGAAGGCCGTCGACGCTGGGTTCGACCGTCACTACATCCCATACGACGTCGTCTGGCTCGATATTGACCACACAAACGAGAAGCGGTATTTCACCTGGGACTATGCTCTTTTCCCTGACCCGGTTGGCCTGCAGTGCCACCTAGATAAAAAGAAGAGGAAGGTCAGTTTAACTGTGGTATTTACACAGTATATTAACAACCTTTTAAATGTTGCCACCTGCTTCAGATTTATTTATACACTTGTATTTCAGTTGGTTGTGATAAATGATCCTCACATCAAGATAGACCCTGATTGGTCGCTGTACTGCGAGGCTAGAGATGGGGGCCATTTTGTCAGGCACAGAGAGGGGCAAATCTTTCAGGGCTCGTGCTGGCCTGGTAATATTTTTTCAAATTCCAAAATCACATCATGAAATCTTAATTAATATGATGTCTGACATAAAGTTTAACCTTATTTGAACCTATTTTGATAAACCTAATTTGATTATCAATATTTGATTTTACTTTTATTTAACCACTCTCACAGGTGAGTCCTCTTACCTTGACTTCAGTAACCCGCACACCCGAGCGTGGTACTCCAGACGTTTTTGCTTGGATAAGTACAAGGTATTGATGATGATGATATGTGTATGCAATCCAATTTATCCATTTAAGAATCCAAATGAATCTAAGAAACAGAATGATCAGTGACAGAAACAAAAGCCTCTCAATGTTGTATAATTTTTACAGCCATAAACTCTAATAGAGCAGTTTTGCCGTTATTGATGCAGGGATCGACACCATCCTTATTTGTGTGGAACGACATGAACGAGCCGTCTGTGTTCAACGGGCCGGAGCAGACAATGACAAAGGACGCAGTGCATCATGGGGGATGGGAACACCGGGAGTTACACAACCTGTACGGCTTCTACCAGGTGAGCGGGCTCATTTAGGTTCAAAACAGATCAGAAGGCGGGATTGATTTGATTAAAACTGTTGGCATGTTTGTATCATCACTCCATCTGTATCAGACCATTAAGGTCTGAAATTTCCTCAATAAAATGCAAAACAAGCCCAACATTACTATAAGAGTATTACTCTGGATGACTTGAATTACTTCTTTACAGTTTCTTTTGTTTTCTCACAGCACATGGCCACAATGGAGGGTCTGATAACTCGCTCAGGTGGCTCAGAGAGACCTTTTGTCCTTTCACGCTCCTTCTTTGCTGGGTCCCAGAGATTTGGTATGTTTCTGAAATGAAAAATAAACTCAGTGCTGTTGTGTTATATTTATGTTTGTATCTGTAACTACTTTGGTTGTTGGTGATGCAGGAGCAATTTGGACAGGTGACAACACTGCCAGTTGGGAGCATCTGAAGATTACGATTCCAATGCTTTTGTCTCTGAGCATGACGGGGATATCGTTTTGTGGAGGTTAGTGCAGGACTGTACAGGGTGGAAAACTGTAACTGGTCGACAATGGCTCGAGGGGGAGAAATTCTGCACTTTATTTGTATTATTTAGCTGATAGTGTGATACATTTATAAGGAACATACAGTGAAAACTACTGTATAGAAACTATTGATTTTTGTAACATGCTGCTTTTCTGTTCTTTGTCTCAGCTGATGTGGGTGGATTTATTAAGGACCCAGAGCCGGAGTTGCTGGTGCGCTGGTACCAGGCAGCTGCTCTGCAGCCCTTCTTCCGAGGTCATTCTTCAAAGTGGACAAAGCGTCGAGAGCCGTGGCTGTTTGGAGAGGAAGTCACAACTGCGATCCGAGCTGTGATGCAGCAGAGGTAAATGAACTGTAATTTTATAAAGGGAGTGAAGCAGGAGTAATGGGAGTTGTTGTCTATAAAGTTTCGATTCTAAATTAACTAGTGTCTGGTAGCTAAATAATTCTGTTTTTGTTTTATTGGCACATTTTGCTTGTAATGAGACTGGAAATGCTGAACAAAATTAGTAACAAACAGTCGTGGACATGTTCGATCTTGGCCAACTCTTATCTACTCTTGGGGCACATCATTTAATAGGTTTAATTTTTCTTTGTTCCGAGTGTTTTTTATGTTTTTTCCCTCCGCTGTAAGATTTAACCTCAAAAAAATAGAAAAAATCTGAGGTGAACTGCACTGAAACCCCCAGTAAGGCCTGACAAATATTAAATGTCATGGGTAAACATGTAGAATTGAACACATATTACCTAGTTTCTGACTATGTGTTTCTTCAAAAAGATAAAATGATGTTTTAATGATCCCTGAAGGGATAGTGGATTTGTCAGAGCCTTGTGTCTCCTGTGCCCAGATACCGTTTGCTGCCGTACTGGTACACGCTGTTCCACCAGGCTCACACTTCAGGTGTGCCTCCTCTCAGGTCAGTGCTGCTGCCATCTGCTGCTCAGGTCCAGTACTGCAGACTTCTGTCCTTGAGGCCTCTGTAGCTTCATCTTTGTGTTATTTCACTTGGGGTCATTGTCTGTCATGTTTTCACAATAGCGATACAGGTAATATAGTAAGGAAATTCAAAATTGTGCAAAATATCACAGAAAATGCTCACTTTTTAAAAAAACTGTACAGACCTCTGTGGGTGGAGTTCCAGGCAGACCAGAGTACTTTCACTGTGGACAACCAATATATGATTGGTGAAAAAAAACTTTTTATCTTAACATTTCTACTCTCTGTACCATGGAATTATTGTTGTTTCTATTTTGACGGTTAAGCTGTCTTTAATTTCATGTAGGTGGAGCACTGCTGGCCTGTCCTGTAACTGACCCGGGTGTTCAAGAAGTTAAAGTCTTATTTCCTGGATCTGGTGAGGTAAATCAACCACCAGGTAGCCTAGCTTTATGTCTCAATGTGTTCATAATGTCCCTCATTGTGTTTGTTTTATAATGGCACATTTCTGTTTTTAGCTGTGGTATGATGTCCACTCTGCAAAGGTGTGTAAAGGAGGCAGGACGCTGACTCTTCCAGTCACCCTGGACAATGTAAGTGTCAGGATCTACTCAGCAGCAGGGATGGTGAGAGTCTAAAGTAGACTGAACAGGCTCTACTTTAAAGTTAGACAAATACAATGGAAAGTTTTACGCTATATTAAAACAAGCATAGTTTTACATTGTTTTATTTTATAGGGGAGCAGATTTTGATTTCTCTGTTTTTCCAGGTTCCTGTGTTCCAGCGTGGCGGCTCAGTGGTCTGCAGATATGAAGGAAGTGGCTCCTGTACAGCCGAGTTTCAGCAGCTTCCCCTTTCCATTACTGTGGCCCTCAATGCTCAGGTGAGCATCAAACCTTTTGCGCCCCTGACGTCTGTATCAGAATTTGGGATATTTTTGCATTCTGATGCATCCAGACAGCTATGAAACTGTGTTTTAGCACTCTATTACAATGTTAATTCCAATGAAGTTTGAAATTTTGTGTAAAACATAAATAAGGAAAAGGAAGAGGTTCAACAGTCTGAAACTCTTTCAAAACTTGTGTCAGGAAACAGTGTCTTTTTTTCACGGTTCACACAGTGGATGACGTTACAGCATGATGCATAATTTCACTAACACCTTTAAAAACCGTCAAGTAATGAAATTCTCCCTCAGGTTAGACATTTGTTGGATTAGTAAAATTCTGACCGCAGCTCCTCCCCCTCTGCAGGGCAACGCCGATGGTGAGTTGTACTTGGACGATGGCCACTCGTTCAGTTACCGCGACAGAAAGGCCTTCTGCCTACGCAGGTTCAGCATGCTGTCAGGCCGCCTGCTGTGCCGGTGAGTCATAACTCACATGTCCTAAAGAAGGAACCAGTTTTAGACAATGTGTGAAAGCACCAAACACTTTTCTATATTTTTTAGTTGTACAGCAGCTGAGTGGACCTCAAATAGCTGTTGAACTACAAACATGCATCAAGGTTCTTATGAGTCTTTTGAGCCAGTAGGCGGTGACACACTCCACATCACAGATATGTGGAACACCAGAGAAGAGCCTGCAGAGTGAACTGTTTCATAGTATTTACAGTTATTTGACATACAAATTTTCTAACCTTTGACCAAAAGCATTCTTCCACACTGTCCGAATGAAACCAGCCGCAAAAGGTGATTCATTTTTGTTGACAGATGATTTTAAAATAATTTAAAGCTTAGCCATTGTTGTCTATTACAGAGGGAAAAAAGTGGTCATGTGCAACTAAAGGTGTAATGAAATTATCATCCTTAACATTCTTTGTGACATGTATACAGCAAAGGAGTGCATGATTCAGAAAATGTCATGACTTGATTCAGTTTTTGATTCCAATTCTTGGGGATGCAATTTGATTAAAACCCGGTTAACAATTTAAAATGTATCTTGGGTTAAAGTTTTAATTTCTCAATTCAATGCATTTGTAGATTTCATTCTTGATTGCCATTTTCAGTTACTCTTTTCATTTGACTGCAGTAAACACCTTTAAAAGTCTCCAAGAAAAAGAAAAAAACACGAAACGTTTAATTTCAAATGTAAGATTTATGTTACTTTAGTCCACTCGGTAAATAATACTTAAATAGATAAGGCTAAAGTATAAGGATTTTTGAAAGTTAAAAAAAATATAAATAAATAAACAACATTTTAGAAGACATTTGAAAAGGATTTGTTTGTGGTGATCTTTTTTGTGTGTGGAAGAGAGGGCCAAACATGCAGGAAAAGGCTTGTTTTTTTTGTGTTCAATTTATGTACTGTATTTTGTACAAGAATAGAAATGTAAACTCTGTTGATATGTGTTTTACTTAAATCTTGAGTGTGGGGATTCTTTACACATAAACAACAAAGTGCCAAATTAGGTCACATAATTAAGGTTGAGCTGATCACCGCTAACAAAATCCCTGTATTTCTTGCAACATTTTCCATCACCAGGAGAGATGTGTTTCAGCAAAGATTGGTTTATCAGAGCAGGAGGAGGGAAACAACTGTAGTAGTAGTATTTGTTTAATTACTCTCCCTGTTTTGTGGAGGTCGCATGCATGCAGGAGTACGATCTTGTACAAATAGCTCCTCCTCTTTTCCCTGGGAGTATGTGTCAGGTTCAAACATGTATGGCTCAATAACTCCAGTGATAGAACCTGCCATTGTGCAGCATATATCAGAATAGTTTAAAAGTGGTTTAAAAAAAGTGAAGGCTCTGCAGGCAAGGTGCAGAGTGCTGAGCGAGATGAAGTGAGACTAAAGTAACACATACCTAGATGAGGAAAAGGTGTGGAATTACACTCAGACCATTTTAAGGCCACAAAGAGGACTTTTTTTTTTCAAGAAAAAAAACTGAAATATGTAATTTTATGACACCAAAATGAGTTTGAAGGGTTAAATCAACAGCTGGAACAGATCTGTAAGGGAATGATGCCTTGAAAATCCTTACAAAGTAATTGAATTTAAGCATAAAGAGGTGTGCCTTACATCTGATTATTTGATATCTGTTTATTGCATCTGGTAGTTGTTGCAATGACGAAGGAACCTTGGATTGTGATACTGTCATACAGTCAGTCACCGTCCTGGGGGTGGAGAACAAACCATCCACTGTGGTTGTGCATGTGTCAGGTGAGAGTCAGGGGTACTTTTTTTTCTTTTTTTTTCAATGACAATTTCTTACAAAAAGGATGAGAGATCAATCCATGGTTTAACATCTTTTGTTTTCATCATCAGGGGCTAAAGATACCAGTACTGAATTCCAATACATGAAGAGCTGCTGCATGCTGACAGTGAGCCTGAACGTCAGAGTGACGACGGACTGGGAGATACAGATACTGTAGGTTAACTGTGAAGGTGCCAGTCACTGATTTTCCGTCCTTCGGATTTCCTACCTAGGCAAGGAAGATGTCAGGTAAACATTGTAGCACAAGTATGAGTACAAGCACAAGTTTTATTAAAGTGAAGACAAAGAGGAGTTAACACATAAGTCCCAAAACAAGTGAAGTAGGAATAACATGACCCATTGTTACTTTTTAATTATTTACGCTCAAATTCTGTTTTAGATTATGAGTTGCTGGTTCCTTATTGAATACTTCTTTTAAATCAAGTGTGCTAATTGAATCTAAAACAACACGAGAACAACAGAGATGTGTTTTAATTTTGGGAAGGATGACGCCGCTGTCAATAATGCCGAAAAAAGGTGTGTGGTTTTAAAGTTATGGAGTGACAGCTTCATGAATAAACTGATGCTCAAACTGATGTTACTCATTGTGAAAGACCCTCTTTTATTCTTAACATCCTGTGACAAAACATGCATTCTACGCAACAACACTGTGTTGTGTTGGTGTGACCTGACCTCCTAGCCTCTGATTTTGTTCTTATTTCTTAAGAGTGACAAAAAAAATGCACAGTAAGAAATTCTGGAATAAGCTTAATTCTTTGTGAAACATTATAAGGAAATACATTGAGACATATCCTTTACATTCCTGGTATTATTATCCGCCATTAGAAAGTACTGTTTACTCTTACAAAGTAGTCGTGTTGAGGTTTATAGCTGTATAATACTGTATCAGACTATGAAGCACCAGGGTGATGTCACTTTTTTTCTGCATCAAGGAAGAGAAAAGGACTTTAAGCTGCTTTATGTACCAATTAGGACTATTGCAGAATACAACTGTTTTTTCAAATTGAAAATATTTGGTTTTGTGCGGTTTTTTGCCGTGTGAATACGCGTCAAAATTTACAAACATCACGATTCCTTTATTGGTAAACGCACTATACGACACGGTGACCCACTGTGTACATCCACTGCATACACTTCAACAATCTGTACTGTGATTGGATTTGTACTTTTTCCAAGCAGAGCTAAAAATGGATGATACTCCTCTTGATAGCATTAGCCTGCTCTAGTTATGCTGAGACTGCTCAATGCTGAGCTCCATTGAGAATAGGTTTAAAGGGGTTGAATGCCTTCTGCTGAGGCAGGGCATCTACCGACCACTCTTTACATGCCCTCTGGCACGGCCCGCTGGCCTTTGTGTCACCCAACAATGATGGCACCGTAGCACCACGGCCAGGGAGTGATCATTGTTCAAGCCTGGCCAATGGGAGAGCAACAATTAGATGTTGATGTGAAGTGTGAATGTCCGTGCATGCGCGCATGTGTGTATGTGTACGGCAATGCAAAGGTGAGTGCGTGTAGCGGGGATTGTGTCTTTCACACTGAGCTTTTGCTTCCACTCCGTGACGAAGGGGAGGGGGACGTCACACAAAGAAAGAGCCAATCACACATTAGCTGTTTGGATTTATGCCAGGGTTTTTAGGCTTGTAAGACTTTTGTACAAGTGGCAAAAGCCAGTTTTTTTTTTTTAAAAATAAACAGTCGGCTGAGACGAGATGCCCTATACACCGTCTGGCTTTTTCTGTGACCGGTTGATCCGGGAGCGAGAGAGGAGAGACGGGGAAGGGTCCCTCATCAAGCCCATCCGCTTCAACAACCAGGACTTCAGCGCCCTGAGACAGGATTGCCTTCAGAGGAAGACCGT
>KV751380.1:1734038-1747490 GCA_001698575.1 Mola mola | reverse complement strand
GGCTTCAAGGAGCTCGGCCACAAGTCCAACAAGGTCAAGAACATCGTCTGGAAGAGGCCCAAGGTAGGAGGGAGCACGTTGCTGGCAAAGTTAAAATAAGGGGGGATGGATTACTTTTGTTACTCTACAGCATCAAACCTGCATGGAAAACTAACTGCTGTGGGATTTTACCTGGAGATGAAGATGGGATCTAAATACTGTCCACCAGTCCTAAATGGATGTATTGGGATTAAGACACTGTTTGCCGTACAGCTTTGTAATGAGTGTCGTATTATTTATCTATTTACAGACAGGCAGTATTGGCCAAATTTTCCCAGTTAGCTTTACCATTTGTACCACAGATAACCTTGTAAGAGGAGCAAAAACAGACTGCGATGATTGTTCATTTTAGCATTGAGCTTTTCCTCTTTATCTTTGTGGTTGTCTGCAGGAAATCTGTGAGAATCCTCAGTTCATTGTTGGTGGAGCCAGTAGAACAGATATCTGCCAGGGAGATCTTGGTAAATTCTGCCTCTTTTAACACCACACAGCAGCACAGTGTCAAGTGACATAGGAAGCTTCAGTTTCAGATCCTGCTTTTGCACCAAACTGCAATGAAGCAGATGACAAGTTCAAACTATGATTGACTTTAAAACCGCGCTCTTAAGCGTAATGAGTAAAAATAGGGACAGCACATCTGTGGAATGACAAAAGGAGGAAATCCAGGAAATCTTTGCACATTGAGCCGCTGTCTGGGGGGGCAGCAAATATCCCATCATTCCCTTGGCACACGGCCTCTCTGCCTGCAGCGCCCTCACCATATTGTGCTTATTCTTTTGGAAGAGAATCCAACCAGCAGCATTTCTCATTGTTGTCCAGTTCAGACTGCAAATAAAGGGGATGGAGGGGGGGGGGGCAAAAGTCCTGGCAGAAATTGTTCACCATTCCCTGTTAGAAAACAAACATTGTTCCCAGCGATGCAGACAACACCTCACAATCACACTCACAGTCACACTCACAATCTGTCCAGCAGAGAAGTCAAAAGTAACTGAGAATTAAGGCAGCGTTTACTAAATCGCACCAAATGTCAGTCAGATATGAAACAGTTCCCCTCCTGATCTGCTGGACACATTTGCTCAGAGATCTATTGGTACACGTTTTGTCATTAGAGGAAAACTGGTGCAGTAGAAGATGATAAAATGTAACAGGTGAATTAAATGATTGTTCAGGTGACTGCTGGTTGTTGGCTGCCATCGCCTGTCTCACCTTGAATGAGAAGCTGCTGTACCGAGTCGTTCCTCAGGACCAAAGCTTCTCGGAGGGCTATGGCGGCATCTTCCACTTTCAGGTAACAAACATGGAATTTTTCCATGTATCTGCATATTGACTATTCCCACTTTTTGCCCTTTATTTAGCATTTTCTGCACTTACTCACTCCTGATCCCTTCAGTTCTGGCGTTACGGTGACTGGGTCGACGTGGTCATCGATGACCGCATCCCAACCTTCAGCAATCAGCTGGTGTTCACTAAGTCGGCTGAGAGGAACGAGTTCTGGAGCGCCCTGCTGGAGAAGGCCTATGCCAAGTGAGTACTGAACTGATTTCTGTCTCCTGTGCTGCATATTATGCAGTGAGTCTGGGTATTTATTCTCTGCTTGTTCACCTGGAAATCAGCTGCGGTTGGGTGTGACGAAGAGCTGTTTCATGTCAGTCTATCAACACATTAGTACTTGCGTTCAGTCTCTACATCGGTACGTACACTTTACAGATATGCATCACACTTTCCAATTTGTAAATTTTCTGACTAAGATTTATCCTGATTTAAAATCTAATCGTAATAGATACATTTCATACAGGCTGTCTGCACTATTATTGGACTTGTGCTTTTCACAACGGTATTTGAAGCCCTCTACCTGTCAGATAATTTATCTTTAACTAAGCAACAGGCTAATTTAGCAGCTTATGTTTGTCCAGTAGCAAGATGCATAATTTTGTCAAAATGGAAACACAGGTTCAGTGGATTAGAGATCCCAAGCAGTTTTGTCACCTATAAAACTTTACTCTACTACTTATTGCGGCCATTTCTATCACACGTAGAGTCTACATTTGCTTTCATACATGAAAGTGTGTGAATCCAGATTTATGTTTTTGCTACACTTCATACATCTGATTCAGTGGGTTTTGTTTTTAGATTGAAATTATATCAGCAAACTAAAGGTCCTAGCTTGACCTCTGATGTTGGCCTCCGTCCCCCTTTTTTTCTTTTCATAGTTTCCATTTATAGTAATGGAAGTGGACTGAAAGTCCCAAAAATGTTTTCAACACAAACCAAATCATGGTTCAGTTTCATCAGGACTGAGACCACTCGTTTTTGTTTGTCCGAGGTCCTGGGTCCATCAGATACATCATTTAAGGTCAGATCAAACTGTAAAACAAGGATCTAGATGAATTCAATCAACGGCACAAGAAACGGGATTTCATCTTCACCTCATTTTATTCTTTTGTTTTTTCCCTATGTCTGCACTTGATATTATTATTTATCTTGTTTACTTTCGCACTGGCCTTTTTAAAAAGGTTTTTCTTTTGTGTCCGTGCACAGTTTTCTATCATATGTAAGATATTTAGCTTTAAATGAAAGGCTAAACACAAAGAGAAAATAGTCAAGTACCACAGACTTGATTAAAGTGCATTGGAAGTCTAAATGAGACGTCCTTGGTCTGCACCATCCAGGCTACACGGCTCCTACGAGGCCCTGAAGGGGGGAAACACCACAGAGGCCATGGAGGATTTCACCGGTGGAGTCACTGAGTTCTACGAGATGAAGGAGGCTCCCAAAGAGCTCTATAAGATCATGAAGAAAGCTCTGGAGAGAGGCTCGCTCATGGGCTGCTCCATCGATGTGAGTCGGACGCTTCTGTACAATTCTGTGAGACAAAAGGATCAGGACGAGTCCACAACAGCGTGTGTGTTGTGTATCTGCAGTCTCTGGTTCCTGCTCGCTTCGAGACTCGGACGTTGACGGGACTCGTAAAGGGTCACGCCTACTCGGTGACGGCAGTGGAGGAGGTAAAGCTTGTCACTGACAAGAAAACAGCTTTGTGTGTAGTGTACGTGGTTGGCTCAGTTGTCACTAACAGCAATTTAAGAATCTATGTGTTTTCCTACAGTGCAGACCGTCTCAGCACAAGGATACTAAAGTTCGTCTGGTGCGTCTCAGGAACCCGTGGGGGCAGGTGGAATGGAACGGGCCCTGGAGTGACAAGTGAGGAGCTTTTTTTAAAAAATCTTCTTCTGAAAATCAAATAATCTCTGTTTAAGAGGGGCTGGTTCTATTAATGTGTATTTTCTTTCATCTCAATTCAGTTAAATCTTCAGATAATTTCATTGGTTTCCATCTTGTCTAACAGTTCTAAAGAGTGGGCCACGCTCTCTAAGGCTGAAAAAGAAAAGCTGCAGCACCAGAGTGCTGAAGATGGAGAGTTCTGGTTAGTTGTGGTTTTCTGCACTCTTACTGCAGCTGTTAACAGTGTTTATTAGATTTTCAACACTCAAATGTCTAACAGTTACTTTTCAAGATCCATTATTGTTTCAACTAGTATGTAAAAATAGACCACACATATTTAACCATGCACTAGAAGAAGCCATGAGTAACATAAAGATAACAAAAATGAAGACGACTCAAACATTTTTGTCACTGAAGAAAAATAAATTCCAGACCCACCGCTGGTACACTAAAGTGTTTACAAGTGGTTATTGAAAGCTTTCGCTCTGGAATACCAGCAAAAACCAAACTTTGATGAATGTGTGAGGTTCACTGTGTAGAATAATGTGTGTGAACAGTGTAAAACTAGGCTTAGAGGGGTTTTCTTTTGCAGTTTTCCAGTTGTTATTTATGGGCTGTCAGTGCAGATGCACCAAAGCATGTCACCTCATGTTTAGATAGTGCTTTTGATTAAATGCTCTAACCTCCTTGAGCTGAAACTCAACTCATAGCAGGAAAGGGTCCAAAGTAACTTGTGTATTCTACGATTGTCCAATTGAATGAATTGAGATACATTCGTTCCTCTATGTGAGGACAGTTGTTGTTTGGCCTCAGCAGTCATGGAGGAGAAACTTGTGATTGCTGTTTCTGGATACGTAGAGCCATGCAACGTTTTGTCAGGAGGGAAAGTAGTGCTTGAAGTAAGATTTTTGGTAGATAGTTTTCTAGCATTGTTTCCTAGGAACCATAAAACAGGCAAATTTTCTGTGTACTTATTGGAAATCTGATTGTGATCCTGTGGGCCTATATAAGCATATTTGTGACAACACAGGTTAGAAGCTGATCCTGGTCCAATATTCAGCATAGTGTGATGTGGGAATCTGTAGCCTCCAGTGCATTTCACAGTGAAGCAGGGGACATTTTGTGCCCAGCAGTTGTGAAGTAAAAAAGAAATTTAAAAATGTTTGTATTTATATATACCGCCATTTTTTAATAAGGAAATAGAAGGAGTTAGCTACGGATTTTACTGTGGTAATTTACTTACTTTCTGCTAAATCAACTACACACAAAAGAATGTGTATGTATGCTTTGATATATGTCCAGAGGGGTCCTTCTTTAAAAATATTGCAGATTTTTACCTCAGTTAAATCAGAATTCTAGCCATATTTTGGAACTAGGAGAGTGGAAGGTGTAACTGAAAATGAGAGAATGTAAGGAATTGTAAAGCTAGATGTCCCATCTCTTTTGTGCTCATCTAGGATGTCTTTTGAGGATTTCAAGAAGAACTACACTAAGATTGAGATCTGCAACCTCACACCTGACGCCCTCGAGGACGATAAGATTCACAAGTGGACGGTTTCTGTGAACGAAGGCCGATGGGTGAGAGGCTGCTCCGCTGGGGGCTGCAGGAACTATCCAGGTACCTCAGTGTACACAGGACCAACCACCACAATTTACAGAAGCTGAAAAACGTTTTTTGCCAAGTGGGTTTTCACATAGAAGGAATTTGTCCTGTTTTTTGGCAACCAGGAACAGAAAGAGAAAAAAGGGGGCGGTCAACACTGTAAAAACAAAACATATCAAAAAGTGCTGTGTGTAGTAGACTGGTTTAAAAGTCGGAAAATGACAGAGCAGATGGCTCGCTCTGGCTGCAGGGTCAGAGCTGTGAATGGAGACAGGGTAGCCTAAAGTTGCACATTCATAGATTTACTGTAGAATTACATCCAAGAGATTTTAAAAACAAAATTTAAAAACATTAACAACAGAACCCCTAATTTAAATAAGCAAACATTTCTAAATGAACGAAAAGTCTGCCAAAATTAGCCCCTGTGAAAATCTCTCTTCACTTTCCTGCAGAAACCTTTTGGACCAACCCTCAGTATCGCCTCCGTCTGCTGGAGGAGGACGACGATCCTGAAGACAACGAGGTGGGCTGCACCTTTGTGGTGGCTCTGATGCAGAAGAACAGGCGGAAAGAGCGCAAGATGGGAGCCAACCTCTTCACCATTGGATTTGCAATTTATGAGGTGCTCTGCTCTGGTTGTGGCGATAATTTTTAAAATAATAAATGCGTTTGCTGCAAACCATGCAGTGAAATATCGCAAATTGTGAAGTTGCGTCTTTTTCTCTCTACAGGTGCCAAAGGAGGTAAGGACTGTCTATGAGTTCTCACCGTGGAGCAGCAGTTTGCAAAATGATCCATTGTTTGTATATACACACACTGTTTCCTTTTTTCCTTTTCTTTTTTTTTTTAAATGCACATGAGTGTTGGAACAGTTCAACATTTCACTCCTCTCCTCCAGATGCACGGTAACAAGCAGCACATGCAGAAGGACTTCTTCCTGTTCAGCTCCTCCAAAGCCCGTTGCAAGTCCTACATCAACCTGCGCGAGGTGACCCAGCGTTTCCGCCTGAGCCCCGGGGAGTACGTCATTGTCCCCTCCACATACGAACCGCACCAGGAGGGCGAGTTCATCCTGCGGGTCTTCTCTGAAAAGAAGAACACCTCAGAGTGAGTGGGTGAGGGCGATCAGGGTTGCCTGCAGGGGGCCGAGCAGGGTGAGAGGAAGGTGTAGGTGTGTAGTTCACCCCCTGTTAGGATAATAGTATTATGTATGTTTGTGAGTATGTTGGTTAGTTGTTAGTTTTGACTCAATTAATGTTGATTCTATGTCTCTTAGTAGGGCCGGGTATTGAAAAACAAAATAGAAGAACCATGTTGGCACTTTGACGTTAAAAAAAAGCTTAAAATATTCACAGAGAAGAAAAGGTCATTTGGAGTTTTTTAAACAACGTTCAGGTTTTGATTTCCACCTCACAAAGACATGAAACACGAGATAGGGCTCCAACTGACGTTTTTTTTCCCGTATTTATTAAAGCTGGGATATGTAATCTATTTCTCCGTCACTGGGCAAAGATTTTACAATAGCCTTTGAGAATATTGTAATTCAATTGGCCTGAAAAAAGATGAGAGCCTCTTCTATTGTCTGTATTCAGGTTTTATTAAGATCTGCTGTACTTTTCAGCCAATCATAGATCGTTTCAGAGACGGGGGATTCTTATTGGCTGTTCTACCAAGGTAGATACACGTGGATGTCGACAATAGATGGTGAAAGGCTGATACAAGGGTGAAAATCTCAGCAAGTGAAGTTGCTCTTCCAGCATTATCAAAGACTGCAAACATGGCAAAACAACTGTCCATGAATCCTTCTCAAGGGCTCTGCGACTGTTTAAAGAGCGGGGAAGAGCTACAGAGCAGGAACAGGAAGAGTAGGAGGAGCTGAGGTGCTACTTTTGGGTTCTCAAGATTAATTCCCAGGAGTTAAAATCCCCACCTTTAATCCACAAACTGTTATTTTTAGAAGATAATTAAATATGTCCAGTGCATTCAAAGATAACGTCTTCTAACATCTTCAACTTTCTTTCATGTTAGATGTAGAAAAACTGCAAATGCCAACGCAAAAGTTTAACTTTTTTCGCTGAAGAGAACACAAAGGTTGCAGATTGAATTTCTGTGGAAGAAACAAAACCTTGTGTTATGCGTCCAAACCAGCAGCAAACATGTTCACTGTAATCTGAGGATGAAGTGATTGCAGAGTTCAAAGGTCACGGTTATTCATGGTTAGCTAGAACTAACAAATTCACATGTAAATTAAGATATAATGGGGCCGTGGTCGCCTGAAGGCTAGAGAAGTGAGCTTGTGACTAGAGGGTCACCAGTTCAATTCCCTGGACTGGCAGGATAATGTGGCTAGGACCTTCCCCTCCCTTGTTAACACCACTGTGGTGCCCTTGAGCAAGGCCCTTAACCCCAAAAATAAAACCTGCTCCAGAGGAGCTGCTCAGTGGCCAGCAGATGCGACTGTAGTTGTACTAAGTAAAAAAGAAATTAAAACAAATGTCTAAGAGGATAATGAAGATAAATTCATGGTATATTATACGTGAGAGGTTAGTGCCACTGTGACACCAAAGTATTCTGCAAAAATACTTATATTTCCTACCATAATTTAGGAAGAGAAGAGATTAGAATTTTGTCTGCATGATCAGGCATTTGTATTTCACAAATTGGAGCTTCTTTGAAGCATTGTCATCCAACACCTCTTCTTTGACCTTATTGCTGTTGAGTTTCAGGCGATTGTTGTTGCAGCATGTGATAAAACTCTACATATATTTTCTGTGTCTAGACCAGCATGGACAGAAAACGCAGTTTCATTATTGGAGGCCAGTATTGAGATGGTAATTCTAGTCACAAATGACTAAAAGCAAAACTTCTCTGTAAGGTCGAGGAATTTAAAATCTTTTGCTTTCTCTGTAAATCAAAACTAATGTATAAGCACCTGATGAGTCTTTATGTAACAGGATTACATAGAAATTTTAATAGTGTTTAATATTAAAATAGTTTAACAGTGTTGTGACTGAGGTGTGAGGTGGAAATCACCTATAAAGCTAAAAAAAAAAAACTTTAGATTAATTTCAGATAATACCCAGCCCTATTAAGATTTAGCAGGATTAATTTAGCCTAGAGTATAGTTTTAATGGTGAAATGTGTGTGGGGGGGTGTTTGTGTGTTTGATAAGGAGGGTGGGGGTTTAGTCGGGGTGCTTGGTGGGTGGGGACGAAAACCATCAAGAACAACCAATTTTAACGGCGATTTGATTTGTAGAACCGGAAGAAATCGGCCCCAGTTCGAAGCTGTTATGGAATCTTTTTTAGGACAAGCGACTTCAGATTTGGGCATGCACCGGTAAACTTTCAAAATGTTTCCATACTGCATTGACTCAGCAAACATCCACCTGTCTGCTGCCCTGGAAGACCAGACAGCATGCAGAGCCCGCCTGCACTCTGAGGGACCAGGACCGGGCAAACGCCTCACTGTGATGGGCTCTAAATAGCCAAACAGCTTTAGATTTAACAGGGCTCATTTTCTGCAACTTGTATTTAGTCATTTAATAATTGACAAACTTAGAGAAAATGTAAACATCACGAGGACAAGCTTGTCTACAACCAAAATAAAAGAAATCAAGAGGATATCTAGACTGGAAAAACCAACAGGTGGTACTAAACTAAAATATTTCATTCACAGCTTTTACTTAGAGTTTGTGGAATCACGGCATTAAGTCCTCTGTGTGTATGTGACTGTAGAAATGGTGTAATGAACCAATTCAATGTCTGTTGTTTAACTATTTAATATCTGCCAAAGATAACATGACTGGCTGTAGTAAACAGGCTTGTGCGCCACGTGAGATGTTGTTGTCACCATGGTGACTGCTGTCTGTCCGTCTTCACCCAGGGAGATAGAGAACAGGATCGAGGCTGATCATCCAGTGGTAAGGCCCGTTCTTTTCTATTCTTTTTCTATTCGGTTTGCAGAATTTAGTCATTAGGGCGTTCGACAAGAGAAACTGACCACTTAGTTTTCTTCTTACACTTCAAGTGATTGGAAAAGAGCTGCAGTAACAGCAATATGCTGTTCTCCAGCACCTCTAGTTTTCCATGTTCAATTAATAACACAGAAATAAACAAACAGATCCCTAATTGCACTGAATTAATTGAAAGCTTTTCTTGCATTAAAAGTCTGATAAAGCATGAACCATTTCTAAAAACACAATTTGGAGTGAATATTGAAACCCCATATTTCATTGAAAACAGCAGTTGCAATCTTGCTTGATGTAGGATTTCCGTTGCTCAGCTGTTTGAGGTCTCCTTTGTCATAATTTGCATTTAATAATTTTTGATATTTTAAAAAGTTTTGACTGCCAGCAGGCCAGTTTAGCACCTGAACCACTAAAAATCTAAATGTCAAGAACAAAGACAAAATGTCAAAAATACTGTGAAATTACAATTTAGTCAGACGCAGTGCTCACCTGAGCTCCACATCTTCAGGGTCAAACAACTCGATCAATTGCCGTATTGTGTCTTGTGGTACTGCATTTCCCATGTGAATTGCGCGCAGATGTAACCATGGATACCCTTCCATTACCTGCTACATGACTGGACTCAACTGAGACGAAGTGAAAACTGTCCTGTGGTCGGACAAGTCAAAATTTTACTTTTTTGTGGGAAATCATGGAGGCCACTTTCTCCATTCTAAATAGGAAAGGGGCCATCCAGTACGAAGTTCAAAAGCCAGCATCCTTGAAGGTATTGGCTTGCATTAGTGCGCATGTTATGGGTATCATGCACATCCGCACAGGCATTATTAATACTGAACAATATATACAGCTTTTGGAGCAACATATGCTGCCAGTAGACGACATCTTTTTCAGGGAAAGCATTGCTCGTGTATGTATAATAACAGCATGTACTAAATTGGCCTGCGTGCAGTTCTGACTTGTCACCAATTGAAAATGTTTGGTGCATTGTGAAATGTAGCGTACAACCAAGGAGACCCTGAACTGTTGAGTAATTCACATCCCTTATTCAACATGTTACCTTTGTGCTACTTTCAATTAAATATGAGGTTTCAATGTTTTGTAAATCACCACATCCCATTTGTATTTATAGCTTACACAATGTTCCAACTTATTTCAAACACGGTTGTAATATTAGGAAAGTCTTACAATTATTTTCCTGTCACATTTTTTGCTACTTGTGTCATTTTCTCTTTCTACTTTGTGGCTCCATGATGCCTCAGCCGTCGCCGGCCTCAGCGGGGGAAGAGAGTGAGGAGGAACAGCAGTTCAGGACTATTTTTCAGGAGATAGCCGGAGATGTGAGTACAAGGAGGGCAACACTCCTGCCCTTTCATGTGGATGAGAGCGTTTCAATTCTTGATCCATCTCTTTTGCTAACACTCCCTTCTGTCTCTGCAGGACATGGAAATCACAGCCAACGAATTGAAAAACGTTCTCAACAGAGTGATCTCCAAACGTGAGTCCCATTAAATCTGATTGAGGGCGTCATTGTTAACTCTCAGTTTAAGCTTCCTGGAGTGAACTGAAACCAGAATTGAGAGTTAATTCATATCAGAGAATAGAATCAGTTATATCTTTAGTGTCCACCAGGGAGGAAATTTGTCTTCAACTCACCAAGACATTTACGTATAAACCAAAAGTGTAGATAAGCAGTAAGATAAACATCGCTCCTCATACATACAGCTGAAACAATCAATGTCAGAAGAATGAAGAGAATGAATGGAATTCGCTGGGACTCTAAAGAGCCTTCCATAGATCAAAGGTGCAAACTGTCTGAAGAGGGAGCTATCTGCCATGATACTCCATTTGCCAACTCTTTTACTTTTTACCTTCACATCACAGCTACATCAATACTAAAACAAAGTTGAGCAGTGCCTTATCAGGCAAAAAGTCAGTTCAGACTTCTTCAACATAACAACAATGAGACAAAACCGCTAATGAAACAGCTAGTATACAGTAATATCACAGCAGCAAGGATGTTCAGGTACAGGACCAATAGGACATATAACAGTATAAAAGTATAAAGTAAAAAATGAAAACAAAAAGTAGAAAAATAGACAGTATAGGCAGTTGTAAAAGTTGTGCAGAGTTTAGTGCAGGTAGGAGGAGGTGAATGATTTTACCAGGTAAAGTGTCTAGTGTCTAATGACAGAGGTGTTGAAAAGTCTGATTGCACTGGGGAGGATTGACATCCTGTATCGTTCCGTGTAGCAGCGCGGTTGGATCATTCTGTTTCTAAAGCTGCTCCTCAGAATGTTCACAGTTTCATGAAGCGGGTGGGAGATGTTGACCATGATGGCCAGCAGTTTGGTTGGCATCCTCTGCTCCACTACCTCCTCCGAGGTGGCCAACCGAGAGCCACCAACAGAACCTGCTTTCCTAATCAGTTTATACAGTCTGCTGGCGTCCTTTGCCTTGATGCCTTTGCCCCAGCACACCACAGCAAAGAAGATGGCGCTCGCCACAACAGACCATATTGTTGCACTATATTTAAAACAAACTTTTTACAAATTGGCACATTTGTAGCTAACACAAGTTTATCAGGATATAATAGCATCATATAATGACCTTGAATTTCAGCTAAAGTTGACAAAGCCGCTGCTCCTCTGACAGATTGATGGCAGAACTAAATGCTGGCTTCAGTGCACGGCCACTTCTGCCACTCGAACAGGTCAAGCAAGATAAGACGAAGAACTAGCGAGTGTCATTCAGGCATGTTGGCAGTTGTTTGTCAACCAGGAGATCCCAACAGGTTTACAAAATGATGAAGGCCAAAGGCTGGATGGTGAAAAGCATTTTGTTTACTGCCAGACAAGTATACAGTATATACCAGTATAAATATATTGTATCTGAGAGCGTCACTCTCATTTGCTGGACGTAGGCATATCGGTCGGTGTGGCTTGACAACCTTACAAATCATCATTGTTTTTCTCTGGAGGTGACATGGTTTGTTTTTTTCAGACGAAAGATTAGACTCTATTTAAACTAGAGCTGCAACGATGATGGAAAGGAAATAAATCAGCAACTGCTTTGATAATCAAATAATCGTTTCAGTTTTGTTTCAAGCAAAAATGTCGAACATTTAATGGATTCCAGCTTTTTGAATGTCAAGATTTGCTGTTTTCTTTTGTCACTGTGTTTGTAACTATTTGTTAAAGTCAAGGAGCAATTTTCATTTCTCACAATCTTTTTGAAAATGATTCATAGAGTAAGCGATTAATCGAGTAATTGTGAAATTTTGTAGATTATCAGGTTATCGGTGATGAAAGTGATCAGTGCAGCTCAAGTTTGAATGCTGAGGTACATGAATATTGCACAGGATTGTAACCAGTTCAGCTAGCGAAACCAGCAGAGATGTCTGCTCAGCTTTAGCGATGCATCCAAGATTATAACTCGGAACTTCCCAATTATAACCTTGCTATCATTTACACGTGTAATTAATCTTAAAAGGCTGTATTATTAATTTTGTGGTTTTCCATTACTTGTTACATATATCTTTGTGCATGTACAGGGTCAGCTAAGTTAAGTCCAATGTCCGTGGCAAAGGGAGTTCCTTTCTCCCACAGAAAACACTGCCCCTGAAGCAACTGAAATGCCTCAACTGTAGATTAGACTTCCGTGACGTCACCATGTCACACTTTGCACATCTGACACGCACTTGGACAGGGCTGAAGCACTATTGATGGTATCCTTTATTTGTTTGTCAGAGATATTTATTTACCATTCAGAGCAGCCTGGGCTTTTTGGAGAGGTTCCTTAAAGAGACAGGAGCTAAACAAGAGCGTTCTTTTGACAGTCGGTAAAAAGAGTGCTGCTGCAATGGGACAGTTTGGGAAAGATAATCATCCTACAAATACGATGGTACATTCTGTCTTCATGAATGGTCCTCTGAGTCTTTGCTTTGTGTCTCCCTCTAGATAAGGACCTGAACACAGAGGGCTTCAGCCTGGAGAGCTGCAGGAGCATGATTGCTCTGATGGACGTATCCTTTGTATCGAGTGCAGCGGGCTGGCTGTGTTGCCTGCAGGAGGCACAACCTGCCGAGACCCAAGGCTGGGTCTGTGATGGACGCCCACAGGGGCTAGGCCTCATTCATTGCACAGACACGTTCAAATTTTATCCATTCATCATTATCCAGTCAGCTTTGGACACGAAAGAGCACACACAAAATTTCTACACACCCCACTTGATGCAGTGTGTGGATGAAAAAAAACTAGTAAATGTGGGAAAGTCGATGTTTTGTTACTCAAGCGTGACACCGAGGTGACGTTTTTAACTGGAAACTGTTCACAGAGCGGTGCTGGAATATGAAGTGAACGGCATGTTATGAGACCTTAACAGTTCCTCTGTAGATGGATGGGACAGGTAGACTCAATCTCCAGGAGTTCAGACATTTGTGGAATAAGATCAAACAGTGGCAGGTGGGAATGCAGGTTTCCCCTCTTTCATTCTTCTGACATTTCACAATATTCCCCTCTTTACTCCCAGTGGAATCAACCTAGTCTCCTCAAATTCACTCGTGCTCTCTTTCAGGGAATCTTTAAGCACTACAATGCCGACCAGTCTGGTAGCATCAACA
>KV751380.1:1718462-1734026 GCA_001698575.1 Mola mola | reverse complement strand
AAGATGAGACAAAAGCACATCCAGGATGGAAACATACTTAAGATATCCTTTTGTAGATTCATGATATCTGCTGTTCTGATACATTGAAGGTGAATTACATTTATTTTGCTGTGCTCAGAGCTTTGATATTTTATCACGATTTAGGGTGATTATACACCAGAGGAAATAAAACTGCTGAGATAAAGCCAGATTTAAAGAGACAGTTCACTACAAAATCCAAACCCCATATTTTTTTTCCTCTTCTGGATGCTTTCAGTGTGAGGTTTCATGTTTTGGAGATGTCAGCTGTAGAGATGTTTTCCTTCTCCCCGTAGAATGGAAACAGATGGAAGAACTCCACAGTTGTCCCTCTTTCTAAAGATTATGACCCGGTTACTCAAGATAATCCACATGTAGGAACTACAGGGTTTTCCTTTCATCAAAATGCACCTTCTCAGAATTGTAATATTGTAATTTTTCATCAGTTATGTAAGAAAGTAAATATTTAATATTTACTAATGTCAATACTAAAATGTTTCAGGCATTTCATGTTTTAATTATGGCCTGTGGCTCATCAAAGAAAAAAAACTCAAAATATTTGAATATTTCACTGTAATTGTATAAATCAAAATAAAAAAATGGCTTGAAATAGTTCAGTTTATGTGTAATAAATGAAAACTTTTGAATTACATTTTTAAAAAAGAAATCTTCCAATGTTTCATATTAGTTTTTTTTTTTGACATTATTAGTTTTGTTAATATAATAATAGTGGATAAAATAATAATCATGGATAAAAAGAACTACAGATAAGAGGGACGATATACATTTTTAAGATTTTTATTTATGTATTATGTATTAAACACAAAAAGCAAAAGATGCTCTATAAAAGCAGTATTTTATCTATCATGGACTAAACATGATTAAAGAAACATTAAAAAGGTCTTTTCAATGTTTGCTCTCGTTTGCACATTGTGAAGTTCTGACATTAAATCAGATTATGGATTATAAACCTTTACTCAGATTATTATTGGTTATGCTGTAAACGTGCTGTGTGTAGGATTCATTCAGTGTGTGTGTTGCCGATGAGCCTACAACTTGAACTCACCCTCTAACTGTTTTTGTCACTGTACAGTCATGTGTCTTGTGTCCCACTCAGGCTTCCGTCTCAACAACCAGCTGTACGACATCATCACCATGCGCTACGCGAACGAGAACATGAACATCGACTTCGACAGCTTCGTCAGCTGTCTGGTTCGGCTCGAAGCCATGTTCAGTAAGTCAGCGCCTCGCCCGGATACTGCAGGCAGAAAACACTCCCAAAACTCTCCATCCAGGCTTGCACAAGTATTTTACTTTGTGTTTCTACTACAAAATGATTTTTCCAGGTTTTTTTTTTTTTTTTTTTTTATCCAGGGAGTTTTAAATTTAGTTCAGTTACAGGTAGTTTGGCACTTTCAGCCTTATCAGCCTTATTCACAAAAGATGCTGATTCACAGACAACATTATTGTGTTACATACAGATATTCATCCTCTTTTAGGAAAATAGACCCACAAAAATATTTTTACATTTATATTTGCTCATGTCAGATAGTATTTGGGAATAGGGATCTAACTAACTATTATTTGCATTATTAATAATAATCAGTGTCAAAACATAATGAAAATAATCTCCCAGAGCCCGATATGGTAACAATAAATTGCTTCTTTTTTCCACCAACAGTCCAAAACTCAAGCACTCTTCATTTACTATCACAGGTGAAAGTAAAGCAGCAAATCTTAATTAAAAATCTGGAACCACAAGATTTTTTTTCATTTTTTTCCTTAAAAAAATGACTAAAATGATTAAGTAATTAGCAAAATAGCCGTCAACTGCTTTTATATTGAAAGTTCAGAACCCCTGTATTTTGTGGGGGTGTTTTTTTGTACTTCAACGACAGCCGTTACCAGAGAAAAGGTCACTTGTGTGTAGCCTGATTGTGGGAGTGGGTCAGCCTGCCACGCTGAAATAAGTCATGTCTGTTGTTGTTTTCTCACTGTAAGTTAAAAATATGCTCAGGAATACCCATCAATAAAAAAATGCTAAATTGATATATATGGAATAGTTTCTGACAAGTTCGGAAAGGTGGTCCTCGGACAGTGTCTACAGGCTCTTGAATGAACTGGATCACACCTGATCATGATCGTGACGCCTGTTTTTGTCCTCCGCAGGGGCATTTCAGGCCTTTGATCAGGACGGAGACGGTACAATCAGACTCAGTGTCCTGGAGGTAAGATCTGCGACGTAAACCTGCTCCACAGACGCAACCATACATGTACTCCTCTGTTTGTCTGGCTAATTTTAGCTGATATTTGTCCCGCTGGATAGTTGTGAGCTACCTCTCTGAGGTTCATGACCTCTGAAGGTCTGGCTGTTTTTAGCTTTTTGACCACAAATTTTCTCATAATGGAACACTTAATCTTTTCAGTTAATCAGAAAAACCGATAATCACCAAATCTGGAGATGTGTTATTTCTACTGAATGAAAAATTGGAACCCAAAAGTAACTAATGAAAGCTGTCGTAGTAGTAATATAAAGCTGATGTAGTAGTATGAAGCAACAGCAGTATAAAGTTGCACTAAATGGAACTACTCAGGTACAAGTACCTGATTTTGGTACAGTGCTATTTAATTACCAAGATAGGAAAAACTGTAATAGAAAATGTTTTATAGCCTGCTTACATCAGGCATATCAAAAATATTGCTATGATCGGATCTTATTTCTTTTCCATAAGTGTATAATATTCAGGAATATGTGGTTCCAAATGTTAAAGTTTGGTTATATTTAGCCTTGATGATATATTTTTTAAAATGTTTAGCTCACTTTCTTCACATTAAGCCAATTTTGCTGGCATGTGTCACAAGAATTCATCTAAAATGTGTTGAATGTGACATGAATATGTAATTGTTAATATTAAAATTTTAATCTAAATGTTGAAAGTAATTGCATGGATTTAACTTTTATATTTAATGTTTATTTTCTTTGTTATCTATAAAAATGTTAACAAGTACATGTTCATATCACATTCAACTTTTTTAAATGAACTTTGTGCCAATGTACCAAAACTGGATAATGTGAGGAAAGTGAGCTAAATTTTTTAAAATATATCAGCAGGAGGAAAATAGCCAAATTGTAACATTTGGCACCCCATACAGGAAGAGCTGTCTATGTACAGAAATGATTGGACTTCATACAATAAATTGCCTGTTTATAATGAAAAAAACATACTTGTGGATAATTCATCGTTCGACGGTCAATGTTTGACATGTAAAAGCCGTTGTGAGTGAGTTCACCAGAGTTAATAACTCTCTCGTCCGTCCGCAGTGGCTTCAGTTGACCATGTACGCCTGAGTAAAAAGGCCCATCTTCTCCCAGGTGAGCTCCACTCCACACGAGGACGAGACCTGCCAGCCTTTACCTCAATATCCAGTGTGCCCGATCATCGTTTAACTCTCATCCCCCAATCCCCTTCACCTCCAGCCCTCCCGACTCTGCTCTTTCTCCTCCAGACATGCTTCTTCCTTTCCATTCCCTCTTCTCTATGGGTCTCAGGCCTTTTCACATCTTTCTCTGCTCTGTGTCCTTCCATCACTGAAACGTGTCAGTCTCTCCTTTCAGCTGTCAGTCACCCTTGTGAAACACATGTACGGTACTTTTCTCAGGCATCAAACACACACAACCTCTTTTTTTCTGTCATAATACCTCAGATCTCCCCCCGTGTTCTTCTTCTGTTATCAAACTGAGCAGCGAGGGCACCCTTCCTGTATTTATTCCAGTGAACTGGGCTCTCTGGTGGACAGTGAATAAACCTATGAATCACACCTACAACCTGTTATATTTCTGACAATACAACAGTTCCTACAGAATTTCCCAATTTCTTTAACTTGTACCCCCCCACCCCCTCCTCACTATCACACTGTTTTGAAATCACTTTATTTTTGTGTGTAAAACTCTCTTGCTGGAGTTTCTGTGGGCCTCGACAGTCACTCACACGTCCAACCCTCTAAGCGACTGCGCTTGTCTTGTGGGAAGCGCCCCCTGCTGGACAAACCCGGCCTGCAGGCAGTGGGAATTGACCCCCCCCACACACACACACACACGATGAATTATTACTTCGACATTCGAGGTTCCATATGGATTTGAAAGAATATGGATAAAGGGTTGGACTGCAATCTTTCTTGTGATTTTTCCTTTAAGGCTTTGGTCAAATGAGTGTACTGCATTTTTAACCAAATAAATAAATTTGTAGTTAACGTGTTAACGTAGGTCTGATGTGAAATTGTGCTACTTTTGGTTCTAAGATGCATTTTGTACTTCATATTTTGTCACAAGATTAATTTAAAAGCACAAATCAAAAGCACCATAAAGATGGAAAGGTCTCAAATAATGTTGAAACATTTTTTATTATTAACCATGTCTACAATTGCACTTTCTTAAAAAATATATTTTCACATTTTTTTCGCTTTCTTTCAGTCATAAAAAAAACGAGTGGGTGAGGAGAAAAGTCACGTTAGCTGTACTGGGAACAAATCCACAAACCCAGACCCCCGTCACCACACCAAAGTACGCAGAAGAGAGCATCGGCTGGGCTTTCGCACTGGTTGAAACTAGTTGAATATGCCTTTAAAAAAAATTGTCTGTGTGTTACCATCTTGCTTGTTTTTAGGGGATGAGGCATGGCATGGGAGATGAATTCTTACTCTTCCCTTCCATTTCTTCCATCAAACACCTCCTCGAAACATCCTTCACCTCCAAACTTTATTAGAAAAAGTATCTTCCAGCGCCTTCTGCTCAATTTAACAGTATAGCAAAAGAAATCTCTGAGGAGGAAACCATCATTAAAATTAGCACGTCACACTCACTCATGAAAAACAGGGTTACAACCCCCTTATGTTGGGAAGATAAACACTTGAAGGAATGCACATACACGCACACAAACAGTGACATCACATCTTTATGTTTCCACTGCAAATGTAAATCCTCAAATGGCAACCTGAGGCCAAGTCACACAACACTGCACCAAAGTCCCTCAATATCACTGAGCAACACCAAATAAACGGAATCCTGAAAAGCTAACAAAAAGAGAAATTTTAAGAAACTGGACCTTTTTTCCCTAAAATATAAACCAAAACCAAAACAAAAAAGTCACTTCACAACAAATAATCACACAGTGAAGTGAGCCTAAGAAAATGCACCTTGCACCTAATTTTAAATCACTCTTTTATTCTTAAAAAATTACTTTGGCTGCATAATGACAACATATTGGGTATATATATATGTTGCTCAACATGATACATCACAACAGTGCACAACAACAATAAAAAACATCTCTTAGCCCATGCCATACTGTAGCCAGCTAATCCAAAATGTCATTCCTGGTTTTTGGTGCAACAGAAAAGCGTGACAAGTCCCTCTGATGCTGGCAACGCTGAAGTTTCTTCATTAAACGAAAAAGGTTTTTTGTTTGGTCAGGGAAAAGAAGAACCACAGTGGTCAGACAGAGAGAGAGCGAGAGAGAGAGAGAGGAAGGCGTGTTTTTTTAGAACGTAAAAAAAAACAACAGCAGCAGCACAACCAACTCTCCTTTCAATGTATTGCGTTATGGTTGGATTCCAACACCGAACATAAAGGATGGAGTCGTCAGACGCCACTCATCTGGCTCGACAGGAGCGCTGCAAAGTCAAGTGGGTCCCAAAAGAGTCCCGCCCACCCCCCCTTTGAGGTTAACAGAGAGGGGTAAAGATGGTGGGAAAGGGCTCGGGGGAAACCTTGTTCCCACCTGCAGCCCTTAAGGCTCCACCTCAGTCTCCTCCTCAGCATGTTTCTGCATGTGCACCAGCATCCCCTGCAAAAAAAAAAAAAAAAAAAAACCACACACACGTTGTGCTTATTTATACCAACACGTGTCGGCATGCTGCAACGTGTGCGCAGTGAAAACGTTTCGCACCTGCTTGGAGCTGCTGCGAGCACAGAAAAAGTCCTCACAGTTTTTCCAGCGGCACCCGTGGTCGCCGATCAGGTGCTTCTGCAGATGCGCCATCATCCCAAACACCAGCTGGCAGCCGTGCCACTGCCAACGCAGAGCAAACTGATTTCAGAACAGTTGTTACTCGGCGAGACTCACACAGGTGGTGTGAAAAGACATAAACCGGTTGGGTTGTAATACTGAGAGATTAACAGCATTAACCAGCTACCAAGCAGCTGTCAATCGTGATGTTTCACCTCCAGTCTATAGCATCAAACAACCAATTAAAACGAAGCCGATCAGCAAAATTAACACTTGAAAAAACTAGAGCCAAGAACTACCAAAAAATACGGAAAACATGTATTTAACAAGACTTTTTTTTTGTCTCAGGACCCGTCTGCTAACATGGACAGGACAGAGGACCTGCTAAGGACTGTTTAAATAAAAAAACCCAAAAAAACAAGACTGCCGCTGCTCCTGCGAGCATTTTGATTCTAATTTTAAAGAAGTTAATCACTGGACAAGAAGGTGACATTACTCCACGCCGAGATAACGTAGTTTGGTAAAACATCGTAGTGAAACGGTGTGGTGGCTAAATCCTTCAGAAGCCCAAATCAATTCTAAACAAAAAAAAAAAGGAGCATTTTTCTGGAATGTTTGAGATTTCTCACCTACACTGTAGTAAATATACCAAACAAAACCCATCCACATGACACTCTCAGCTCTGCTCCCTGTCCCTGATCTTACCCGGCAGCGGAAGTTCTGCAGCAGGTTCAGCTTGACGGCCTGCACGCTGCCATCGTAACAACCTGTGTAGATCTGAAACACAAAGTGAAGGGTTACCATCCAATCTTTCAGCTTATGTTCTCCTAATACGTGCAACAAACATGTTTTGCTCACATTGATGTGTTTGGATCTGTAATGTGGCCGTTTATAAGAGATTTTAACTATTTCTCTAACATATACAGTAGCACTGGATAAAACTCACCATGTTCTTGTGGAGCGCCATGCACATCACCATGTCATTGTGTCCACCGTAGACCTGCAGCTGGCCATGAGACTGTGAGAGAACATCGGGATTCAGATTTCCTCTTATAAAACCGTGACATTAATCTGACGACTGAGCAAACCGGATGATACGAAGACAGGATGCGGACCTGTAGGTCGAGGACGCGCACCAGTTTGTCCAGACAAGCGGTCACCATCACCTTCCCCAGGACGACCACGACCGTAACAGCATGACTGTGGCCCTTATAGACCCGCACCAGCTCTCCTGTCTGGAAAATAAAACACGTACAAATATTAATATGTTTACCAATCATGCCAACATATGATACAACTGAAAATGGCTCCATCAGATTCGTATTAAATGTAAAGATATGAACAGGATGACCCACGTGGATGTTGTGTGCATGGACACACTGATCACTGGATCCGCTAAATACCAGATCGTTAACCACCTGAGACAGAGAGGACAGGAACAGTGAGGGATTAAACTCACTCACAAAATGAATTCTAGGAAATAAAATAGGAATAAATGCTCAAAATTCAACCCCGTTTTTTTTCGCAGAGGTCAACACCTACATTCATGCAGAGCACCGTTTTGGTGTGGCCCTCCAGCGTGCGCAGCAGCAGGCCGTTCTTGGCGTCTCTCACGCTGATGGTGCTGTCGTAGGAGCCCACCAGCAGGATCCTGCGGGCCCCCTCCTGCGACGAGGCCAGGCAGCTGACGGCTCGCGGCCCGTGGCACTCAAACACATCCATCTGCTTGTTTGTCTAAGCAAATAATTACAAAATACAAATTCAAGCCACTAGAATGTTGCTCCCCAAAAGGTAGCCAACAGCGCTAACTACATTTTCTCACGCGATGCATTTAGACGGAGAAGGTGACATTGAACAGGTCAAAACTCACAGATATTAAATAACTGACTGATCACTGCAGCTGATTACACATTATAAATTAGTAAAGGGAAAACACCAGTCAGCTGTCGGCAGTGTCTGTGCTTCCAGGTTTTGTGTTGTGTTCTGCACATTTTAAATTCTGAATATAGGTTTTGAGAGTGAAGGTTCACGTTAACGTGATGCAGCTTTTGTTATGTGATGACTGTAGGTCACAGTTTTATAGAAAAACTGCCACAACTCCTTGAAACTTCTTTCACTCACAGGCACTTGGACCAAAGAGCAACATATTTCCAAAAAACTGCCTTACAGTTGTGATATAGTAGGGATACCAGTACCTTGAGGTTAATGGTGACCACTGTGCCATTTGCCAGACCGGCGTACAGCATCGTCCAGCGACTGTGGAGGCAGAGGACTCGGTCTGACAGAGAGAACTGCTGCTCCAGTTTTTGTGTCTGTGGACATGAAACCACATGAGTGATGGCTGAACTGAAACACAAGCCCCTCCAGGCACTCTTCCTCCACTGCTATACAGTGTACGGTCAGTGAAAGGGACTAGGGACAAACACAGAATGACTGATCGGGAAAAGAAGGTATTTGTACCTTGAGACTGTAGCAGCGGATGGTCTGGTCACTGGAACCAGAGTAAAGACGATGATGCAGGCTGGGATTCGCAGACACCGACAGGCAATTCACTTTGGAGCTGTGACCCTCAAACACGCTAACACATTTATGACTCTGTAAAGAAACAGAAGTTTGTTTGTCTGTTGCAAATAGGTATTAACACAATCGTGGGTCCAACGGAGCGGCTGACCCCTGAACATCAACACTCACCACCAGGTCGAAGGCTCTGACGGTGCGGTCTCCTGAACACGTGTACAGTATGTCGTTGTCGATTTGCATGGCGTTCACCGCCTCCTGGTGGCCCTCAAACACACCCTTGGTGGGCAAATTATCCTCACTGTGGTCAGATGATACATCTGTGAAACATGACACACACAATCGCACAAGAACAGAAATATTCATTCATTTTCATATAAAATAAAATATATAAAATGAAATAAAATATCATTCAATTCATCTTCAGTTTCTATTTCTCTTAACTCTCTCCAGGTTGTTCGCTGTCACACAGAGACAATTTTATCTTCGCTTAAATTGCAAATATAATCTAGTTCACAGCAGCCATACTGACATGAAATCCAAGGTACACACAGGTGTAATTACTAAAACTAAATAAGGTTCCGTTCAATTTAATGTGCAGAGCCTATGCCTATGCTGATACTGATATGTCTTCCGTAGGCATATACCAGCTGAGAATATTGACCAACCAATATGTCGGTGAGGCTGGGGAACACCTGTGTTTACCCACCTGTTTTTAGCCAAAATGGCTGCAATGAAAAGGGTCTCTTCATTTATCCTTTTTTTAATTTCCCTATCTATGATTTTTGAAGTGTAGGATGTTCTCCAGATGTGCTATGAATGTTTTAATGAGGGCAGACCAGTGTGCCTCAGGTTAAAGATACACATTCTCAAGAGGGTTCACCCATTCATCACTGCACTCAATGAAAGTCAACAGTTCTATTAATATGTTGCCCATAAAAAGTCATTTGAGGGCTCCAGAGTCTATATTAACCCATTCAAGGAGCGAATCAATTTCTAATTCAGGCAGCTCAGATCATCAAGAGACCCGGACAAATCATTTACTGGCAAAAAAATCTGCATTCAAAGGCCATGTTCACGGGGACAGTTGGAACATGGGAGACGTAATTAAACATTCATCATACAGTTTACGTGGTAACTAGTCAGCTGTTCAGAGGCGGTAGAGTTTGTATTTCTCTCTCGCGTTTTCTTTCCTTTACTGAAAATTATTTCTGTCACTTAAACCTTGTAAACCAACACTATTAATGTCTCACAAAATAGAGAAAATGTGCGATGCTATCGAAACATTTACAAGCCTGAGTCCAGAGATGAACGTACCTGATGAGGTCTTCGTTATCTTTGGTAATATGATGGTACCCTGAATGTCGCTGTGAGGGAACAAGGTGGAAATGATGAGCAAGTTGCGATTTTGGCTGCTGATGTAACTTCAAAAAATGATCTGATACAAAGATTCTAACTGGCACAATGTGATCGTTGTATCGGCAGACCACTAGCTATCATGAAATATGACCTGTACATCTTTCTAATTCAATCCAATAACAGAGTATCAGAGTAACGGAGTTTTCTGATGTTTATTATCAGTGAATTTTGGATTGGTGCTCCTGCAAATACACCTTTAAGTGCACATACAAGTAGCTGAATAGTATATTTCTACAGAAGTTTATACATTTTTTTCAACTTTACTTTCTCTTGACTATTTTAAGCTGAATCATTGACTCTGAGTTCTGATTTTTGTCATCAGTCAAGAACATTTTGGAACGTGCACCCGATGTCTCACCTCTCAGAGGATTTACATATGTCAATGTCACTGGTGGAGGTGACCTCGTTGCAGGCCAGACTCTGTGGCCCAGCTCTGGAGGTGTTAGGACCCAGGGCTGGAGGGGAAGCTGGAACCAGGGCATCCATGTGGGGCTGCTGGCAGGCTGCGGTGACTTCCATGCCGTCTTCTGAATCTAATTTCAAATCGATCTCGGCTGGGGCCACCTGGGAAAGCTCCACCATGTGCTTAGGGGACTTGGGGTCTGCTTTCTCATGTTTGATGGCTGGAAACGGCTGCCTCATGGCTTCCTCGACCCCCTCCATGTTCACATCAGCGTCTCTGTCTGCTGAGGGCTGAGTGGAGGTGCTGACCTGAGAGCCTCCACTCAGTCTCCTGCGTGATCGAAGCCACTTCGGCCTTAAGGCCTCTCCGTCTAACTCTGTGTCGCTGCTTTCAGGCTGCTCTGTCCCCTGGGCCTTCTTCAGCACCTTCCTCTTCTTCAGCTTCCTGACACGCTTGCCGCTTTTCAGTTCAGACGGAGAAGCGGGCATGTTAAGAAGGGAGGGGCCTGAGGCAGACTCAAATGACTGTGTGGCCCCACAGTCGGCGACGCTCCCCACCTCAGAATCCCGCCTGCTGTGCGACAGAAGCTTTGTAGACGGTTTGAAGTCAGCCAAAGGGCTGGGACAGTTCTTTGTCGCCTGTGTGGCCTTGTTCACTGTTTCAACTAGTCCTGACAAGCTCTCTTTGCAGTCACCAAAGTTCTCCCAGTTATCTTCCGTTTGGTACATCTCGGCAGGATTTCTTTCAGGAGATGGCTGGGAATAGAGAACAGGATCTGCAAGAGTTTCAAATTTCAAATTTTATTGACATGAACAGCCAGCAAATATTTAGGCTTTTTCGATTTGTTTTTAGGATTTTTTTGTTTTTCACTGAACACATTTCAACTTTAAAAAAATTATTAGAGACAGGTGCATCACTTACAAAAAGGGTATTTATGGGCTTGTAAACTAAGGATACCATTATCAATTATTATTCACTGTTGATAATTATCTACAATAATCTATTATTTTAAAAGTTTTAGCCCGTTTCCACAGAACAAGAGTCTCAAATGTCTACTTCTGTCCACAACCCAATTATATTCAGCTTACAGTCATGTAGGACTAAAGAAGCCAAAAAAATTCAAGGAGGTGGAATTCACCTTTTCTTCTGTAAAAAAACAAACAAACACTCAAATCAGTTAACTATCAAAATAGTTGGCAACTAATTGATTAATCCCTGGACCTATACTGTTAAATTATTCACAAAAGTACGTTTTTTTGGTTTAATGTGCTGAATATAAATTTGCAAAGCTGATTATTTTTACATGCATGTTTGCTAGATATAAGTCTTCTGTCACTTTTATTCATCAATGGTATTGCAAGAAAACTTGCTCTCTTTCTATATTCTGCTCACGACTGCATTATTAAGACCTGGACACAGTGAATGAAGTTACCTGGTGGAGCGGCTGCAGCGGGAGCAAACTGCAGCTCTGGGGTGGTGCTGTGTGCCAAGTGGGGCACATCATCCACAGGATCCAACTCCAAGCTGAGGTGGACCGGAGACTGAGGCTCCTGCTTGATAGCTACAGGTATGAGGGGAAAGCTGGAGGAGGGACGGGATGCACGCTCAGCCAGAGGACTTGGACAGGGGGCAGCAGGCCTCTGCTGTGGACCCTCTACAGCAGAGGAAAACCTGATGGAAGAGGGGACGTGCGGCTCAGCCTCCACTGAGTCCATCTTCTCTTCTTTCAGTTTGACCTGAGGTGCTTCATCCCTACCTCCTATATGAAAATAATTTTTCATTTCAATCAGGTTTAAGGTATTCATCACAGACCACTACATCAATGGTAAGTAGTATTATGCTCTAATTGTGTGTGAATTTGGACACATTTTACGGTAATATGAAGTTACAGGCATTAAAAGTTGTCATTAATAATATTAATAATGTTAATTTTATGCATTTCATAGCATGACATGTACCTTGCATCCCTTTGAGTAGCTCAATGCGTTTGTTTCTCAGTGTGTTCATCTCTCCAGTCATCTAAGAAACACAAAATCATACAGAAGTTATCAGAAAGCAAATATTTCTTCTTTCAACTAGGTAATATTAGGGGAAATTACTGACTTAGGAACATCCATGCAACTTTTAAGACAGTTGCTTAATGAAATTTTAAAGAACAGATTGTCATTTCTGGAAATTCTTTACTTTCTCAACAATAGAAATAATCAAATCAGCAACACTGTGATATGTCGATGTTTATAAACAGAAGCCTGTTTTTACCTGCTGTTTAACCACCATGAGACGCTGCACCTCCATGTAGGCGGCCTGCAGTGCAGCCCGGGCCTGGATCAGGCTGGTGTCCACAGTCTGCAGGGAGCGACTCAGCTCCTCCTCTCGCAGAGACACAGCCAGCAGCTGGTCGATCTGTAAGCGGTCTGCACAAAGCCAAACAGGTTCGAGCCATCAGTGGCATGCAGAACACAGCACAGAGTTGTTTGTACTCTTCTGAAATCTTATACTGATTATAGCACAAGGGCCGTTCTGACAAAATCATAAAATTATGGCAGAGACAACATACTGCATACAAAAAGTCAAATATAAATGATACGATATATATACGTGTGAATTATTTGCACAACAGAATTTATATATACAAACCCTTTTTAGATTTGACCTTCCTCCTTTTATTATTGTGCTCCACGCATGAGGTCTCTGCACTTGGAACATCCTGCAACAAAGAAAGAGTCAAATTTTGCCTGTTTTTAATCAAATGAATTACTCTACCAATGTATCATTGAGCTACCGTACCACTGTCATAGGGCCACTGTTCTTCCTGATTAAAAAAACCTTTGTGCCTACC
Source organism: Mola mola (assembly GCA_001698575.1). Taxonomy (NCBI): domain Eukaryota; kingdom Metazoa; phylum Chordata; class Actinopteri; order Tetraodontiformes; family Molidae; genus Mola; species Mola mola. The sequence goes on along the minus strand of KV751380.1, from coordinate 1,720,825 downwards.
TAAAGCAGAGATGAAGACTGAGCAGCAGAAATCTGATAAAAGCCACACATTTTTTATTTCAGCGCTAACTGCCACTGAAGTGGCATCCCTTGAAGGGATTTTTTGGATTTTATGCTAGATGCAAAAAAGACTTTTTTTTCACAACGTCAGTCCCACCTTGAACACGGTTTCTTTTACTTACCCCAGCTGCTCTTCGCCTCTTTCCTGTTCCCTGGCTGTCGTACTGCTCCGTCCCCGAGCTGCTGTCCCCGAGCACTGAATCGTACCGCTGGAGGGCCGCCACTGTTGATGACAATAGTTTGTCCGGCTGTTTTTGTTCTGTAGCCGCGAAGTCATCGAGCATCTGCGCTAGCTCTTGCTGACTCGGATTATCTTGGTTCCCTAAATTGGAGGATCCCTGCTGCTCTGAGTTGAGGGATTCTTTCTGTGCTTCCTTTGGTGTCAGGGACGGAAACAGGGATTGACCGGATGCAGGGGCAAGGCTGCTCTCTGACAAGGAGCGTTTTCTGGAGGTGCCCGAGGCTGAGATGTCCATCACTGAGTCCCACTGGAAACCCTCCAGCAGGGGAATGTCGTCATCCTCCTGGCTCTGGTCCTCCTGGTCTAATGGCACCATCTCTATCCCAAACCTGGAGGACAGTAGAGAGATAGGACATGAACTTAACATGAGCCTGAAGTAACTAAAATCATAACATGCAAATAATATATCACTTTTAAGTCCATATGTATGATCAAAGTTTCACCTTGGCATGCCCTTTCCTTTGTCTTGCTTCTTCCTGACCTCCTGATACACCTGCTCCCAGTTCACATTGCGTCGAGAGCCGGAGGAGCTGATCAGCTGCCGTACAGTTGGTTTGAGCCCTGTGTCTTTTTCGGGGTCACTTCTCCGTGACTCGCTCAGGTTTCGCACCCGTCTGGCAATGTTTAGGTTGGGCTCATGGCTACCGGCTCTGCTCTTGGAGCTGATGTGTTTTGTCAGGTCACGTCTCAAGGCAGGAGGGAGGTCCAATTTGGACGGACCTGTTGTGTTAGACTGGGAGTCCAGCTGTGCTTCACCAGTTCTGGAAGTGTCACTCTCTGAGCTCTGTCCTGCCTCAACAGCCTGCATGGATTCATGAGGGACCACTGAAGATGTTTCCTGCCCATTTTTCCCCTTGTTCCCCTCATTTTCTCTTCTCGATGTTGCAGGCTCGGAGCTTTCCATTGTAGATGTGCTAACTTGAAATGACTGGAGAAACTGGCTACTGTCTGAAGTTTGCAAAGGAGGCTTTTCTAGTCTGCCCGAGTCAGGTAAATCTGGTTTAGCTTTATTCTGCCTACAGCTGTTTTCTTTGTTCACTCCAACCTGACTCTGAGCATGATTCCACTGCTCCTCCACGCTGTGGGCCATTTCATTCCTGTTTTTTCCAGAACTATCCAAAGAGCTCCTCTTCTCTAATACAGTCTGTCTGGCTTTCTTGGATACTTCTAAAAGCTGCTGCTCTTGCTTTGACTGAATGCACCTAGCAGGTGGAGCCTTGGTACTTAATCCACTCTGCTTCGATGTCGATTTTGATTGTGCATGTGCTTGTACTGTGCTGGAGGTCTTGCTATGTTGAGTACCACTGCTGAGACCAAATATTGAGGACGTCTTCTGTTCTTTTTGCTGCAATGACTTAGTTGCCTTCTGACTGGAAGAACCAGATGCAACCTTGCGGTGGTCATCCTTATGAGCACTGCTGCTTCTACTGCCGCTGCTACTCCGTTCTCTGGCTTTGGCTTGGGGGTTTGTGATATGCTTCCTATTCTTTTCCACGCTTGAAGTCAATTGCCCTGGTTTCTGGTCAGGTCGAGACTGCCTGTTAAAGGCCCTGGTTTCTGGCGCTTTGTCTTGCCTCTGGTCTTTGGGGTATGTCTCTGATGAGTTTGGATTGGCATCCTTATGGGGTACATATTCAGAAACCTTTGTGGCTGGATAAGGTGACCAGCGACAGGCTTTGTCCAACTTTGGGTTGCTACCAAGGTTCTTAGAGCTCTTATTACTGTTGTGGTCAGACTCTGCTGTTTGTGCCTCCCCATTATGAAGCCAGTCCACCTGCTGACCTCCCTGGCCATTGCCTGTATTTTGAAATTTGTTATAAGTCTGGGCAAACAGACTGGGTGGAGGAGGATACGTTGAAGGCCCCACAATGCTCAGGGGACGGCCCTTTTGTTGTGTCTGGGCAATATTGTTTCGGCCATAGATTCCATTACTACTGCCACCATTGCTGAGCCAAGGCAGTCGACGTTGATTGTCAGAAAATGCACCCTGATCCCACTGCTTGTTACCCCAACCTTGCCAGCTATGCAAGCTTCCACCAGCAAACTGTCCAGATGCCCATTTC
>KV751380.1:1702467-1718384 GCA_001698575.1 Mola mola | reverse complement strand
AGGGTCGTGCCTCTCCCTCTCTGGCATTATATTGGTTGTTCCTGTACCAAGAGCTTTGCTGACTGGATCCAGTGTACCCATGTGATGGCTTCTGCCAGGCACCATCCCGCTGGTAACGCTCCTTAGCTTCCTTTAGCCTCCGCTGAAAGTCTTCCTTTCTCTTTCGATCCTCTTCTTCTTTTGCTAGCTTTGCAGCAGCAGCCTGCTTCTCTTTCCTACAAATAAAAGACAGATCCAACTTCCAATTATTATGTTCTCATGGAACTCAGTGGCCAGTGATGAGAGTAGCGAATGTTACACTCACAATGCGCAAACGTGAAAAATACAAAACGGAGCAAAAAGTAAAGTCATTATTTCTATATTTGATGGATAACACAATGTCATGGAGTTTGAGAATATAAACACTGGTAATCGTTGATAAAGTCTATGACTGTAATATACTGTAAATGCCGCTTTCATTTTGAAAGATTTCATTTTTAATATGCAATGTCTGTTTTAATTGAAAACATTTGCTTTTTTAATTAACTTAAAACGTGATTTAACTTCTTATAGATGTGTCCACAGATAGTGGACACAAGTGGAAATAGATAGTGAAAGACCCTTAAAAATAAATTTATATTTTGAAAAATGACATATTTAGATTTTTTCATAAAAACTTCCGTCATGGCCTTAATAAGGCTAAGATGTAATTCATAGTCCTTTGCCTCATCTACAGTGGGTTGTGGACCCCGCCCCATCTCTGCTCACAGCTCTGCCCCTCGCCTGCAGCTGGAGGTAGCCCAAGGTTACCAATTCTGTCATTTTCCAACTTTCCAACTTCTCTACCATACGCTGCACAGTGGCATATTCAATTGAAGTATTTTAGCCATACATGTTTCAACCAGACACGGATTCCCAGGAAGAAGAGGAGGAGCTTCCTTGTACAAGTTTGTCTGATGATTCAGAATGGTGGATTTCATTTCTACAAAATTAAGCCCCACCCCATTAGGCTTTTCTATGTAGAACACCTGGACTACCAGGCTAATTCATTGGTGGATTAAAGAACAAAAGCAGGAATCCTCAGCCGTGACATTTACTGCTTATTTCCACCATGATCTGTGTGTCTTGATACACCACAGGAACATGTTAACGAGGTCAAAAACACGATTTTAAATTAAGCCAGTCCTTAATGCAACTCCTTGGTTGTAATTGGAATAATCTTTATTTCACTTACACTCTTACATGATTAGTGCACAACGTATAAGATCTAACGTCACAAACTGATAGCTGATTGCCAGCTTGAGCCTTCAATAGTCGACATGTTGTTATAACCATTGTAATACCATTCTATTGAACAAATCTATGGTTCTTAGTTTAAAATATGAGCACTGTGAAGTTACAGCAAAGGCATTGGGATGTGTTTTACTAAAAGCTGGTAAATTCGAGGCAGCATGTGGTCGAGCTTTGTGAGAGCAGTCGTGCTTTTTTTAGGCTGCGGTCCTGACATTCGACTCCAGCCTTTGCTAAACTCGAAGCAGAGGCTAAAACAGGCTTGTGAGCCCCACTGAGCAGAATGTGGCTATACATGGTGCATTTACACACCAAACACGTGCTCATTAGCACTAACTTACCTTTACATTTGTGGTTAAGTCATGTTAGAGTGTTATCAATATGTACTGTACATATAGTCGATTGGAAATATTTTCCACTGGAAATGTTTCCACTGATTAGCGAGCACTATACAACCGTCTTTAATGACTTCTCAATGTTGTTTGAAAGCATAATTATTTACAATTATTCATATAATGTGCTGGAAAGCTTGACTTACCTGATTTGTTCTTTTCTCTTCTCAATCAGATCTATCAGAACCTGATCAAAGTAATCCTCGTCACAGTCCTTCCCAGCATGCTTTCCTTCTGAAGCTTCCACGTTCTGCTTGTGTGTGGGACTGGAAATGTGGCTGGCATAATCAGTCAGGCTCACCACCGTTACTTTGCACACACTGCACTCATGTCCGCAGTCCCTGGGGAGGGAAGGCGAGAGCGGCCGTTCAAACGTTCCTTCAGGCATTGTTCTGATCTAGTCTGGTTTGGTTTTGTTGCCTGCAGAGCCTGTGAAAATACACGGTGGCTCTACTTTCTGCTATTGTGAAGTCAAAATAAAGTAAGGAAAGGAGAATACTCAACAATCCTCAGAAAACAACTTGTCCGAATTCTCTATCTGTCACAGATCAGGAGGTAGCTAACTTAGAATTTTAAAACAATAATTTCAGTAAAAAACAAAAATCTTGGTCTTCCTGATCTTGTCTTTCCTTTCTTCAGCAGGCCATAGGTGGCAGGACAGCAGGAGCAGCCAGGCTGGACCCAAGCAGCTTGTTAATGTAGCTGTTCACATCCAGCCATGCAGCACAGCAGTGGAACGAGCGGAGGGGAGAGAGGCACAGCGCCCGCAGCCTAGTGCGCCTTCATGATGGTGTCCACTGCGCTCTGACACGCTACAGACTCCAGCGTCTGTATTTGACCACACACTTCTCTCTGAGGGCCAGGATCCGGCCCCCCTTTCAGCCAGCATTCGTTCTTTGAACAGGCCTGAGGATCTTGCCGACCAATCCCAAGCAGAGCTGTGTAACTGGAGCCGTGTGCAGCTGCTCTTCGCCTCTGCTTCAAAACCGATCCCAAGTATGTCATCTTGTGATCCTGATAGGAGCAGCAACTTTGCTGGCTCCTTCTCAGTTTCTTTTTCAAATCTGTGTCATGGCACGCTGCCATTTTATGAACTCTCGTGCAGTTGGCAAACTGTTCATCAATAAGACAGGGTTACTTTTTCTAAATTGTTCATTAATACTAAATGCAGCCTAAATCAGTAGCCAGGAATTTGAATTCTGAAATTGTCATTTGTAAGCCAGCATGTAGCAGACATGGAGCTCTAGCTAAAGTTACACTTCGATCATCCCCCTCTTGAAGAGTTTTCTTCCAATAATTGGCACTAGCATGCTGTAAACTATCCATATAAATTAATTTTTTTCACCAATCAACAAGACCATCGTGTTTTAAATATGCATATTTGCTTATTAGTGTTTACATGAAATCCCAGTATGTTAGCAGCAACTCAGGATTTTATCACTATTTGCTGCCCTCCAGACGCCTCCGCCTCAATGACAGGCCACATACTTTTAATAATCTACACGGGAGTCACAAGACAGCCAGTTGCCTCCTAACGGTCACGCCTGTTGTTCCGGAGAGATTGTGTCTAAATATATATGCCAGAGTTGAGACAGCTGCCCCTATATCCACTTTCCTGATAAATGTGAGGCGCACGTGCCCATGTGGACACGTGCATCATGACCCAAATAGATCTAGACAAAACTCTTAAAACAAAGTCAAAGCGTTTGCATTGAAATGACTAATTCATTTAAAATGTTCAAGTAAAACTTATATTAATATTTTGCTAAATGCTGCGACACCGATTACTTTCTCTCTTTCTACTTTCATTGTTATATTTAAAGTCATGATTTTGTTGATTGTTTTGGGAGAACTGTTGACAACAACTCACCGGCCCTTGAGCTTCTCCAGCTCACGGTGGTGCAGCATGCTTCTCATGTGCTCATCCATCTCCTGCAAACACAAATGCTGAAATCAAAGCTTTGCTTCAAAGTATCTCTTTACTTGTTAATTTCCTGCAAGTGTCATTATTAAAGAAAATATTTGAAGTGCAATGCATGATTACAACAAGAAAGTAAGGTCTTCTAGGACTCTGCCAGGACAGCCCAGACATGGACAGCTCAAACACATCTATGTTCATGTGTAGCAGCAGCTACATGACATCCGTCACATCGGGAAATGTTCAGAAGTCATACATTTGTAAGATGGAAGACATTTCTTGCATTATGTGGGCCTGTGGTCAGCAGAGACAACAGATCGGATCACTGTCTTTTCTCTTCACAAGCCAATCCAAACTCAAAACAATTAGGTGAAAAATCTGGGGTCACAATAATGTTTTTTAGGATCTAAGAAGGTGACATTTTGTGGGACAAATTATTGTCTTTGCATAATAAATGACTTATAATACACCGACATAAAAGTCTGTCAAAACAAAAGCATGTGTGCAATAGTAAAAAACCCCATCAGACTGTGTATACAACATTGTTGTATTGAATATTTGTTAATTAATGACATTTTATTTGACGTGTAACTGCACTTTTAATGTAGCCTGAGCTCCATAATGTATAGATCCCGACAGATATTTTGGTTGGCCAATATTCAGCTGCTATTGGCCTATCATATACATACCTATATCATCATACAATTAGGCTAGAAGTATTTGGCAACAGTTTTCATAATTTTGCTGAAATAAAACACTCAGGATGTGAGTGCAGTGCAGACTTCCAGCTTTAAGAGGTTTTATAGTTAAGGTCACTGTTTCTGTTGTCATTTAAGACATTAAAAATGTATTGTTAATCTACAAAATATGTTTCCTCTGTTGCATATCTCTGTTACACATGTTTGATAACTTCATTTGAGGGATCACTGCAAAACATGGGCCTACATTGGCTGATACATTTATATCAGAACATTTTATTTGCTATTATTGGCATCAACCCCCAAAATTGCATATTGTTCAGACTCTCATCACCTGTCATGAAATCATATAGTTGAGAATTGAGCAAATGTTAGTTGAGAGGGTGAGTTACCTGCTTGGAGACATGGATGGTTTCACAGAGGATACACTTTCGGTTTCTCTCCATCTTGAGGAAATCAGCCCATTACTGTCAATCACACAATAATAAATATCATTTAGGTGATGTGCTTTACCAATAGGTTGATTAACTCCTCAATATATAATTATGCACAGTTGTTCGTTTGTAGCTGAGCTCTCAGCAACACCTCAGATTTATTAATCTACTGTTGAGGCAGCTCAGGGGTCAACTTTTCTTAACACCACCACCTAAGCTATTCAGCAACATACCTTGGTACCACAGGCCAAATGCCAGCACACAGTTCAACTTGGACTCTGGTCTAATTCCAGTCTGCTGATGGAGCAGCTCTGTGTCCAGGGCGCAGTATCAAGGCTACGGCTAGGCTTGCTGAACGTTCACAAACAGGGTGGGAAACTAATGCCAGTCACAAGTCGCAGGGTTGTGAAGTTACGGGGCTTTTTCACTGTAGCGTCACCTTCTCAGGAGGCAACTGACCAGATGAGGACCTCCAGTTTCAGAGGTTTATACATTTCTTTTTAAGTTACAAGTTCAAAAAAAAAGTCTGAGAACACCTTTTCTCTTTACAACACCTTTGGTGGCACCAAAACTATGTCATAACAAAAAAAACCAAAAAAAAAATGAAAAGAAAAAACTCTCTCCAATCCAAAGTTTTGGTAACTGACATGTAAAATCAGAGGCTGGTAAATTCAGTTCACGAAGGGCTGCGTATTGGCTCGGATGTGAAGATATTATACAGATTTAATATACTGTTACATATTGTGATCCTTGGGCAAAGCAATATACTTTTTGAATGCAAACTATTCATTAAAAAAGTGTTTTTCAGATTATCCCAACAGAAAATACTGACTGTCAAGAATAATGTTATTTTCTTACATTGCCAGTCATGTAGAAAAATGTCTCGTGTGCTGAAAGGAGCTGCAGTATCTGAATTATTTCTTCTGCACGTTTGTTCTTCTAAGAACAACAGCTGTTTCGATTGGAGAGCCTAAAGTGGTGTCTCAGAATATGAGGAAATTAATAACCACTAAACAAAACTCTCTAGCGCCCCCTGGACAACCCATCTGACACATTTTCACCTCTAATGATCCGCTACTTCATGCCACACACACACGATGAAAGCTGAGACTCCACTGATTCCAACTGTGTGCTGTTCAACTCTCCACGACCAAAACTCAGTGAACACATATCCAAAACAGAGCAGATATATCCTGGATTTCAACGCCAGAATCATAAACCAGAAATCGATTCTTATCTTTGACGTTTTAGAATCAAAGGCTGTATTAGGGGCATAAAAATGCTAATAAAACATTCCTGAGCTCCACTGATTTGGGGCTGATTCAGACATGTGGAGCATTCTGATCTTAGTAATACTGATACGCCTCAATGGCTGAAAATAGTCCCACTAGAGTTTGGCATAATTTTTTGGCCATTGACAGCAGATTTGTGACACACGTCTGTTTTATTCAGAATATGCTGATTAACATATAAAGAGCAATTTTCCTGTAGCTGCCAGGCCTGCAAACACCTTATTCGAAAGATTGCCTTAAAAGAACTCTTAACCCAAAACTTTGGCCATAATTGGAGGTAATGTATCAGTGAAACTCGCAGAAGAAACTGAGCAACCCAAGCACAATGGATTTTTACTATTTATGGCCTAACGCAAAAAAATGTAATTATATAAACCATAATCATCAAAATTAAAACAAAGAGGTTTTTTTTTTAATTTTCACTTAAGTGCATATAATATTGATGTGATACGTATATAATATTACGTTACATAATGTTACATTAAAGACTAAAAGGCCATCATCAAAGGAATTCACAGGTCACAGCGGTGCCATAGAAGACAAAATTAGGGGAAAAAGGAATAGGAATAGAACATTCTCTCAACAAAATCCCAGAAAAGGTGAAAGGTGAATAGAGTATAAAAAGGTAGACATTTTGACAGCTGAATGGCTTCAGTGTGTGAAAAGATTTAGGAGGAGAAGCAAAAACAAAAATAAATTTTAAAAAAGTACAGAAGTGCAAAAATAACAATAAAGAACAAGATAACAATAGTGTGAATGTTGGCTGAATCAACAACCACACTAATTACCTTTTGCACCATATGCTTCCTATTAAATAGACCCAAACCCACCCAGAGAATTGAACGAAGGGTCTTGTTTTGAACTCTCTCTCTTTACCATATTGGGTGACTTTAGTTTAAAAGTTTAAATCTAGGACCGGGTGAGGTCTGGAGACCATTATCCTCAGTAGTTAGACTATTTTCCTTTTTATGACATAATGACATGCCTCACAATACCTCCATCACTCTTTCACTTCAATTCTAAAGCGCAGGAGAGGGAAGCTATTTATAATATTGGTGTGATCCATGTGTCCTATTCCGTCTCGGTCACTATCTGAAGGGTGCAGCATGCAGGACAGTGCAAAATACCAAATTAGTCTCTGAGCACTTTGTTAACTGCTGATGCAGGATTAACATCCAAGTAACGTGAATTTAGACTAGATTTCGTCTCTAGCAATAATGCATAGCGAATAAATGCACAGGTTTGTTTTGTTGTTGTTGTGTTTTTTTTTTTTTTTGCTTTTTTGTTTTTTGTTTTTTTTTTTACAAAAAACACAACCGAAATGACAAAATGTGCTTACTTAAAAACAATGAAATAGCCACAGCTAACCTGCTATCGGTTCACTTGGTGCAGGAGTTTATCAAGGCAAGTTGCCCAGCACATGAACATTCGATGACAATCCTGCTTAATTAAGCAAGCACCGATAGTAAGCTGACATAACTATGTTTACCTTACGGGTGAATCATAATCAACCCGCTAGCTTAGATTGTTAGTAACTCGAGCTAACTAGCACAGTCTTGTTTGTTGTTAGCTTAGCGTAGCTGTAGCTCGCAGGTACATTTTATTTGCTTGTCAAGCTCCATCGTCATTGTATATCAAAGCATCTATAAAAAATCAGCAGGCGTGAGAAGCAAAACCCGGGTTTAAACTAATGTAAACGGAACAGTTGACATAAAACTATAACTGAGTTAGCCCTTGGGTTAGCGGGCTAGCAGCAGCATGCTAGCCAGCGACGCAAACGCCACACCAGTCACACGCAGTGCAGTTCGAAACGCTAAGACACACTGTTTTCATATATTGTGAGTATTTTTAGATGCCTTTTGTACCTTTTTTTAACATCAAAATGTCTTTGGGAGCAACGTTACTGCATTTTCTGACCCACTGCCGTGGTTACAAATCCTCCTCCTCGCCCCCTAACCGAACCACTACCCGGGTTGCGTTCAGGAGCAACACCGCCGCGCAGGAAAAACGCAATCGAGTTCAGCCCTGACTACAACAGTAGCTCTAAGCGTCTAGTTCTAGGTTTAAAAAGTAACACAGAACAGTAGGTTTACTTTTGGAGCCGAGAAAGGCAAAAAATATATTTTTATTTTCCCCAAAATAATGATACAACAATACAATGAATATGCTGGTCCATATTTACATGTTAAAATCAACTAAAAACAACAATAAGATGAAAGCGCAGATGTTTTCTGAATACAAAACTAACAGCAGTTCACACTGGTGGACAAAAAAAAAGATGTTTGTGGTCATCCCTTTATTTAGCATTCACTGTAACTATAAGAACTATTTTCTTGCAAGAGTAGGACACATTGAAAACATTTTAAAACAGTCCAATTAGAATAAACGTGAAAACCAGTAAAAAAAAAAAGCAACATTTTTTCCAAAGTTCACATTTTCTCAGTTGTGTGCATTTAACAGCCGTGCCCTTTAAAACCCTTTAAAAAAAGACTTTCAGCAGTATACATGAGTACAAAACTGCATTTCCAGTAATGTTTGAGAAAATATTTATGAAATGTCTCTTCACTGTGTTGCAACTAGTGAAGACAATTCTCGACCATTTTTCTTTACAAAAAGATTAGTCCTGCAGCATTATCCAGTGAGAGCACTGTGAGGTTTGACATGCCGTGGTGTTGATAAGCCTCACGCTCTTATTACAAAATGATTAACGAGGTGACCTCGGAGTAAAAAACTCCCGAGCACCTGGTCAATTCAGACACCGAGAGGTCGCGCCATCGGTTCAGTTATTGGTTACTTGGTTCAGTTCCCGTTCTTTGTTCCTCTTGTGCCTCTTACGCATCCTGATTATCCACTGAATCGTGAGTTTGGCAAAGTTGGCAGCCTTGAAAAGAGCCATGAAGACGCCGCAGAGGATGGCGATGGAGCTCCAGGGATTCGCCGTCACTATCTGTGAGGAGGTCAGACGAGTTGTCTTGTGGAGTGAAAACGTTCACGCGAGGGACAAAATGCCCGTGTGGGGGAACTCACCAGTCTGATCTCCTGGATATAAGGATCCCGCCACTCGAAGACCGCGAAATAGAGTTGACTGTTTCTCTCTGTTTCAGGCCTGTGGTCATTGAATTTCACCAAGGCTGACTAGAAATATCAGACACAAGTCATTGAATTCATGCTTTTAAAGTCACTTTTCTCTTTCTAAAACTGGAAAAGCCCGTTAAAAGATTAATTAAAGACTGATTGGCAGCTAGCTGTAAATACCTCTTGCCGGAACTCCACGGATTCATTGTTTTTTCCGTACGTCTTCACTAAAGACATTTTGACCCAGGTTCTGAATCCTCCGGAGAAGGTCCACATGGAGCAATTCCTCTCACACTGGCTCATAAACTCTGATATATTACTAGAGTGGAAGGGATAATAAAAAAAAAAACAGGTCACAATACACGCGCTGTTTCAGCAAAACGTTCAGCTGTCGCATCAACGTGTCAACACTTGTTGGCACTGACCTGTCAGTCAGGTCGCTGAACTGAGCAAACAGCATGTAGGTGATAGCGCTGAAGTCCTCTCCTGTTTCGTTGCAGCTGAACTGCATGAAGATCAGCTCTTTGTTGCGGACATCAGACGGGCCACGGACCACCAGAGCTCTTTTCTGCCACCGGAGAGAGAGAGAGAGAGAGAGAGAGAGAGCAGAATATCCCTTTAATACACAACCTGGGTCACGTTCACAAAACGTTTTTTGGGTTTTTTTTTGTAATAGTGTCGTGTAAAATCGCCAATGTTTTTCTGCCGACCTCTGTTTTATTGGTAAATGGCCCGATGTACGTCACTTCCTTTATCACGCAGTCTATTGCCTGAGGCTTGCCTGGGTCCACTAAAGGCGGGATGTAGTTATGGAATTCGTGTCTGCAGCTCAACAGCTGTGCACTTCCAAGGTACAGAATGATACCTGCTCAAAGAAAAAAAACAGCAACAAAAAAACATGATTAATAATGGGGTCATTATGTGATTCAAACTTTATTGGGACACAACAAATTCTGAGCTGTTCATAATGTCCACTTTGCATTTATATTATGTTTGCTTTCAAACTGCCCCAAACCTTTTCCTGTGGGACATCACAGAGGTGTTAAGGTTCAAAATGAAAGCAGCAACAACCGCAGACATAATCATGAATTACATGAATTACATGTTGTTGTGTTTTTTACACAACAACATAAGAACCAAAATAAACTGTGCTTTTTGTTTGACCTGAAAGTCGGCTTTAAAAACACTTGAAGAACATTCAGAGGAGCTAGTGCTCCCTCTGGTGGCCATATTGGGAGTTACATGTTCCTCTTGGAAAATTAAGTCTTATTCAGTAAACTGTAACTTTTTCTTTTTTGCAGCTGCTATTTTCATTACAAAGGTGAGTTACTCTAATAGCCAAAGGTGTTCAAGAATCAACATCAATTAACCGGTCTCAACCGGTCTTTAAAAGCTAACGTCTGTCACACTCAGCCTTCCCTTAGATGAAGTGGCACAAAATAGTTTTGTAAAAAAAAAAAAAGCGCTGGGAGATTCCAAAAGGCTAAAGCATCACATGAAGAAATATGACCACAGTAAATTTGGATTCATACAGGCAGTGATATTTAGCTACAAGCACAGCATGTTGAATGTGATCAAATCCTACAACCAAGTGTATTTCATTTCCATTTACAAGTCATTCGATGAACAAAAATAGGTAATAAACACTAAAAACAAACTTTTATAGTGTTTTTAATCCCCAACAATTCTCGTCCATTTCACATTCAGAAAGCTTGCCAGCTCTCCTAACAAACGTTTGTATCCAGATGGCTGGTTTTCAATTGTTTTAGGCAAATATGACTTGGGCAGTTGGGTGCGTGACTTACTGATTATTTGCTCAAAGATGTAATCCTCAGCCAGTTTAATGACAGGATTTGGCTATTCCAGACAGATATTCTGCTCACTTTAAATTAGCTTTCGGTTGCATAGAGTAAAAGAATAAAAAAAGTGTTTCCTGTTTCCTGTGTGTGTTATTTGGCAGCAGCAGTGGTCCTAAAGGACCATGCAGACATTCTAGCACTTGTCTGGAGTATTTCAATTTTCTGCTAGTTCACATATTGCAATCCAAATACTTTACTGTTGACCTCTCTGCTTTTCTCTGACAGCTAGTGACCTAGTTTTTGCATTAACCTTGTGCAGTGCTCATACACAACCTGGGGGTGAAAACGACGCGACCTCTTTGTAGGTGACCGACATCACAGGGTTGTTGACTTTCTCCAGAAAATCGGAGATGGTCTGGTAGGCCAGGAAGCCCGCCACGGCGGTCAGCAGCAGGTAGATGAGGATGAGCAGCACAGTGAAGAAATTCTTCACGCAGGGTTTGCTGATTGTCCTGAACGGATTGTTTCCCTTGATTTCATCCTCTGCAATGAAAGACCAGTTAAAGACCAGTGCGGTTGCTTCCTGCACCAAATTATTTAATTAAAACGTCAATATCTATGTGAAGACTGGATTGTGTTCAGCTTCGGTGTCAGCATCTGGCCAAATTCGGACGAGGCCGGCGGCCCGTTAAAGGAGAATTCCAACATTTTTCAACCTAAGCCCTATTTGTCTTTTAAAATGTAAACTTTCACAACTTTCATTTCTATTTCGTGACTTATTCCAGAGTGGAGTTCCGCTATATAATGGAAACTAAGTGCAGTTTCAAACGCAGGCTTACACCTTCGACAACACACCCCACTCGGTTGTAATGCCCTCGTACATCTTTCCGCTCTCCTGGCTTGTGCTCCGGCCAACCATCCGCTTCTCCTTCCACCAAACTTAATGGGAGCAAATCTCCAGTCACCAGTGTCAAAACTGGACCCATGCAGGACTCAAACCACCAACCACTGACAATCATCTGTCAGTGGTTCGGATTTGGTATTTCGTATTTGGGTTTACATAAAGTCAATTTTTAGTTTCATTTGTTAAATGCTCATGTGTGCAATTACCTAGTTTGAAATAAAAAGTTCATAATAAATTTAACTTGGTTGTGTTTCCCACCTTTAATAAATAAATAGTAAACTACAGAAATCATCAGACTGGTGTCATCTTACGCACAAAGCAAAAGAAATGTTACAGTGCACATTTATTAAGTGCTTTAAAGGAGATTTTAACATGGCGCGATATATATGTATATATCATGTATCGCGATACAGCCTAAAAACATCGAGATATCACTAAAGGCCATATTGCCCAGCCCTGGTAACAGGGAGTAGATACCTACAGTCAAACACCTGCGTGTTTTCGCCTCAATAACTGTAAACATACTCTATAAGAAAAGAATGTTTGTACAGCCTGTTTTTCCACTTTTTCTGTCCTTCCTGTTGCCGCTTTATGAGAAAAAAAATAATTTATGTAGACTTATTCCAAAGTAATGTTCAATTATTTAGCAGATTACAATAACACAGAGTAAATACTCTGGAAACTGGTACTCGGTGCCATAAAGTTTTGAGCACAGTTAGTGGTGAAAGTAAAGACCCGCTTTATTTCCAACATTTTCACTTGCTGAGGTAAACCGTCCTTGCGACCAAACAAACCACAAAAGCGATCATTTTCAAAAGTAGATGTATTTCGTGAAATTCCTGAGCCTAAAAGGCAGAAAAAAATAGGGCTTAGGTTGAAAAATATCAGAATTCTCCCTCAAGCATCCACCATTCTGACACTGTCACTGGTCACCACCTGCCGAGATGCTGTCGTTCGGCTCCGTGTCATCCAGCTGCTCGATGGCGTCTTCAAAAAAGGTTGGGGGCCGTTTGCCACCTTCATCGTCGTCGTCATCATCACTGAACTGGGAGATTAAGAAAACAGGAGTGGGGAAAAAACACAAGGCGTTAAATGCAGCAGTGACATAACGGACAAAATGCAAATATATCCTTATCGGCGCAAAACTGCAAAATCTCAGAACCAAGCGACAACCTACACACAGCGTCCAGCACACCTGTCAATGATCTAACTTCACTGCAGTTACATTTTACACGTTATAGAATGACACTGTACCAAGCATTGATTACACTGCAGAAAGCCGTCCGACCCGTCCATGAGGGCAAAAGCTGTGCTCTCAGCTTCCGTCTGTGCTAACGTGGTCACGTGACACAGCCCTGCACTCGAATCAACCGACGAGACCTGAACCTTAGTTGGAAAAATGACGTCACAAAACCACCAGGCGTGCAAACGCCACATTCAAATGATGTTCAAGAAAAGAGTTGAACTCTTTTTAATAGTCAAGGTGTTTCCTTTATGCCGCGCGCTTCCTTTGCTACCACGTCAACGCGTGATTAGATAGAAAAACGATACAGAGGAATTCACATCGGACTTCTTTTAGACTTATAATAAGTACAACAATCAATCCAGGAATCTGAGGACTGTTGACATTAGACATTATTGTTAAATTTCCTTGATAATCTGTAAAATACTCCGCCTCCGTTACATATCAGTTACAAACACTCGATAACCACATTTCAGGGATTATGCAAAAAGTTGGCGTATATCACCTGATTTATCGCCATCAGAACCCTTTAACTTGCTAATATCGGTATCAGTATCGGCGCCCAAAAATTGCATATCGGTCGGGCTTTAGTTGACGTCACAAGCGAGGTTAAAACTTGAGGAAGTTAAACTGTTCGGTACAATTACAGGCGGCTTTCAACCCTCAGGAGAAACAGGGTTTTCTTTATGAAGGAACCCTGCACAAAACACCCTAAATCTATTTTTATCTCGTTTCCTCATTCTTAATTTGGACCAGCAAGCGCTCCTTTTAATTCTCTCCGCCACCTTTATGTGTTTCTATTCTTCTGCGAAGACAACATTTCTGCCTAATTCATATGTTGTTTTCATATTAATAGGTTCCATCAGTATTTTACATCATTTTTAACTCCATTTGGGAGTCATACTTTTATCTCGTCTCAGTTGGACTTCTGTGACAGTCTGGACTCAGATGTCCCGGTCCAAACTGGCTTCCTGTTGGTTTTAGGGCTGATTATAAGATGTTATTGTTTGGTTTCAAATCTTTAAATGGCTTCGCTCTCCTTTTGCTCCCCCTGACCACTGAGATCGGAGGACCAGATGCTCCATGTTAAAAGGCAAAGGCACAGCCGTCGTCTGAAAACCCATTTTTGCTCCTTAAACCCGTCTGAGTGTTGATATTTGCCTTTATTGTGAGCAGCCGCTCATCTTTTGACTCACATCTCAAAACGACAGCACATTTCACCTGTTTTAGCCTCCCCTCTCTGGCTTCCTGTGCATCTCTCATATTTGTTTTTAAATCTTCTGATCGATTAGCACCTCCATTTTTCTCCATTTTTTGCTCTGGAGCAAGCTGCACCCTCCACATTGGAACAGCTCCAACCTCACCTGTTTTTAAAACTCATTTTTCCTTCCTACCTTGTTCAGACCCACACTGAGAGTTGTGGGTTGTTGGTTTTTTTTTCCAACTTCTTCAACTCTTTTTTACTTTCTGTTCTGAATCATGTTGCATGTTGGAGCTGGATTTTATAAATGTACAGCACTTTTCCCAACACTCACAGCTGCTCAAATGCCCAACAAATGCTGGTTATTTTAATTATGTGTCCTTTTTAAAAAAATGTTTTACTGTGGCCTGTCTCTTATAGCACAGCACTTTGGTGGACATCTGCTCATTTTAAACGTGCTGATCAATTCCAATCACTTGACTTGGACTGCACAAGTAGTTAAAAAGTGAATCTTATAACACATCAATAACAGTGTTTTACTTCTGCAGCCACTTTAGGTCCCGCTGTGTAACTTCAGACACTCTCCGCGGCCTCGACAGAACATGGTGAGAGTTTAACTGGATCAGAGGGCAGAGAAAGACCGAAGTCAGCCACATGTGGAGCCGCAGGAAGCCGCCGTCAGCTGTACGGTCACATGATGTCGGATGGACACTTCGGGGACCCCGCGCGACCGCGGGACAGGACGGACGCAGAGGTGTCGTCTGAGGTTCGCCGGAGAAGGGCAGCGAGAACACGGAGCAATACCGACCGCACACACAGGGGCAGAAATCAAGCCGACAAGTTGCCCTCACCTCTTGGTACGAGCGAGAAGTGCCTTTCCTGAGCATTCCTCCGCGCTTCTTCCAGCGGCCCGCCGACAGCCGGAGAGAGGAGACACGCTGGGCTATAAGTCTAGGTTCGGAAATTGAGTTGTTACGAGGAACAGGTGCATGTTTCAGGGATACAATTCCCCCCTCAGGTCCGTGTTTCGGCCCAGTTTTCCGTTCTCAAGGGACACACGGCGACCAGCCGCGGCGGTAAAAGCCCATCCCATGATAATCTACACCTACAGGCCGCGGTCCAATAGTAACGCCTCTGTCCGTGACGTGGTTTCCTCGCTTCCTACCTCCTTCCCCGCCGCTGCTGCAGTGTGTTGCTGGAGGCGGGTGGCCTCCTAGTGCTCAAACAAAGCGAGACGGCAAAATGGAACCTGTTAGTTTTCCTGGTGAACAATTTGGGGACCGTAAACGCCTCATACTTCCTAAAGGCTTAGGTTTTTGTTTTGGCGTTTTGCCTTTTTCATGCTTTAATGCTTCATCCATTTTGCCACCATTTCTAGTCCAGCTAACTGATAGCTAGCACGCAAACTTAGCTTGTAATAACTTAGTTAAAGCTAACCTATCCGGACAGAACGTGTAATTTCCTACAATAACAAAGTAATCAGTTAAATTTAATTCAAATAAATACGTTCTTGGCCTAAAAAAATTGTAGTTTTCTGCGAAATAAGCAAAGCTGAAGTTGTGCTTGCTAGCTTCTTCCGACACAATACCGATAGTTTTAAACACAATACCGATATTTTTAAACAGTTATCTGATGATGAATGACAACTTTTATTAAGGTTTGAACATTTTTTTTTTTTGGGGGGGGGAGGTA
>KV751380.1:1670888-1701705 GCA_001698575.1 Mola mola | reverse complement strand
CTCTCACTAATGTTTTAACCATTGCAGAGTTTTATGGAAAAGATGCACCATACAACGCCCTGGTTGGTAAGGACTCCACTCGGGCGGTGGCTAAGATGTCCCTGGACCCATCAGACCTGACATCTGAAGTTGTGAGTCCAGTTTGAACACTCACAGGCCACTGTCGTGCCCTGACACCACTACACACACCTCACTGTGCGCTGCAGTGATTCCCAGAGGCCCATCATGGGTTTGTCACGGTTCACACCAGTTCTGACATCTGACTCCTGAGTGAGCTGCAAAACACCAAGCTCTGTAATTATAGTAGAACTTTACACTTTTGAAAGCACCGCAGAAACAAAGATGATTGTTTGGCAGCCCAAGTAAAATTGTGGGAATGTTTGAAAAATGGGGGAACTGGAGCACCTAAATCACGAAGGGGTATAAATGTAGCGCACATCGCTGATAGAATTTTCATTGCTGTTCACTTCTTGACTATTTATATTTTTTACACCACCTGATTCACCTTGTTGAGGATGTAAATGGATGATTGGGAACATTACTGCATCTCAGAGGGACGTAGGAACGTGTGTTTAGTTTTGCGTGATGTCTGAATCGTTCTCACTTGTAAAGGAGACAGTTTTCCCTACCAAAATTAATAATAATACACCTGTAATAAGCACAACATCCACAATAACCAAACTATGCAAATAAAAAGAGATGATTTTACTCTCTAAAATGGATCCCAATGTGATTTATTCCCTGCTGTTTTTAGGAAAGTTGCAGTGGTGAAACAAATACTCAGATCAGCCACTTTGGTAAAAGTATTGAGACCACAGAGTAAAAAAACTCTGATGAAAGTGTTTCATTTAGAATTTTACTCAAGCAAAACTATAGTAGCACTGCCTGCAAAGTGAAATTAAAGGAGAATTCTGGTATTCTCAACTAGCTAAACCGTCCTAGCATCTGAACAGTGTGTTTTGTAACGTTTTGTAGAAATGTGACTCGTAAAGTTTTAGACCCTCAAAAGTTTAAGAAATAAGAGTTTGGTTGAAAAATACTCTAATTCTCCTGTACCCCAAAAAATAAAAGCACTCATTGATTTTCAGAGTAATATATACTGTAATTATTGGTCCGTTCAGTATTATAGGTTTATTAAATATTGCTGCAGGTAAATGTGGGGCTAGTAGTATTAAGTATGTATTTCAAATGTTTATTCATTTCTATACGGTGAGGTAGGATGTGATAGTGACACCATCATGTACTTAGTTATTATAGATTGTATTTTACCCATTAGAATCTGCAAAGTGTCAAGTTACATTAATACATTTTCTTTCAGCCCACACTTGTTAATGACTTAGCTGGTTAAATAAAGGTCAAATAAAATAAAAGCGGTGGAGCTAAAAGTTTAATGTGGCAGAAAGTGAGAGTACCTAAAAAAACAAAAATTGTACTTGATTATTATCGTGACACATTGATACAAACTAATGTGCTTCAACACTTGGTTCTGGATTTTTTGCAAGCAAATTAGTCATATCACAACTGTTCTTTCCCGACTGTGACATTTTGTGTCTCTTCCTGTGCTTTTTGCTGTTTCAAAATAATGAAATAGGTAAATGTGATCAAGCCAAATACATTTAATTTGTGTTGGCCATAATTCAAAATGGCCTGGGCTAAAGTGGTTGTTTTGCTTCCCTGCGCAGACGGGCCTCACTGACGAGCAGCTGGAGTCTCTGAACAGTGTATTCGAGGGCACCTACAAGGCAAAGTATCCCATTGTGGGTTACACGGCGTCACGCATCCTCAATGAGGACGGAAGTCCCAACAAAGACTTCAAACCAGAGGACCAGCCTCATTTTCAAATCAAAGATGAGTTTTAATAACACTTTACCTTTCCATCAGCATTGTGAACAAATCCGCTTTACTTGAAAAAGGTCGCCTCAGCAAACACATTTTGTCCTCATCTACTTGAACTAACGTGATGTTTTTTCTGTCTGTGGGAGCTTTAGTCTCAAATCAGTCTCAAAATTCACAAATGCATTTTGGAATTTATATGTAAATGACTCTTTCCACCAAAATATTTCTTTTTCTATATGAATGTAAAAAGAATCCACATGTAAATGAATAAGGTTCACATATGTATTTCTGATGCTCGCACACATATTTCTTGTTTTAAAGATACACTGTGGAAATCCACAAATACACGTGTGTAAATAAACTTGCAATTTCCATCAGAAACATTTTGCGCCCCTCTGTGATTGAGTTTGACACCCCTGCCATACACAAACATCATTTAATGTGATTGTACACAAAAATATAAAACACTTATTTAGCTAGTCAGAAATCAAAAAACTCTTATATTTTTTGGATTTAGATATTGGTGCCATCATAATTCCATCCATCCTTAAGTCTATAAAATGTCCGGAAATGGAACACCAAAAATACTCAATTGAAGGTGATTAACTGTGGAATATTTTGAGCTCATGTGCAGAATCTGTCTGTTTTTTTTTTTGTTTGTTTGTTTGTTTTATAATTAAAGCCTGCAAACTTCCCAGAGTGTGCTTCACTTGAGTTGTAACACCTCAGAATGTTATCTCGATCTCGGGATTGTTTTATGACAGCCCATGCGAGTCACCTCTAAACAGGCGACATGAAGAGTGCGTCTCCTTGCTGCGATCAAAGGTCACTGTGGTTAAGCTGCTGGGACAGGTGATTGTCTCTGGGTGGAGTCGTGCACGTCCCTGCCCAGTGGTCACAGCGGACATGAGCCCGTGCGATAACAACCAAGCTGAACCTCCCACTTCACCGTGAGCGTTCCGCAGCCGAGTTCAAAGGACGTACGCCCTGCCCTTGAGTCTTGCCTGCGAGAGTGGAGCTACGCTCTTTATCAGGGGGAGGTCCAGCTGGGAGTCGGCCACTGCAACCTCAGTCAGCCTGGGAACCACTGTCTTCTGCTTGAGCTCGCCCACCAACCTGAGCCAGGATGCCCAGAATGGTAAGACCCTCTCGATTTCAGCTGTCACCAAGCTTCCTCTTCCTGGTCCGAGGTTGAAAGATTACGTTACGAGGGCTATTAGAATGTTTATGCCTTTATGGTGACAGACCATTAACATAAATTTAAGAATCTGCCATGCATATTTTCACAGTTTTAGTCAGATTTTGTTTCAGCGTTCAAGCTGGTGAGTTTATGAAAGAGGCACCTGTCGTTCTTGACATTTACTCATTAACCAAATATAGAGTTTGACCCATGCTGCACGCATTCCTGGTAGGAAAAAAAAAACGCTAACTGAAATGGTTCTTCATGGCTGGAACTGGGCTGTTATCATGGTAACTCCATCTGGTGAAGTTAAGAGTGACTTTCAACCCAGAACTCATGACTCCATGGTTTTATAGCACCACCTTGCACACTTTGATTTTCCTAATACAAGCCGCAAGAATCAATCCCGCGCCCGAAACAAAAGCAGCCATTTAGCGTTTGTTCGCTGCGAGCCCTAAATGCTCGAGTATTCAACATCGGTGTGTAGGAGAAGTGATAGGAAAAGTGGTCTCGACTGCAACTCTGTGCTTCACAGGTCATTCTGGCCTCCGTCTCTGGTTGACCGACTTCAGCTCGAAATCAAAGTGTTGTCATGTTGTTCTGCTTTGACTGTGGGACATTCCTGTGGAAAAGTGGAGAATTATGGTTTAGATGCTAACAATTAAACATGAAAAATATAATCAAAGGAAAAAATATTGACGAGTAGCAGTGGATTGCAGCCTCCATGATGGTGGTTAATCGTCACTTATTACCGCAAAGGTCGAGCTGTGACTCACAGTGAGGAATGCACCAGCAGGATGTAAGAGAGTTGAGAAGTTCTCTTAAGAAGGCAATAATTGAAAGCCGGGAGACAACTGAGGAACATGTTCTAGTTTTTGCTGCCCAGGTTCACTGGGGTTATCTTTATGACGCCCAGGGTGTAACTTCATAAAATGGTTGTGTAACTCCCACAGGCTCAGCCTGACCTGGTCATGCAGTTCTCTGATGTTTGTCGTAGGAGAATATTGAGACTAATCCTTTTTTGCTTTTGTTTTTTTTTTGGTGTTGTGGATTGGTCATTTTATTTGTGTGTCAGATTTGTGGGAACTTAATCTCGCTTTTTATAGCAGGGGTTAATCTTACAAATGGCTAATGGCAGCCTGGCAAGCAGCGAGTGTTTTGATGTTTTAATCTGCAAATGAGCAACCTTGTGGCACTTTGCAAGGGGAGTCCAAAGTCTAATTAGATAGTGAGCAATTATGGTTTATGAACAATCCACAGCTCCACATCATGTTTTTTCCCAAGAAAAAAGGTTGTGATTCATAACGTGATCACAAAAGCAAATACGCCCAAATTCAGAGGAAAAAAATGGCCCTAAAATTAAATTAAATATGTACGCTTGGTGAAAAATGTTGCGAAATAATTTAGAAGGCTCATTAAAGAGAACATTTTTGTTGTCGTGTCTCATTTTTAAATTTTTTTTTTTTCCTCTGTAGGTCAATGTGCGCGTCACTAGTATGGACGCGGAGCTGGAGTTTTCCTTCAACCCCAACACCACAGGGAAGCAGCTCTTCGACCAGGTCTGTGAGTGACAGTGTGGACACAGCAGAACTATGGGACCAAAGTTGTGTTAGTCAGGAATTTTAATCTCTGCCATTGCACCTGACACATTTCTGTGCGTGTCTAACCAGCATGTCAAAGCACTGTAACTTGTGAGAAAACAAAAAATAGTAGAAATGTCGTCATCGGCCACCACATTGACACTGTGTCAATAGTAATTACTATTACTATTCTTTTTTATCTTAGTCTTTTGCAATGTCTTCAAATTGTGATGAAACTTTTGTTGCGTCATCCATTTTTATTATAAGATGCAATATTTATCGTATCATGCACTATAATGTAACAGATCATATTTCTTTTTTCTAACCCAGTGGGTTAGAAATTTAATCTGACCCAATTCTGCTGATAACTACAGCTTTTAAGTAAATTTAGTGGAGTAAAAACTAAGCATGAGTAGTTATTTCCCTAACTAGTGACATTGTAGAACTTTTCCTGGTTTAAAAAAAAATCCTTTCATAGATACAATCCATGTCAGAGTCATGTTTTTAACTGAGGGTGGATGATTCACGTCCTTTCTTACGCTTCACGAAACCCTTCAAAACCTTGTTAAAAAAATCCCTGCCCAAACAACAAGGCGGCCTTCTCTGCGCCTGAAAAGTTTACATATTAATGCAACCCGCCCAGAAGTAACTCGTACTAAATATGACATCAGTGCACAGCTGTGTAGCATTTCCCTGCAAGCTGACTGCTCTGGTTGTTCACGGTGACAGCATCATACGTGTTTGCATTGTCCGGACTCTGTGCTGTAAAATGAGCCGGTTTCTTGTCCGTGTAGCGAAGGAGGTGGAGATCCTTGGCTCACTGGTCCTCTGCTCCTCTCTCAGGTTGCCAGGACCATCGGACTGCGTGAGACTTGGTACTTCGGGCTGCAGTTTGTGGACGCCAAAGGATTCATCACGTGGCTGAACTCTGAAAAGAAGGTCAAAATCAGCGTTTTCACTGAATTTTCATTGAATTTTATCAGCAGTCAAACAATATTGATGATAATCAGAAAAATGCTGAATATTGAATCTGATAACCCTAAACGTGGTTGATTAGCATTCAGCCTATACAGTAATATAATCACCACACAGTTTCTTTCTGGATTACTCATATTGAGTGTTTCATTACAGTTATGCAGGCGTACGTATGTTAATGTTCCTGCCAAGGTGCGAATGGATGAGGAATAAAGGCCTGTCTCGTATATAAGCCTGCTTCCATTTACAGGCCTGGTGTCATCTGCAGTTAAAGGCCCGGTTCTCTATTAGGGAGTTTCACTTTTGTCTTGCCAGCCTGTGTACTCTACCCTACCCCACACTTCCATATTCTTTTATCATATGTGCTCTGCTCTACTCTGCTCAGGTGACGCACCAGGAGGTGAAGAAGGAGACTCCACTGCAGTTTAAACTGAGGTCCAAGTTTTACCCTGAGGACGCGGCCGACGAGCTGATCCAGGACATCACCCGGAAGCTTTTCTTCCTGCAGTTGAGGGAGGACATTCTGTCAGACGCCATCTACTGCCCTCCAGAGACCGCTGTGCTTCTGGCCTCGTACGCCGTCCAGTCCAAGTATGGACCGTTCATAAAGTCGGAGAACCATCCAGGTTACCTGTCTAAGGAGCGGCTGTTGTCCAATAGGTGGGTGTGAGTTAGGTTGATGGATGATATTTTACTTTCTGCTCTATACTTTCTGAGAGTTCAGCCCAATTCAGATTATTCTAAAATATAGGATAAAGCAACACTGGTTTACTGGTGACCCACCATTTGCATATTTGTACAACCAGGTTAACCAAGGATGATTTCTCACCCTGTTATGTTATAAATTGTTTCAAAGGCCTAATATTGTGAAGGAACACGTGTTAAAAGTTAAGTGGAAGAGCTACATGGGGCGGTTTAAATGTTGATCTCTGCTTATTCACCGAAATAAAAGACTCGATTATGAACGCACGCCCTATTACGTAATCTCAATTGCCACTAAATATCTGACCAGACAGGAAAGTCACAAACATGCAGCGTGTGTTTCATTTAGCTCTGTAGGTATACCCGGACTAGTTTCATTTTCCGCAGTGGGTTGCTGATAACTTGTTTCTCCTCTCAGAGTGCTGGAACAACACAAGCTGTCCAGTCATCAGTGGGAGGACAGAATCCAGGTTTGGCACGAAGAGCATGGATCGATGCTGAAGTAAGTGAAAAATGTAGCTGGATAACATGCATTATGAGTCCAACTGGTGACCGTTTGACTCTTATCTACTCTACTGTTTATATTACACTATAGGTTAGTTTGTAGCAGAAGAACATTTTTAAGGAAACTGTGCGTCCTCTTCCTGTAGTTTCCACTTTCAGCCACAGGGGCCGCTGCTGTGCAAATGTTTAAAGCCCTTCCTCTCCCTCCATGTTTTCACTTTGGTTTTCATATCATTCATTGAAACTATAACCTATGTGTTTTATTTTTTTAAACAAAAAAAAAAAAAAAAAAGCTGGACGCAACATAGGTTGACGTAATTAACAATTAGGTGAAGTAGCAAAATTTCAAGTAAAAAGTCCACGTCTAATCTGCTAATTGACTGTGAAATTTTGTGAATGAATTTCTGCTGTAAAAATGGGTCTATTGAGTTAGAATTAGGGCAGGAAAGTGTCTTTTTTTCTTTTTTTCTTTTTGCCTTTTCTTTCATTGTCGTTACTGAAACGTGTTCTTGTTGTGATTGCCACAACAAAGTTTTACACTTCTTGAAGGAGAGACCTGTGCTGGTGGTTTCTGTATTCCTGTAGTTATATGACTTTAGAAACTTTAATTACCCCAATTTGAATAAGAGCAGCCTCCCTGAGGTAAATTGGTTTCGGCAGTAATATTGCTGCCTAGCAACAATTTTAACAAAACATACACTGCACTGCCCTTTTTTGTATCTTCTGCTCTTTGCATTTTGTAACCTGCAAACTGAACTCTGCCTGATCAGGTTTAACTTTATGAATTTATTAATATGATATGTTTCATATTTAATAACTAATACACAATGTAGAGGCATGCAGAGGACCAAAAAAGCTTCCTAAACATGAATATTTTTATATCAAAACAACAACTCAGAAGCCAAATTGCGGTTTTTGAGATCCCTTACTAGCTAGAGTAAAAGATATATAAATTAATTGGATATTGATTGATATCATAAACAGTTAAACCAAGTTGCGTGGACTCCTCCATGTTTCCATCTGTCTCTTAACAGGGATGAGGCCATAATGGAGTACCTGAAGATCGCCCAGGACCTGGAAATGTACGGGGTGAACTACTTTGACATCAAGAACAAGAAGGGCACAGAGCTGTGGTTGGGAGTCGACGCTCTGGGACTGAACATCTACGAGAAGCAGGACAAGTGAGTCAAAGAGTCAGTGACTTGTCGCGTCATGAGTGGATGACCCGCAGTTGTAGACGGGGGAGAGCAGCACACGTTCAGTCATCGACCTCTGCTGCCTTCCCTTCCAGCCGGTCAAGTTTGACTGCATGGCTGTTGTTTTGAAGGGGCCACTGACCTCATTCTCCTGGTTCCATTACAAGGTTTTCAGTGAAACCTTCAGACCACTTCCTGCTTGTGAATATTCCACAAAATCAAGCCTCTGAATCACACGTTTCTCCATCCTCTAGGCTGACTCCCAAGATTGGATTCCCCTGGAGTGAAATTCGAAATATTTCATTCAGTGACAAGAAATTCACCATCAAGCCCATAGATAAGAAATCTAATGTAAGTGTGCTACGAATCTTACGATCCAATCTCAAATCTTGGTTTGTATTTGTAAAGGTTTTAGATGGGAATGCAGACTTGCATTGTGGCGCAGCGTTACAGAAAAATGGGATTAAGTGGAACATAAAGTTGAGCATTGCAGAAAATGCAGGTATTCATGGTTACATTTGACATTTGTTTTGGGTATTGAAGGGACACTTCCCCCCAAAGTTGCCAAGTTTTAGAGAATTCAACTGTAGAGATGTTTGCCTCTTCTTGAATATTGAGAAATACATGATGCTCAATTCATTTCAGAAATTACTTTTGAATCAAATGTGACTTTCTAGAAATCATGACCTAGTTACTCGCAATAATTTATACACTCTTTTCATTCCACGGACCTACATCATAACACCATGCAGTGGGAATCGTGTGTATTCTAATGGACAGCAAGCTAATTGTCATTATAACATTAGCGGGCACATTAGCTATCTTAGTTAGCTTGCACCTCATCCATGAATAGTTGAGCTGGGCCTTTCTGTATGGAAAGATTGGAGTTCATGAAAGTGGTCACCATAATTCTGTGAAAATATCTTGAGCAACTCGGATATGATTTCCGAAAGAGGTATTGCATTAAATTTCATAAGATTTTTTAATGCTTAAATCACCACAAAAGATGTCGTTTTGTTGTATTCAAAAGGAGGCAGACATCAGATACCAAAACAAACTAGATGGCTATAAAAGGTAAGAGGGAAACATACTGTATGTATTTTTGATGTGGTGGTGAACTTCGTCTTTATTAAAACTAGTGCATTTACTTCAAAAATTAACTTTTTTTGTACTGTATGCTAGATTCATTGAATGTAAAGTGAAATACTTAAAGCCTTTTCTTTTCTAATTTTGATCATTACATTTTATACACTTACAGTGAAATATTCTAATATTTTGAGATAGTTATCAAAATTGCAAATTGCTTGAAACATTTTAGTTACTGTGTAATGTTTTTACAATATATTAAAATGTTCACTTTGTTGAGTAACTAATGAAAAATCAGGATATTCAAGTTTTTTGAGCTCTACTTTGTATATTGTATGGAAGTGAATTAGGGCCAAGCATGAGAAAAAGTTACGATTAAAGGAGTTACGTTAAGATTTTTTATATTATGCGCTTAAAGAAAAAAGTCGAAACATGAAAGAAAAAGTTGAAATGTCGAGAATAATGTTGGAATAAAATTTCACAAATAAAGTGGAAATGTTGTGAATGTAAAGTCAAATTTAAGACTACAAAACACCTCGTATAGGTTAACTGGAGAAACTGTACTTCAGAATTGGCTTCAGTAGCAAAGGAAGTATTTCTCTTTTAGCCCATAAGGGCAGTGTAGTTATCAGTATGAGGACTTTGAAGAGATTGTGCCCAAAACACGTCTCTACAGAAGGACGTCTGGATTCTGCAAGCTGAAATAAAATCTAATGGACGAATACAAGGGTATCCATGGTTACACCTGCATGCAGTTCAGAGGGGACACGTAGCATCATGACACCCAATACGACAGTTGATCAAGGTTTTTGATCCTGAGAGATGTGGAGCTCAGGCAGGCGCGGTGTTTGAGACTTTATTCTCAAAAATTGTATTTAAACACTATTCTCGACATGTTGTCTTTTTTTTTCTCAAATTGCATTATGAAAAATCTCTTTGTCCTCTCATAATATTTTTCTCATGCCTGGCACTAATCCTCCTCCATACATTAGGGTAACTCTGGACTTCTTATAGTAAAGTTTAGTTAAGGTCGAATAATCTCTGTTAGCTAACACCTCCAAAGCCGTGTTGCACCCAAAAAAAGCAGCCAAAACTAATCCTTGTGTACATTTAGGATATTAAGTTTAAAACTTTACATTAATAAAAGCGACCCTTATACAGTAAATGCTATTTGAGTAAATGCACATTTCACGATAGCTCCTAGTTTGGTGAAATAACTTTCATGATCAAGCCTTTTTGTCTGTGTGAGAATTCGTTTGGATTTAAAGGTGTTGTTCAGGGGTCAAGAGATGAATTTTGGATGTCGCCCAAGCAGCTCAACTGTCCCCTCCCCCCTTTTCTTTCCAAGGATTTTATATTCTACGCCCCACGACTGCGGGTCAACAAGCGCATCCTGCAGCTGTGCATGGGCAACCACGAGCTGTACATGCGCCGCCGCAAGCCCGACACAATCGAGGTCCAGCAGATGAAGGCTCAGGCCAACGAGGAGAGGCTGCAGAAAAAGCTGGAGCGGTACGGGGAGAGTCACACTTCCTCTGCCCTGCTGGGGTGGCTTCCTCAGGATTTGAATTCAGGCTGTGATCAATCAGCCCTCTGTTCTGCTTGTTCTGCAGCGATCAGCTGGAGAGGGAGAAGAGGAAGAGGGAGGCCATGGAGAGAGAGAAGATGGACATAGAGAGAGAAAAGAAGGAGCTGATGATGAAACTCTACCAGTATGAGGAGACGACCAAGAGAACAGAGAGGGGTGAGATACACAACTCTAAATGTGATGTTCTCCTCATTAACTATCTGCTGCTGTGGGCAACATAAGTAAGTCAGCAGTAGAAATGATATTGTGTCATAATGTCTCCACCATATAAACAGAACAATGTTCAGTTTTGATGAATATGCGTCTCAATTTAACCCAATAACACCACTCGCTGCAACCTTAATAATTGACATAAAGTACAATTATTACCTGAAAACTAAAAAAATTATAAGCTTCTTTAATGTATAAAATTGTATACAGGTGCAGCTAATGAATTGTTGGGTCAGTGAATGACAAATGTGTTTCATGGCTTTACTGCCCTCTTCGTTTTATGTGCTTGAAATACAAAGAAAAAGTCAAAAAGTTCTGATCACATGGATGCTATTCTCTGGCTCATCTCTATACTAGTAGAAAGGATTTTTTTTAAGTACGCAGTTACTCACGAACATGTTTGTTCAAATAGCCAAGATCAGTATTACAAAATTTAGATTTTACAGGGGTGAAATATCGCGTCTGGTTCAAACATGTATGTCTGAATTATCCAATGCTAGAGCTTGGCACTGTGCAGCGTATAGTAGACTAGTTTAAAAGTCAGAAGAAGACCGAGCAGGTAAGCTGCAGTTTGCTCCGGCTGCAGGAGAGGGGCGGAATGCTGAGGGGTGATGGGGCGGCGCTAAAGCAGCACATTCACAGTTCCCCACAGATTTTAAAGCTACTAAGGGATTTTTTTTTTTCTTTTACAAATGAAAATTTGATTCAAATGAAAAAATGTTTTTAATTGTTAAATCGGAGGCTGGAGGAGGACTGCTTTGTGGCTGTGGCTGGAGTACCCTGAATTAGATAGGGACTTGTTTAAAAAAGTAAAAACCCTCAAATTATTATGGATCATTATTAAAAAAATCAGTGGATTGTAATAATCCAAAAATGCTCTGTGATGATTAAAAGGGAAAGATATTTACGTTATTCAAACTTATGCTTGTTTTTACTATATTTTTCCTAGTGAAATACTGCATACTGCATACATTTGTATTATTATACAGTTATTGAATTGTTATAAAAAAGAAAAATAACCAGGACATCGAAAAAGTCATGGTGATTCATTTTTATTTTTTTATTTCACTTACTTTGTGGTGTAGAGCTCCAGGAGCAGCTGGACAGGGCCATGAGGCTGGAGGAGGAGAGGAGGAGGGTGGAGCAGGAGGCAGTCCGGCTGGAGACTGAGAGGATGGAGGCCATAATAGCCAAGGAGGAGCTGGCCAGGCAGGCTGAGGACCAGCTCAAGAGCCAGGAGCAGCTGGTGAGTACACAGTGCAAGAAGCACTCAGATCCTTCACGTGAGGAAGTCGTGACAGAATACTCACTACACGCAACGCGCCTACAGCTAACATAAACACACATTAACTGCTGTAATTGCAATTTGAGCTAAGACCTCTTGTTTTGTGGGGATTTTCCTGCTTTCCTGCAATTATGTTACTGTTATAACTTGAGAAAATTCCCAAGACTCTTTTTTAAAATGAGTCATTATGTTCCTGCACTTAATGCTTATGATTTTATGATGAGTTTATCGGATGTTAAATGTGAAATTCTGTATTTGTAAAGTAAGGCCTGACTACAGCTTTCAGGTAAATGCACCTGAATTTAAAGTGCTGCATAGAGCTGCAATGTTTAATTGATTAGTCTATTGAAAGGAAATTAATCGAAAACTATCTTGATAATGAAATAGCTGTTTTAGTAAACATTTTCAAGCAAAAATGTCAAACGTTTGCTGGTTCCAGATTCTTAAGTGTCAGGATTCGCAGCTTTTCTTTGTCATTTGTAACAGAAAATGAAGATGGTTTTTTTTTTAGCAGTTGGTTGGAGTAAAGAAGCCATCTTAGGACGTCACTTTGGCCTCTAAAATAATTGAAATGTTATTTTTTTGAAAATTCATGTAAAGTAGATAATTAACGGTGAACATAAACGGCAGAATAATTGAGGATTAGTGTTGTATTGTAATCAAACTATTATACCCATAAAGGCCATTTTCTTATTTCTTTATTAATTCACGTTTTTAATGTACTTGCATACAACTGGATACAGCAAAGACAGCAGATCTTTTACATCCAATGTTTACAGCTCAAACTCAGCTTTTTTAGCTGCTGGACAAGGCTCATCATCAATCAGTACTAAAATGAACATGGATCATTGGGTCCACAGGTGAAAATTCCTTGTGAATCATATCTCTACTCACATGGTGGAGGGTTTAACTGGTGCAATGGTTTAACTCTTCACAAAAACTGTGGAACGTTTGAACATAGTTGTGCATAATGTATAATAAATGTATTTAAAAGTTCTTTGTTAGAGACTTTGTTAGGGTAGAAAAACACACACAGCCAAATGTTAAATGAGGTAAAATGGTGACTTCCAGTTGTAGCTGTTTGATCTCCAGTTTGAGTTTGTTGAGGTAAACAGGTTTTTGGGATTGTTTGATGACACGATTCATGCACACCCTCCTGCAGGCTGCAGAGTTGTCTGACTACAGTGCCAAGATCCTTCTGCTGGAGGAGGCCAAGAGGGCCAAGGAGGAAGAGGCTGAGTCACAGCACAGGAAGGTGAGTCGGGGTCGGAGGACACAAAGATTACCTGGAATTTGTTTTGGGTTTTTTTATGTCACCTGCAGGTATCTACCCCACCTTAGCAGACACTTACAATAACAATAATAATAAACTATATTTGTATAGCACCTTCACACAAGAGATGTAGCTCAAAGTGCTTTACAACAAAGAGGTTGCCCACAGCCAATTCTACACAGTCCAAATCTGGCACTAGCCTGGTACGTTCGGGACACGATCCCTCTTGAAGGAACCTTGGGACCATTCACTGTTTTCCCCATAGATCAATAGTTAAATAAAAGCAGACAGTAAAACTAAAAGCAGTGCAACAAAGTGCAGATGTTGGTGTTTATGAGCACATCAACTCACAGCATTCCTTTTAAAGTATCTGGCCAGATGTTGACTAACCCAACCCCGTCCTCTCCCTGCCAGGCCCTAGAGTTGGAGGAGAATCTGATTAAGACAAAGGAGGAGCTGCACAGCTTGATGACCTCTAACTCCGCTCCGGCCGCTTCCTCCTCCTCCTCCTCGGACAGCGAGAGTGACCACGAGCACAGCGAGGAGAACAGCACCTACAGCGCCGAGCTGCAGACGCAGGGCATCCACGAACAACGCCAGGAGGTGGACCGACTCACCGAGGCCGAGAAGAACGAGCGCCTGCAGGCCAAGCTGATGGTGAGTTCAGGGTCTCTTTAGGGGTGTCATATTTTATATACCAGAAATGTGAATAAAGTAAATGATAAGAAAGTTTAACTCTGTTGAAAAGAGATGAGAGATGAAAGATCAAATCACAGTAGTTAAGGCAGTGTAATGAGGCAGCAAGAAGGTGATTTAACACATGTACCAAATGAAATATTGCAGTGCAGATTTATTCTCATTTTGACTGAAATGTGAGAAAAAATATATTATGTTGATGATCGTGAAAGTGGAGCAAAATGAGTGTTGAGAGCTGCTATAGTTTTGGGTTATGTATTGTAGGTCTTGCAGCATAAAAATGAACCTCCAGATATGTTTACAACATAGAAAATATGATGATTACAATATTCATTCATTTCTGATATAAAGAAAAAACGCCCAATATACCTCTTTAAAAACATTTTTACAAAGATACAGTATACTCTTCAAAAATCCAAATCTGTGAATGTACAAATGAGTCTCATTTTATTACCGGTAGACGCAGGAAAGTTGTATATTGGATGACAAGAGAAACAAACAATATATAGACCTTAAAAAATCCATCTCAGCCGTGACTTATGGCCCACAAGAAATGTGTGTGTGACACGTTTCCACGGATGCTCCATATAATCTATCAGCTCCTGTTTGTTACTTTGAGATGCATTTTTCACATCGCAGCAAATTTTCGGGCGCATGTAGAGACGTTTTCAGAAAACGACTGTTCAGTTGCTTAGGGGATTTTCCACAGTCGAACACCAGATGGGGAACTTGAGGACATCCCTATAGGGAGAGAAAGAGTCTCCATCTGGCCGCGGCATTTTGCACTGATGCTCCACAATCAAAAGGGAGAAATTCATCTGACCAGCAGCGGGTCAGCACAGCAGAATGTATTGTGTCCACCAGACAGACAGGTTGTGTTATGATAAGGGGAGCTTTATTGAACTGCAGTCGCAACCTTATTCTCCAAAAAAAACCGAGAGTCACTCTGAGGAATGAAACTTTGACATAAGTTACACAGCCGTGATGTTTTAATAACTGGAGTCTCTTCCCTCCGCAGGCCCTGAGCTCAGAGCTGGAACAAGCCCAGCACGACAACACGAAGACCCTGTACGACCTGCTCCACGCCGAGAACGTCCGGGCCGGCCGGGACAAGTACAAGACCCTGCGTCAGATCCGCCAGGGCAACACCAAACAGAGGGTCGACGAGTTCGAGGCCCTTTAGGAAACGTGTGAGACCAGAAGAGTTCTCCCACATACCTCATGAAGGCGCTGTTCAACTATGTTTTTTCCAAGTAAGGTGTGACATAATTGTAGCCACGCCTGATTTTCAAAGAGCCAGAGAAACACGGAGCTGATCTGTGTAGCAGTACCTACATGAGTTTTATTTAATTGGTTTATCTTTCACGTGAAGGCACTGTTTTGTTTTGTTTTTCTTCTTCGTAGCACTTAAACGTCTCCATTGTGCAGTTCAGTCGCATTTAAAGGAAGCGATTCCGTTCCTGATACTGTGCCAACGAGGCGCAGTGAGGTGTGAGGTGTACTGCAGAAATTAAATATGAACGATCAGTGAAGCTACCCCCAGTTTGGCTGTGAGGTGTTGTCATTCCAGCAGACGTTCAGATTAAATTAGATTTACTTCATGAATGTCTAATTGCATCACTGACTTGTAGAAACAATCTCTGTTATTACTTGTGATCTGAATTGATCTACTTGTGATCTACTCGTGAATTGATCGTCTTTAAATATGTGAAACACGTTCCTGAAGCCTGACATCCCATCTTTATGTTATGTCCCATAAAAGCCTAAACATATTAAATGTAACCTAACATAAGATAAAAGAAAATAAAATCAAATTTTGTGTTGATAAATTACAAACAATAGTGTATTTCACTGATTTGAATGTGTCTGGGGTGATGTTACATAATTGGTTCGATAATTTCACCTTCTCCGCAGAGGTAGAAAATGAACTATTGCTCTTTCTGTACTATTTCTGATTGGACGCACAGTTTGCTTTTAGCATGCCGTTACAGTTATTTGAATATTCTTCTGCTTTGAATTTTACCATCCTGAATTTAAATGTAATGTCACGATTTCAGATCAAATCTACACATGATTCATTCTTCTAGTTTTTTAAAAAGAAGTAAATGAAGCCACACACTGTTCCTTTTCACAGATATTATATAACTTTCTGTTGCACAGAAGCTCATGAAATTGACCATCCAGATATTCAACATTTTTCATCGGGTATTTTGTTGTTTTATCGCCCCTGTCGATCTCCAGGTGTAGGTTTCGCTTGTCCTTACCTGCCTCTTACATGATTTTCATTCCCAGGTCGTAAAATACTGACGCTTTGAAGCGTCCGTATGTAACGTGATAAAGTGCCCTCTAAGTGCCTCTCAAACATTATGTCCACCACCGCATTCCGCCTTTAAATTCTCACTGCTCTTTCTGACAGCTCTGCTGGTCTTTCTCTCTCTTTTGTATTTGTAGTTTAAATTTTTATTGAATTCCAGAACTCATAACTTCAATATATTGAAGGAAAATAAATAAAAACAAGTCAATAATAGTACAATGGATAACCACAACCAATGTTCACGTGGAGGTCAGAAATATACCGTCCAAATCTGTCCTGAAATCTAATCAAGATTCTCATCCACCTTTATTTGAGTCCACAAAAAAAAGTCCCCAAGAGGTCCTTCAAGGCCGGAGGTTCATCTGTTTTCCAGTGTCTCGAGATAATACTGGAAGCTTTGGCAAAACCGACCATAACGGCAGAAAATGCCCCTTTCGAAATGTTTGGTATTTGAGATGTGTCACCAATTAAAACAGGAGTGAGTGGAATTGTTGAACCATACCAGCCACTCAATACTCCCACAACTCGCATCCAAAAAGGTGTTACATATGCACATTCCCACATACAGTGCAGGAAAGTTCGATTTCACATTTCCAACATACATGGTCCTTCATCAGTTTGATCATGTGGAGTCGGTAATATCTATGTATGATTTTACCACCGGTGTTCTTCAAACTAAAGCCTTTTTTTGTGTGTGTTTGCATCTTTTCATTTTTGAAAATGACTCTAGTATGGAGCTCAGACACTAGGACCATTTACCTTGAAAAGGCTGCAACGATGCAGCAGCACTGTAGAGCAAAAACTGCACTCACAATGTTCTGATTATTAAGTCTTCGGTAACGTGGAGTGGATACCTACAGGTATCCAGACACTTACACTTCAAAAAAAGTCATTTAGAGCCTGAAAGAACAGGAAATAGGGCTCAGGTTTTAAAAAAAAATACCAGTGTCATTACTTCTATGTTTGTATATACAGACACTCCAAAGTGTCCATATTTGACAATCTCAAAGCGAGACCCAAGAATAAACTCTGTTACTCATTATACCACTGGTGGACCTGTTGTCCTGATGTTTGAGAAAGTGCTGCAGTTGCACTGTCTTGGACGCCTCTGTGGTAGATAAAACATGAAAGTGTGCGCACAAGCAAAGCAATTAAGTCTGGATAAAACATGACCCAAACACCACCGCTACACCTTTAACACTCTCACGACCCCCACACCTCCACCTGTGAGAGCAGACCCTGGATGACCCTGCTGACATCATCACGCTGGCTTGGCACTCCGACACTAACCTTCACGTGTGACACCCGCCGTTGTCGCACAATGAAACCGTGCACGCCTGCGTGACACAAGTTTTGTTGGAGGCCCGTTCACCCAAGAAAAGGATGGTACTTTTAAATATTTACCCAGCCCAAACGATGGCTATCTTAAGGTTGCTAGACAACTTGAAGCCTGTAGAGCAAGTCTGTTTAAATAGCCACTGGGTAAATATTTTATCTGCGAGCGACACACATGTGGCCTGTCACACTGGAAGGAGTATTTGACAAAGCTCCGGACGATCAGTGGGCGGAACGGTGAGATAAACACAAGAACGACTTATTTTGGCCTGGGGGGGGGCGGGGCTGTGAGGGTGGGCACTGGCTCCAAGTAAACCCGCCCCTGGCCGGCTGTGGGATTGCCCTGTGTTTCTCTTCCTTTCAGCGGGATCTAAATATAAGTCAGTGACAAATATGCCAAATACAGTTACAGCAACCCAACTGTGATGTGGGGGTGGTGCTGAGAGAACAAGCTCCCTCTCCAGAAGTCTCCCCGCCCCCCCCCACCCCCAGGATCTGTTGGATCCGCGCGTCCGGGAGCAGAAGGACGCAGAGCAGCTCGCACCTGCACTTTATTCCCACTCTTACCATGAAGAGACAAAACGCCCGGACGCTCGGCCTCATCATCAGCATCCTCACCTACCTGCTGGTGGGAGCCGCCGTGTTCGAGAGCCTGGAGTCGCGGCACGAGAGGAGCCACAAGAGGAAGCTCGACGCCAGAAAGTTCGAGCTCATGCGCAAATACAACTTGACCAAAGAGAACTTCGAGGAGCTGGAGCACGTCGTGCTGCAGCTCAAGCCTCACAAAGCCGGGGTCCAGTGGAAGTTCGCCGGCTCCTTTTACTTCGCCATCACTGTGATCACCACGATAGGTGAGCCTCGGTGTCGGGGGGGTGGAGGGGAGTCTGTTTAGCTAAAAAGAAAAAAGAAGCATATTAACAGCCGCTGTGCTGCTTTAAGACCAAAACGTTTATCCATGCAAAAAAAAAGGAAGAAGAAGGTTTAACCTGTGTCCCAATTTCACAACGACAAAAAGCAGAAATGACATTATGTTTCTTAAATTTTCGGCCCTTCAAAATGAACAGAAAACATTCTGTGTCGCAATCCTGGAAAGAAAAAAAACTTTTTTTAATTGGAGAATTCTGGTATTTTCCAACCTAAGCTCGGTTTCATGAACTTTTAGCCCCCAAATTTCACTAACAATTGTTTTAGTGGAAAATTTTGGTCACTTGGAGCATGAAACTCAACACTGCGATGGCAGAGGGATCCAAAACATTGGAAATGAAATGAGTTTTTTTTTCACCACTAATTAATTACAAAGTGTCTTTTCAAGCTGTTATTTCAAATACTGGAGTGTTTTGTGACTCAATAACTGTAAAGAAACAGTATCAAGCCAGTCATTTACCATAGAAGAACTATTTTCAGCTGCTTTACGATATTTTCGACACGAATAAACAAATTCATAGAGTTTTGTTTTAATTTGACTTTGTTTCTTGTGAATATTTATATATTTTGAGCATGTTGGTGTTGAGTAAAGCTATTTATTTCCAGTCTCTTGACTTGGATTGTGTAGCCTTTAACTGGAGTAATTTTAGAGGAAAAGAAATGTGTGAAATTAACCTGACCTTTGTTATGTGAGGCCGTCCAGATGCTTTTTACATTTACTCTTATTTTAAATTTCCTCGCAAAACGACCTGGGGATGTTTGATATCTTCTTGCGTTCTCGTTTAGCAAACGGAAAAAAAAAAGGAATTTTTTTTTTTTTTTTTTTTTTTTTTTTTCAAATTCAAAATGGATGAAGAAATATACTGAAGTAAGAGATATATTCATAACGTCAGTCTGTTCTGGTCATAGAGCTTCTCTGGTCGTCAACAGGTAGTTTAAAGTTGTCTTTAGAAACAGCAGCCGACAAATCCCACACGGAATATCTTTAGTTTTAAAACACATCTTTGATAAAACTTTATTCTCAAATGAATATCTACAAATTTAAACATAATGACCATGTATCGTTAACTGTATGACATGTGAGTTTTATAAAATATCAGGATTATCCTTACTAAAAACACCAGGTGTAGTTTGAGCTTAGTTGTAAAATGAAAACACTATTACAGCAAATACAGATAAATCTCTAAATGTGTGGCTCAGTATCTGCCGTTACTATGAGGCGCTTTTATTTCCAGATGACACCAGTGTGGGAGGTAAAAATGAATAAAAGTAGAGTCAAGCTGAATGGGATCTAGTGGGACTGTGGGCTGGTTTCCTGTGACGTTAAGCGATTTATTTTCACAAAAGTGCTTCACCGCCACACAGAACCTCAGCGCTGCTTCTCAGCCAACATGTGCGATGTCCTCTCACCCAGGTTACGGCCACGCGGCGCCCAGCACCGACTCAGGGAAAGTGTTCTGCATGTTCTACGCCCTCCTGGGGATCCCGCTGACCCTGGTCATGTTCCAGAGCCTGGGTGAGCGCATCAACACGTTCGTCAGGTACCTGCTGCACCAAGCCAAGAAGTGCCTGGGAATGCGTCAGACCGAGGTCTCCATGGCAAACATGGTGACCGTGGGCTTCTTCTCCTGCATGAGCACCCTGTGCGTGGGAGCCGGCGCGTTCTCCCACTGTGAGGGGTGGAGCTTCCTGCACGCCTTTTACTACTGCTTCATCACGCTCACCACGATCGGGTTTGGCGACTATGTGGCCCTGCAGAGGGACAACGCGCTGCAGAACGACCCCCGCTACGTGGCTTTCTGCTTCGTGTACATCCTGATGGGCCTGACGGTGATCGGCGCGTTCCTGAACCTGGTCGTGCTCCGCTTCCTGACCATGAACACCGAAGACGAGCGGAGGGACGCCAAGCAGAGGGCCTTACTGTCCATCGGCAAGCCCAGAGGAGAGGTGGCTCATCTCTTACCGGTCTCGGCTTCGACCTCTTCCGCACCCGCGGCAGACGACATTACGAAGGCGAGAGATTTAAAAGGTGTCTACACAGAGGTGCTGCACTTCCAGACTTTATGCTCCTGTTTGTGGTACAGGAGCAAGGAGAAGCTGCAGGGCTCCACTAGGATCCCCCAGGAGCTGACGTTCTCTGACGCCTACCTGCAGCAGAACAGTAGCTTCCCACACTACATGGAGCCTTTATCGACAGGCTGCGTCTGCAGTCCACGTCAGTGCTCGAGCATAAGCTCCATAACGACGGGCCTGCACATCCTCTCTCCGTTACGGATGTTTAAGAGACGCAGCTCCGTCTAGCCTTTCCATACAGCAGATTGCAGCTCAATGCAATACAGCCACACTGCCAAGGGGGACAGCAGATCCTCGTCGGTCCTCGCAGCAGAGATG
This sequence comes from Mola mola, assembly GCA_001698575.1. Lineage (NCBI taxonomy): Eukaryota > Metazoa > Chordata > Actinopteri > Tetraodontiformes > Molidae > Mola > Mola mola. The sequence goes on along the minus strand of KV751380.1, from coordinate 1,680,630 downwards.
TGATGGCAAGTAGATGTTCGCGGTGCTACAATCTGAGCAAATCAACAGCAGGACAAAAAAAACGGGGAAAGCACATAAAGTATTTGAATAGCAAAGTCTTATTCAAATATCTGCTTGAGGATAAGCAAGGTTTTCGTGTCGGTCTCTAATACAAAGGGTTTCCAGTGCGCTCTAAAACACGGTGAAGTCATCTGGGTCATGACATCAACCTGCTGCAGGTCTTCTTCCATTTGCAGTACAGAGTTGTAGGTCATTTCCCCTGTGCAGGCACAGGCACCTATGACTTGATAATATTTTCTGACACACCGACCGACACTTTTTCATTTTCTGTCCTCATGTACGTTGCCTTATGTTGCCCCAAAAAATGGATTCAAACAAATTGTGATCGTCAGAACTGTACTGAAGTGGCACACGCTGCTAGTTCGGCGTGACTCATCCACTCTGTGCTCTCTGCCCAAAATCACCGGTGCATCAGTCGCAAAAAAAACAAACAAAAAACCCCGCAAAATTACGTAACTTCACAAGTGGAGAAGCTCAAAAAAAGCACGACGACCTATCCCAATGCAGTGAAACTGCACGAAGAAAGAAGCACAGTAACCGTACTCATCCTAACTGACAGAAACTGATGCGTATGTGTTGAACAACGCTACAGAAGCACTACTTGAGAAAATGACATTGGACTTACCTGGTATATTCACTGCAGGGTTACTGAAGGATCTGTGGCTGCTGGTTGGTCACATTAATTGCCATTTGGCACTGCTAGACCCAGATATCAGTAAACGGATGGTCTACTTAGTATTTTGTATTTGTTGCTTTCATCAGGAAGCAGAGTAGGTAACAGTAGGATATCACCCATTATCCAGGTAGGCTTCCTGCTAGTTATTGTGAAAATACAGCCAAGATTGGTAAGATTATCTAAAACTGGCTTTTTGGGCCACACTTTATTTTATTTTATTATTATTATTATTATTATTATTTCTTTAAGCTTTTGAGATTTAGAATAAGGACTTAATTTAAGCGTCAGCAGAAGTTCTCCACCACCATCACTGTGGTACAGGGGATTGAGCTTGTGATATGTCTGTGTAGGTTCTCAGTCATCCAGGTCGAGGTAGTCTTCAGTGCTTTAGTCGAAGGCATCCTGACTTCTTTTTGGTTTTAAAGATGTTTCACCTCTCATTTGAAAAGCTTCTGGAGAAGTGAAAAGTCTTCAAAACAACAACAACATAAAGTCCAGATGCCTTCAACTACAGCACTTGAAGGCTCTTGGGATGTCTGTCTGACATCCCAGCTAACACCTGATTTAAAAACGCTCCGCATCAGTGTCTGCAGATTCATTTTTAGCAGAAACTGCCCATCTTGGTTTCTTTTTTTCACACCCTTGAGTTTGTTTGGTACGGATGTAGACTGTTAACTAATTACCTGGAGCCATCCAGCAACTGTTTATTTTAGATTTACTTGACACTGGACCAAACCCAGCTCTGCAAAGGTTGAAACGATCTTCACCAGCACGACACACCTTTTTCAAAGCAGCAATTTATGCAAGAAACAGCAGGTAAACACAGGCGAGCCCAATGATACTCACTAAGGTTCTGGTCCATTCAGGTTGAATAGAGTCGAGGTGCTGCTGTGGCTTTACTGGATTGGCTCTGCCACATTAAATGGAACGGAGCCTTAAAAAAAATTGTATTCATTACACCTGTGTCAACCTGGGATTTTATGTCAATATAGCTGCCTAAAAGGTCAATTGACGTCACACAGCCAGGCGAGCTAATTCCCCCCGTTTCCAGCCTTAATGCTGTCATCTGCCGGCTCCATGTTCATATTCAGCAAAATCTAAATGACATTTTAGAACTTACTGGTAACAGTTTGTGCACTTTTAAGGATCTGAGGGGCAGATTTTATTTAGCTAGTTTGGACAGAGCCAAGCTTAGCTTTTGGCTGCAGCTCCATACTAATTAAGGCCTCCAGAGGTCTGACTCTACAGCTCTTCAGAAATGCAGCGCGCAGAGCTTCCCAAATCTCATCTGGATCAAACGGGAGATGCAAACTATATAACTAGCAAGCAGTTCGGGAGGGGATTTTCTTTGTAGGGAGAAGGCTTATAATGGCTGGTTGGCAGTCACGGACAATTGTGCCATAAAAGACACGGACTCTCTGAATGAAGGAAAAGGAAAATAAAGAAATGCACCCCCAGATACTATTCCTTATGTTTCTGGGCTTATTTTCTCTGTTTAGCGAGAGGAGACATGATGGCGCCACGTAAAATTTGTGTCCTGTGTCGAGTGTACTGTACTTTACTGACACCTTCTGCAAGTACTGTATTAGTTTTAAACTATAATTACACACATCAGCATAAATGGGTTTCTCTGTTGTGCTTGAAAAAATGACCATTTTTTAACGATGACCAGTTGCAATCTAGCACTTAAATAAACATAGAGTACTTGAATTAACTGCAAAAGCATTTTTTTTCTATCCTATTTTGGAAACGGGTGTCTGTTTTATTGAATCATGACTGGATAACCATCTTGAATGAATAACAGAGAAGATTTATGATATTATAGTCTGTACACAATGTAAGAACTGCATTACATGTTGTCATCCCCATGCTGTTTATCAACGTGCTGCGTGAGAAAAGCCTGCTGAATGTATAGAAATGACTGTTTGGTCCAGATGGTTTCCCCCCGGGGCAATTCTGACTGATGTCCAGTTCCGGACAACCTACAGCAGGTTAGTCACGAATGAAGAGTATGGCGATGTGTCATCGTTTTAGGCAGTATATATTTTTGTTGTAGCCACTGTGTGGTGCATCAGGCAGGGGGACAAAATAACAGAAACACAACCCACACCAGCAGCAAATGCTGCTTTTGGGAAATCTATATTTTATGGATGAATAACATTCAAATAATTCCCCTAAAACTGAGGTATTTGGCTCTAATTATAGGGAAAATATAAATTGATACACTTCTACTAAAGTCTAATTTCTAGTGTGCATACTGTAAATGTTATATTGGTATAGGTGCGAACTTTAATTGTGTTTCTGCTATTGTGTCCGCCTCTGTGTGCTACATGTTTTCTCTTCTGGTTGCTATGAATGTTTTTTTTTTTTTTTTTTTTTTGGGCCATGTAAGCTTTATTTCTGTCAATGTGTTATATACACACATGCATATGTCCTCAGTTTTTCTGTGTTATGTGCTGTTCCTCCCTAATAACTCATTAAAGGCCACATTCTCTTGAATCAGTCCAAAATAATTAAGCACTGTATGTAAATTATGCTCAATATCAGCGGTTCCTGATCATTTTTCATTCATGACAATTTCGAAATTGCATCGCATTGAATTGAATTGCAATGAATAGAGTGATGAGCTCAAGATAAGTAAAACAAAAACAAATTTAAGATACAGTTATTTAAGATAAAGTCTGATGTTGAGTAAATCAACATCAGACTTGTGCAACACTAACAGAATTGTAACATCCTGTGCCTGCCAAAACTGCCTACAGCCATTAGAAGTGCAGAAAAAGGACAACAGAAGGAGTATCCATTTAACAAATCCCTGTATTGCCCCCCTGTGGCTGGAGCATCTGCTGTTTTCCACTTTGGCCATAGACATGAGTATCTATGTCAAAGACAAAAATAGTTCGACTGAGAAGGTCAACTCAGGCATTACATCACTCCTCTGTTTTCAGACCGTCTCTGTCCAGGATCAAATTAAGGGTGTCACTTATTTATGGAAAGTTTGGGCATTTAAATGCACTTGTTATGGCCTTTTTTGTTCTGTGTATGATGGAGATTTTAGATTTTTAATCTTCATTACCTCCTACAACCACTGTCCCCAGTATTTTGTCCTCCAGAAAAGAGGCGTGTGTGTAGTTCCTTCTTTGGAAGAAACACCGTTTCTTATAAATTCTTTTGAAAGTGCTGATACTGATGATAATGTGGTGCTGATGTGCCAAAAGATGAAGAATTTCCCTGTTTTATGAAACCTGTACTGAAGTACAACTTCACAAAGCTCTCCACCTCCCTCATTATGACTAAAATTATGACTTTTTTTCTGATAGCACTTTGACTTTTCTTTTTTCACAATGTTTCCACTTTTCTCTCTTAAAATATTTTAGAGTTTATTCACGTAAATTTGTGACTTTTTCTCGCAGTCTCAGAATTTATTTTTTTTTCTCATTGTGACCTTAATGCTACATCATATCTGTCAATATCAGCTCATTGGACATTAATTATTTATCAACACTTTTTAAAGTAAGTGCAGATCAAAAATATATAGAGATGGAGAAAAATATAGGGAAGCTCTCAACAGGGAAAGCAAGCAGTATATTTCAAAATGAAAGTTATGACAGGGTTAGGCTTAGCTATGCTAAATGAATGCTAACAAAACACTGGTTAATCATGCATCACTGATCTTCAGATAAAATGAAACATAACATTAGCCTACTTAAATATAGTGAATTTGGTTAATTAAAGGTTCTATTTTACTTATCTACACTGTAAAAAAAAAAAAAAAATGAAAATGGTCAAATGACTGGCTGCAACGGTGGGCAAACAAAAACTTTAAAGAAAAATATACTTCAAATAACCAGCAATAACATTAAATTTACAAATATTTTTCTTTAAGGTTCTTCAGAAAAATGTGACAAAAAAGAGACATGTGAACAAGCTGTAGTAGATCTGAGGCGTGAAATCAGTATAACGTCTGAAAAGGTCTGTTGGCAGAATATCAAGGCAACAGGTGGAGGATTTCAGATGTATAATAACCTCCAAGGTTTTCTGATTAATGGGCTCAATTTGTAACATGCTGCCGTGATGAATCATACTACATGTGAACATTCATACAGTAAACTAGCATCATCATTATTTTGGGGGTATGGAGGCGGCCACGTTCACCGTTTAAGTTCATGATGAATTACGCTAAAATTCACAATATTCATCACAAAGTACATACAGAATGTGTCTGACGGACGTGGAAAAAAAGCATTCATGACAAGTTAAACTTTTGATTTTGATGGCACTCATCTCGCTGTAATACACTGAGTCTAAAATTGGAGATATGGATGTCAAACCCTACTTTGCTAGTTGTAAAGTTCCATGTCACTTTGGTCCCAGGGTCACTGGGCCTTGAATAAATTTTGCTTTGTCAGTATAGCTTAAGGGCTCAAAACGTGTCACGTACTGTTTGTGTTTGTGTTTTTGTGGGAAATATTAGATGAAATACAGGACACTTTTTTATAGATATCACTCATGCTTATCTCCTGGGGCAGTGACATTGAGGGTGCTAACTGCCATTAAACCACTGACTGTATATCCTACTGCATCTCAAAAAATTAGAATGTGGTTTCATCACTTATTTAAGAAAGTGAACATTTATTATATTCCACAATCATGACACATAAACTAAAATGTATCAAGGATTTTACTATTTTAGTTTTAGTAATTAATGCCAACAAAAAAAAAATCATATCTCAAATATTCCACTATCTCACTGACGCAGTATAAACCACAATCATCAAATATAAAACAAAAAAAGGCTTTACATAATTCATATGAAGTGTAATGAATAAAGAATATATTAAAGTTTCACAAAAAAAACCTTTTCCCCAATATATTGTAATTTGTTGAGATGCATTAATATAAGAAACCTCAGATGAACCGGGTTAACTCTAACTCCAGCTAATTATCACAGCCCGGAAAATCCTACCTAGTTGATGATTATATCGCCTACTTTTGTTGTATATTTTGTAAATAGTTTCCTATATTCCTGAGTAAACAAGGGCAAAATCGTGCTGGCCAATCCGGCGCACTGCAACTTCAGAAGCACACAAAGGCTGACAAAACAACACTTTCATCAAATTGACAACACACCCAAAAAGTTCACGTGACAACAGATATCCATGTTTCCTGGGGAAAATAAAAAATGAAGGACACGCAGGAAACCCTTATCAAAACTGTTTCCCCTCTCTCTTTTTTTCTTGCTTTCTCTTTTTTTATTGTTTAAATATCTTGATCGCATAAACTATATATTAGTCCAGTCTTCGCATTTTCGTCATTTTTAGCCTCACAAATGGTCCCAAAGCAATGGTGTCCAATGTGTCCATTACTTATATTTTCCTTTGGAAACAAACAAACAAATAAACAAAACCCAAATCTGTACTTGTTTCCTTTTGCTCGTGTTGTCGGAAGTGTTTGAATTGAGTTTTGTGTTTGAGTCGTCAAACTGATGAGGATAATTTCTTCATTTGCCGGGGTTCTATTTTCACGCGCGCGCGTTCGTCAGTCGCAGAAGACTGTGCCTTCTCGGCCACCGTACTCATTATATAATCGCGGTGCGTGCGTCTTCTGACGTCAGTGCACGTCACACACGTGAATTCTTTAACAACAACATCCTGTCGTCCGAAGTCTGCCAACAACATGGACCCGAGAGAGGTGGCCGTCAGCGTGCTGTCCCAGAACAGGGGAGCCGCGCTGCTGGTCGGCGGAGCCGGCGTCGCCCTCCTGGGACTCGGCCTCGTGTATAAATACCTGCGGAGACCGGAGAAAGTTGTCCCCGTGGGAGTCGTGTCGAAGCTCCTCATCCACCCCCTGAAGTCCGGGAAGGCGGTGTCCGTGGAGCTCGCAGAATGCCTGAAAATCGGCCTGAAGTTCGGCCAGCTGCAGGATCGGTGAGTGTGAAGAGCACCAAGGACTCGCCAGGCGTTTACTGACCTGTTTACACAAAAACAACATTGTGCTGTTACCCCGCCACTTTTATTCCATAACTTTGCTTACTTGATGCTTTTCAGAAAACTCCGAAGTAGTTTTCAAATGCACTATTTTTTATTGGCTGTTACATTTATTTTTGCAGTGAAGCACCAAACAAAGAAACAGAGATTATAACAGATGTTGAAATGACCTTAAAATTGACCAGGAGAAGCATTCGACCAGTATTGTCATTTATTTGTTTATTTCTAAGAAAAGAAAGCTTTGATACATTTTAGACTCCGGACAAATTCACTAATATGTTTCAAGCATTTTACTGTTTTTCATATTTTGATAATTAGGGCTGACCACAAATGGACCCTATTTCACTATAACTGACCAACGCTCGGCCATAACATTAAGACCACTGACCGCTCACTTCTCTACAGTGCAATGTTCTGTGAAACCCCCGAGCTTGGTATTCATGCGGAAGCCACCCGACAGAAGCTATCTGAGCCAAATGATCTTGAAAATCACCATAACCCTCATGGCCCCTGCACGGTGCACGGAGGCCCCACTTTGTAGCCCAAAGCCAAGTATATCGAGTGATAAAGTAATATGCGTTACTGAATGCATGACGTACTTTTACACATATTTCTCATTTTACTTGCAGTAAGTAAGGAATCTGAATGTTTTTCTTTTCCAGCGTTGTCACTGAGATGGAAAACTGCTCTGTTCACACCAGTTGGGCGAATATAGTGGTGGTTTAAAAAAAGACTCTCATCACAATGCAGCCTATTTTTCTTTTAGATTTATTTTTTTTCAAATGAAATATGTTTTATGACATCCTGATCAACCATTTTACCAGAAGTCCACTCCTGTCAGGACAAAAAACACAAGCTGAAATATAAAGAATGACTAAATCTTGATGATCAGATTGTTTTAATAATCATAATTTTGATTTAAAAAGTTTAAAAAATAATAATAATAAAAAAAGAAAATTGTAAACATCTGCCTTAGTTTTTTTTCTTTATTGTTTTTACGTTAAAAAATAAAAGCGCGGCTTCTTTCAGAACGTGAGCTAACTGGAAGAAAGTTTGGTCACTGTGTTAAATTGGCATCAAAAGTGAGCATATCACAGACAAAAAAAGCTCAAATACATCTCAAATACAATGCCGCACTGTTGAGGCAAGTTTTCCAGCTTGCAGCAAAATTGCAAATATTTCACTAATTTGCCCAATAACATGCAGAGGCTTATAAAAATATCGATTTCACGTTTCCCAGATCAATTTCTAAACCTAATCTAATGTAAGGTTGATATTTATGGATGACTCAACAGCCCTGCTCCATTCGTGTTGATCAACATGTGATGATCATATTGTCCTGTTTTCCTTTAAGTTTCCTCCAGTTCTGTTAAACTCAGTGCATGTCTGCTGCCTGCACATTGCAAAGGCACCACAGGTGCAGAAATGGGGCGGATGCGGGAATATCTGTGACTCTGCTGTGCTTGTTTTGACCGCAGACACTGGCTGGTGGTCACAGAGGGCGGGAACATGGTGACGGGCAGACAGCAGCCCCGTCTGGTGCTGGTGTCTCTGACCTGCGACGGGGGTTGCATTTGTCTGAACGGGCCAAACATGGAGGAGCTGCGACTCCCCGTCAAACTGTCCGACGAGCCCGTCATCAACTGCAGGTTTTTACGCCGGACCGTTGGGGCCTTTCTTTCTGCTTATCTGACATGTTTTTCATTTTATGCCCTTATTTGCAGTTTTGGAATGGTTAGAGAGAGAAAGGAGGATGCTGTTAATGTCTCATGTTGATTTTCACGACCTGAATAGTTTTTCAGTAACCCCTTGCACGCATGTGGACACTGTGTGCTCACTAGTCAACATTAAAGGGCGTCCAGTCAGCGTATAAAAGTGTGCAGCTAATGAAAACTTAAACCAGCAGATGACTTGTAATTGGGCTAATTTAAAAGCAGAAAAGAGTTGATTGTCATCACTTCTGGCTGTTCAAGATGGTAACTAGTGTTGTCTTGTTTTGTTCTACCAACACTTGAATAATCCCAGAATGTTCAGTACACACTCTTGAACAGGGAACTTGTCCTTTGTGTCACTTTTGTTCACACTCTGCTATCAGACCTGTTTAAATGCCTCCTTTTGTGTGTGTGTGTGTTTCAGAGTGTTCGGAGACCACATTCAGGGACGGTATTGCGGCGACGAAGCCTCCCATTGGCTCACTCGATACCTGGGGGGAGAGAAAACCTTTCTCTTGGTGCACTTTGAGCCTCAGATGAAGGCGAGGAGGCCAGAGGAGGGCGGACCTCTTTTCCCAAAGTGCGAGGTAAACCGGCGCGTCACTCTTAATCCCCAGATTGTTGTGTGATTCTATCACAGACGAGCGTTGATGTTCTGTATGTCAAGTTTAATTCTTTCTGAACTGAAAACGCCATTGATCCACTGATTTTAATGGATAGATGATTCGTGATCAAGGTCTACTTGTAGGCGTTACCAGAAACCACCATGGACATACAGACGAGTGGGATGTCCCCGTGTGATTGTGTTCATGACGTTGTGTTTACCCAGCAAGTGGCCTACCCAGACGTGGGTCCTGTGATGCTGCTGTCCGAGTCCTCCATCCAGGATCTCAGCAGCAAGTTGGAGAACGAGGTCACGGTGGAACGTTTCCGGCCAAACATCGTCATAAGTGACTGCGAGGCTTTCGAGGAGGTTCGTCGTCATTATTCAGCTTTGGGGTGCCAACTGTAAAAATTTGGTCAAATTTAAAAAAAAAAAAAAATTTAGCATACTTTTTGTAGCCAATTTTGCTCACATTTGACCTAAAAATTCATCAAACATATGTTGACTGTGGCATGAATATGCGATATGTTAATATGTAACAGATCAGAAAAGAAGTTTAACATTACATATCAAATCTAAATGTCAATTAAACGTCAGGTATGAATGATGAGTTAAGTTAATTCTTATTCTTTTATCTGTAAACATATTAACAATGACACATTCATGTGACATTTCAACATATTTTAGGTGAATTTATATGTTA